>CM031241.1:490824398-491324398 GCA_018340775.1 Taxus wallichiana var. yunnanensis | reverse complement strand
ACAATGCAAATATTTTCTCAAGAACTTGGTCATCCTTATAATATAATTGTCCCTCTTTTCAAAAACTGCAAAAGAATAAATTACAACCTCTCCATTTTCATATTACACAAGGCTAGCATCATGAATTTGATAAGTAGAATATCCAAGAAATTTTCTTTTAAAATGCAAGTTTACAAGCCTTCCTCTTTGAGAGGAACAACATGACAAAATTTTTACAAGGAGGAACAACCCTTCATTTTCTTCAAGCTACCAAGACTAATCTTCACTTGAGCTTCATCATATTCATAAAAAAAAAGCACACAACAAAGTGGGAGAGTATACAACACTCTCCACTCAACCAATAATCTAATGAGGAAGAGAAGCTTTCTTCCTCATTGGCCCCCTGACTCCAAAAAGGAAGCAATGAGGGGTAAAATACAACCATTGACAACTCTAAATGGCATCCCAAAATCATAATCAATCAAGACATTCAACACAATAAAAAATTACTAAAATCACAACAAAACCATCAAGTTTCCAAGCACAAAGGCTCCATACTAAATCCAAGGAAGAGAAAGGAACATGGGGAATCTACTTATGCCTCCCAAGGGTTTGGGTTCCCACCTTAAAACCTCCAATAACTTAATCACAACCCAGAAAAATATTATGCCTCTCTAAAATAATAACTCGTATGCCTCCCTCAAAGAAAAACAACTCTTATGCCTCCCTCAAAGAAAAATAATTATTATGTCTCCCTCATTCTTATGCCTCCCACAATAAGACAAAAATATAAACACAAATTTAACTTATAAAGGGGTGTGGCACCCAACCCAACTCCCTCCTAAAATACCCGATAAAATTTTATGTCTCCCTCCAAAATATCCCCATTTCCATATTCTCCTACACAACCTAAGGGACATATTCCTTCCCAAAAACACACATGCAATAAACATTCCTTCACGAGACATATGCAAATCAAAATAGTAAAATTAAACAAAGGTGAAAACCTACCTTTCCATTTCAAGAGTTCCAATCCACAAGCAAGCTCCAAGCCTCCAAAATCCTAAGCAAGAACAATCCATTCCAAGCTCTAAACAACCATTCCAAAGGCAATCTCTTCCCAAAGTTGCAAGAGTCCAAAAATGAACAAGTAACCCCCAAATCCTCAAACAAATTAGAATAAATAGAAAAGAGGGAAGAGAGAGGTGACATGGCTCCATGTAATATGTCATGTAGTGCCCACTTCCCTTCGACACTTATTATATTTTGATTTCGATTAGTGTTGACTATATATGTGGATATTATTGTATCATTTTGACTTAGCATGATGTTAGACGATAGAGATACTTTGACTATTGATGGATTGCAATTCATAGTATGATTTGTGTGGATTCTTAGAGAGACATTTTATATTGATGATGATGTTTTGTTGACATATTTATATATTTTTGACATTCGACATTCTCGTCATATTGAGTAGGTTTTAGCAGTTAAACTAATCTTGTGATCTTATTGGTATTGATGAAATATAGAATTGAGATGTTGTTAGAATTTTTAAATAATAACATTGTTGGTCTGGATGATGATTCAATTTATATATGGATGATTATTGATTGCATGTGTATAATTATCTTGGATGTTTTGATATGGCCACGGCCGAATGAGGTATTGTGTGTTTTTGCAGGTAATTATATCACAACAATCAAAGGGGGATTAGAGACCAACCACATCAGAATATTGGATGGATACAACAATGGTCACCATGGCAACTTGTGTAATGTTATTATTTTTTTATTGTTGTTAGGGGTCCCCATGGGGGGATGACCTCCAATTGTGACCAAGGGTTTGTGTGTAGTTCATTTTCCTTTCTTTTATTTAATTTTGGTGTATGTGATTTAATTTTTGGTGTATGTGATTTAATTTGGTGGATGTGACAAAAGGAGTCATTTATTAGAGTAGTTGGGTCTTTGGTTATTGTTTTTATTAGTTGAGTGTATGTGATTTTGAGTGTTGTACCCTCCACCCTACTTGAGAGACTCATATTTGCGCTTAAGGGCCATTTTTGGAGGCTTGTGGGACAAGTTAAACTTGTCTCACACCTCTTAATTTCTTATACCAACCCTACCTATGGGTTGGGGTGTCAAAAATAGACCCCATTATGTGTTTTATAAGGCAAAAGGTGAGATTTAATTGCACTTTCTTACATGTGTTTAAACTTTGTCCTTATATGGTGTGGGTTGGGGTTGTGTGTGTATAAGAAGTTTGTCATTCCTCTAAACCACCCATTTATTATTCTTTGGTGTATGAGTTTGACCTTGGTGAGGTGGTATGGAGAAGAAATGATGTGGCATCCTACATGGAGCCACATCATCTCCCTCTCCCTCTTTTCTATTTATTTTAATTTTTCGAAGTATTGGGGTTACTTTCTTGGTTTTGGCTCTCTCATTTTGGGAATGCTTGCTTATTGGAGTTGAAGATTGCTTGGAATTGCTTGAGTTTGGAGGACTTTGGGACTTTCTTGTAAAGTGGAGTCTTGTTATGGCAAGGTAGGGTCTTGCACTCTGTTTTTATTCTTTTTTTTTTGTATGTTATGTGTTGAATGAATGTGTTTCTTGCTTGAAGTTGTTGGGTAGTGAAATGGCTTTAGGTTGTGTTGAGATAGTGAAATGGGGATGAAATATTTTGGGAGGCATAAGAGCTTCTTTGGGTATTTAGGAGGGAGTGGGTTGGGATGCCCCACCTTGTTCTCATTTTGTTATTTTGATCATTGTGAGCCATAAGAGAGAGGGAGGCATAAGAGTGAGGGAGGCATAAGAGACATATATTTGTAGTTGTAGGGAGACATAAGAGATTTTGAGGTTTATTGTGTTTTGGAGGATTTTTGAGGTGGGCATCAAAACTCTTGGGAGGCACAAGGGTATCCCCATATTCCTTTCTCTATTTGGCTTGTTTTAAAGCCATTGTTTTGGAAAATTGTTGTGCTTAAAAATGAGTGTTTTGTGGTTTTTTTCCTTGTGTGAGTTTTACTTGAAAGTAATTTTGGAAGCATTGTATAGTTGCCATGTGTTGGATTCACCCCTTATTACTTTTTGGTTGGGGCTCGGGGTCCAATGTGGAGGATTGCTTCTCCTTCTCATTGGAGTTTTGGTTGGGTGGAGAGTGTTGCCTCACCCCCATTTTGGTTGTTGTGATAAAGTGAAGAAATGGTGGAGCTCTTGTGGGAGTTTTGGGACTTGGAGTACTTGTAGAAGACTAAGGAATCCTTCATTGTAGAAATCCTTCTTGTAAATCCCAACTCAAGGTGGAAATTCCTACAAAGATTGTAATGAAATAAAAGTGGTATTGAATATTTTGTTATTAAGTTGTAATGTAATATTGGGAAGAGAAACCATTTTAGTGTAACAAGTTATTGATATAATGGAAGTGTGATTGAAACAAAAGTCGATTTGTTCTCATTTTAGTTGATTTATCATCTTCAATAGGTGTGTTATTCTTATTTTAAAATTGATGGGAAATCTTCTTATAAATTAGTCATGTGGGAATGGTTGGAGCTTGTATTTTTAAAAGAAAGAAATATTTAATTCCTATTGTAATATATGAACGACATATGGTAGTAAATTAGACTATAGGTTGTTTCGCTTTTGTATCATTGTAGGAATTTTAAACTTATATGTGTTGATGGAGAAGTTTTCAAAAAAAAAAATATCATTGGTTATTTATTTTGTCATCAAATGAATTGATTTTCTTTTAAATCACTTAGAGTAAAGAAAATGCGTAGTTACAAATTAGACCATAACTTTATTGGATTATATAAATTTATTATGGATTTACTATAGATTTATATATTTAAACCCTAAAAAAAATGTAACTATAAGTGGAATTTATTTTAACATCTTATAAACTATTACCAAATTATAAAGAAAAATTTAAATTGAAAGGATTACGAATTAATTATATTATTAATATTTTAATATAATTACTATTATTAATAATAATAGTAATATTAAAATGGTGTATATATATATATATATATATATATATATATATATATATATATATATATATATATATATATATATATTAGTAAATAGTATTAAATATGTATAAAAAATAAAAAATTTGTTATTATTAAACAAACTAAAGAAACCGAATTAGAAGTTCGTTGAAACCGTGTAGGCTACGGTGGTGTTTTGTAGATAAGGTAAGGGATGGGGGAGGGTCACCGACCCCATCCCCCACCCCATTAACAAAATGGGATGGGGCATGGGGTCGCGACCCTCCCCAACCCCAAAGACTTTACTCTAAACTAAAACCTGCGACATTTAATACTTGAGCGATCGACCTCTATAGTATACTGCAGATCGTATAATACTTCAAACCCACGGCCGAACCTACTCTCTAAACTCATCCTTATATATGTATGTATGTATGTATGTATGTATGTATTCCTCTACCTAAGTAGATACAATTACTATTTTTAACTATTTCTCTAAAATGGGGCAAAACCCATATGTCCATTTGGTAAACTATTAAAAATGAGACAAACAAAATAAGTGAAGTACATTGAAAACCTAGGTGAGGGTGTAAATGAAACTTGAAAAGGAAAGAAGAATGTGCATATTTCAAGAGCTTGAGATTTTCTCTCATGGCTTCCACCTCCTCCTCCACCAATCTACAAAATAAAAAGAAGAAACAATAAGTCAAACAAAAGAGAAAAGAGTTTTTCATAAGCAAACTTAGGGTTAGATAGTTATCCCTAAATCTAAGAGCCCCAAATGAATCCATCCAATGGATGAGATTCATCCCTACAAAAAGTAGATGGTAAATGGGTGAGAGAATTTCAAATTTAAAATACATGGGTAGGATTTAAGTGGGGCCACTTAAGTAAGTGTAAAAGAGTTGGGTGTTATTACTTTTCTAACTCAAATGTCTTATTAGAAACATTTTAATTTAATGCCAACTTGACCCATTTGTGGGTATAATAGAACCTTATTATTTAAATAAATAGACCACAATACCCTTGGGATTAATTTGTACAAGTTTAACTATGGTGGAAATTAAATTGTATTAAAACAAAATATAGGGGAACCTAAATCATGCTTTAGACTAACTAATTTTATTAAAAGGTATTGAGAGTTTTATTATTTTATTTAATGGGGATCAAAAGGGAAATAATCAATATTGATTTAAAGTAACTTAGAAATGAGAAGGTGATGCCCGTAAAATCAAATCCTTTTGCGAGTGTGTTCAAAAACAAAATTATTCCATAATTTTTCTAGTTTGACTTAAGTTTGTTCTTGGGTTTTGTGTGGGTATTTTTGTAGGTGTTACATGCCACATCATTTCTCCTCCATTCCATATCACAAGGTCAAACCCAAACCCTAAAGCACAATAAATTTGTGGTTGAGGGAAAGAAAACCCTCTTACACACTCAAACCCAAATCCACACCCCTAAAGGAAACAATTAAAGACTCTTGTAAGAAAAGTGTAATTAATTGCTCTTTTTCTCCATTAAAACACACAAAAAGGCCTAAAATAAGCCCCTCACATCATAGACATAGTGGGTGGGTGACTTTAAGAGGTGTGGGACAAGCTTAACTTGTCCCACAAGCCTCAAAATTGGCTTGAAAGTCAAAATCTGAAATTTACATGTAAGGTTGAGTGTACAACACTCAAAAGTAATTAAATTCTTTCAAATCCAACACAAACCAAGAACTACCTACTCACATTAATTACCCCCCTTTGGTCACATCTCAAATTACACTAATTAATCAAGTTTAATCAACTTAAATGGAGTATTTTAACTAATATTGATAAAGGTGACTCACAAAACTAAAATAAATAAAATACTACTAACAATAAATAATAAATAAAAGGAAAAAAACAAAATTACCCAAGGTCACTTTTGAGGTCACCCCAATAGGGACCTTACTCGAGTTGCTAAGGTGACACATTTGCAAATACCCCAAATTCCTTCACTCTTGGTCTCATATTCCCTTTGTTTGTTTTGCTAAAAATTCCTACAAAAATCAAAATAATAACTTTTTGGCTTCGTGGCCACATTAACAACATCGAGATAATAAAATGCATATATTTACATATCAATTCACATCATCAAATATCATAACTAAACCATCGCTAAAACCAAGTAATTCCCCAATTGTTCAAATTTCCAACATTTCGATTCTACTAATTCATCAATTTACAATAAGATCAAAAAACCAACTAAATCATCTAGCAACATCTATATATCAAGTCCAATGTGTCAGTACAGTAGTAGCACTAGATCATCAAATATTGATATGTCAATCCATGCATATAATCCATCGTATAAATCACATCATGTCAAAAGTCTAACACATCCATATTGTCTATCAAATAAGCTAATCAAATCATATACAGTAATGTACATCAAAGTCCACACTACAACCATACAGTCAAAATAACAATCAGAACACAATAGTAATCATGATGTCCCACATATCTTATCAGTATGCTAACTAGAATACAACAACAAGGTTCAAGATTATAATCAACCAAAATTGAAATCATAGTTCAATCAATGTTGAAGAGGAGTGGGAATTACATTTGTATATTATAATGCACTAACATTTCATGTGTTTCTTGGTTGATTGGGTGATTTTCGTGGTTTGAGGGGCATGTGTAATGTTATTACGACTATGAATGCATTATCATTCTTCATAATAAGGCCCCTAGTTTTTAAATGGAGTTGTCTTCTATTTTGCAAGTTTATATTTCTCTTTGATTACAACTTGTAACATTACCTCCAAGCATGAGAAAGTAATATTCAAAGAAGCTAGGGATGTGCAGGCCTTATGATTTCAATTCTTCTGAAAGCTACAAACCGAAATGGAACTTCTGAGCCCTAATAATGGAATATTCTTAGAATATTCCTGTATTTGATGACTTTTCTTAAAAGTAAAATTTGTTACATATGTACAACTTGTAATGTCATCCCCAAATCCCAAAAAGAGAATATTTCAAGAATCTCAACAACGCGAGACAGGGAGAAATTTTACAACCTTCCATTCTAGAGATTTGATGTTCATGCAAGAGTGTAAGCTACATCACTATCTCCTAAGTAGGATGACAGAGGACACATGGCACAATCTTGTGATAGTAGGACGAGAGAGCATCCTCCTAGTTTAGTAGTTTGAAACCTTGTAGTTTCGTAATGTTGTAAGTTTCACTTCCAACTCTACAGCCTCCGATAGAGGACATGTAGCGGCACATAATGACAAAGTCTCATTGTAATCAATTCTTAGTTATTTTGTAAAAACTTTTGCAACTAACCTTGATTTATGTTTATCAACATTTCCATCAACATTAAATTTTTTATTATAGACCCACTTTATCCCAATTACATCCTTTCCTTTTGGAAGGCTCACAAGATCCCGTGTATGATTGTTTTGAATAGAATTAATTTCTTCTTTCATAGTGTTTACGTATTTTTCATTTTCAAATACATCTTAAAAATATATGGGATCATCATGAGAAAATAATCCAAAATCAGAATATAAATCAACATTCTCATCACCTTGAGTTTTTTCATAAATCTCCCTTAAGCTTCTTATCTTCCTTGGGTGTGCACGAAGTGAGACATTTTTTCTACCAATGTTGGATCTCGATATGTCACTTTGTTGTGAGATTTTGAGTATTAATAATTACCCGCATGCCCTTATGCTTCATGAGGATGTCAATTAACCTGGAGGGGATGAAAATACACTTGAGATATTTCTTGTGGTTCTTTTTGAAAGTATAGTACTATTTGAAGAAGATGTCACTTTGCATTTATTCCTTAAGGTGTTAGATGAACATTTTGTGTTCTCTTTTCATCAAACTAGCTCTCATTATGAGCGTAAACCTATGGTAATAATTTATCACTTATCAATACTCCCATCTCATGCTTGTTCTTAAATAAACTCAACATCTCCGCTAATAATAACATTATTTGTGATCGGATTATGTTTATAAGATTTTGATTACTTGTTGTAACCTACAAAAATACATTTTTCTCCTTTATCATCCAAGTTATTCCTCTTCTCATTTGAAATATGAGCATAAGCTATACATCCAAAAATATTAAATGTGAGATAATTTCTTTCTTTCCACTCCATGCTTCTTGAGGAACTTTCTCCTTCACAATTTTTATGTGACATCGGCTCAAGATGTAAAGCGCACAAGATACCGATTCAAATTTAAGACTCATTTGGTAAATGTTTGGATTCGAACATACATCTAACCATTTCCATAATTTTTCTATTATTTATTTCTACCACACCATTTTTTTGATGTGTATACCTTATCATAAATTGCTTCTTAATCCCATGAAATTTGTAAAAAAAAGGAACCCATTTGAAATATACTCTCCTCCTCTATCTCATCTTAACACCTTCATATAAGTAACCACTTTGTTGTTCAACTATGGCCTTAAACTCTTTGAATACACTAAAGACTTCTGAATTATGTTTCAAGAAATAAACTCAAGATTTTCTACTCAAATAATCTATAAAAGTTAGAAAATACATGCTATTTTCAATTGATGGTATTTGCATAGGTCCACATAGATCCGAATGGACAATATCAAGATGAGATTTGGCTCTATACGACTTTGTAATTGGAAATTTTTTTGTATGATTCCCTAGAATACAAATTTCACAAGGCTTGTTTTGTTATTCTATCAAAAGAAAACCATTCGTTATATGCTTCTTTTGTAATAAATCTAAACCACTAAATCTTAAGTGTCCAAATCTCAAATACCACAACCAAGTCTATTTTTTTAAAGAAACTTTAAATTCTAGTGAAGAAATCTCTGTAGATGACAAATAATGTTGGATTTTTAATGGGAACATTTTTTTCTTGTCATCTAAACCTCTCCAATCATTTTTTACTTGGATTTCTTTGCATTATTACACATGCATCATCTTCTAATAGTATTTATATCCCTTTTGCACTAAATTCCCGGTACTCATTAGATTATTTTTCAAACTCAAGAACATAATAAACCTCTCTGAAATGTGTTTGTTCTAATATTTCTTAGTTTCAATATTTATTGTTCCTATAATGCCCACAAATTTCAACTCTCAAAAGATAATAGAACTAATAAATTAATAGTCAAGTTTACGGTAATATTTTTTTGTTTTAAAAGGGGTTTGCAAGGTTAGACATTTCCACAATTAATAAATTTCTTGGTTAAAGTCTTTCTACACAAGCTTGTGAAAGTTAGAATTTAATTAATAATTAATTATTATTAAATTACTTCCTAAGAAATATTTATGGTTTAAAGCATCTACTAAGCTCCATTAGTTTAATTAGTTATCAAGCACCAAGGTTACATTATTTTCTAACTCAAAGGTTTAATTGTTTTTCCTAGCCAAGTGGCCCCATTGCCCATGTTTTCTTTTTTTTTATATATTTAAAATACATTCCCACAAAATACCTTCCACTTAAGTGAGGTAGGGTTTAATTTCAGCCATTGAATAAATCTATCATATCCCTTAGATTTATGTTGCGCTAAATATCCTTATGGGTTTCCTTATATTCCTTTTTTCTCCAAAACAACCTCATTTACTCATTTTTGTTTTGTGTTTTGAAGAGGAGAAGGAGCAGAAACCATGAGAGAAAGAAGAGAAACCATGGAAAAATTTTCTTGGTTTTAGTTGTAAAGATTTTACTATTGTAAGATTGCTCATTTGTTTAATGTAGAGATCCTACAATGGATCATTTTTTATTTAATGAAAACATTTTCTTGTTTTTGTGTTCAACAATTGGGGAAAACCCCATTTCATGAAATCTATGGATTTTACACATTTGGGTGCCATAAAAGAGATTGAGGGCTTAAAATTTTAAATTCAATTAATTTCTAGTTGTTGGAAGTTTCCTTTTTATGGTTTTAAGCTTAGATTTTAATTAATTTTAAATTTGGGTTTTTCATAGATAATTTTATTTTTCCATCAAAAGTGATGAAATCACCGCCTATACGTGTTAGGCCGTCCCGTGACTTCCCGACCCGCCTGGGGCACACCATTGATCGCTTTCTCTATGATGGGCGGTGGTTTTGAAACTACCTCTCTCGCAGCGGTTTTGGTTTTGTTCCCCAAAACATAACCTTTTTTAATCATGGGTAAATAGTTTTTCTTCTATACCCTTGTTGAAAGCAGTTAAAAGCTATATTTTACCCCAAAATCCCAACAACAGAAAATAATCTACCAAGATTAAAACCAGTAAAAGTAGTCTAGTCATATTAAAAATAACTACTTAACAACAACACTATTCTTGCCCATTATCCGCACTAATAGGACAATTGCCCGATGTAGCATTGATAGCAACCAAAAGGACAAGAATCATACCTTACTGCGATATGGTAAGGGATTTAGATTTGGTGTTTCCTTCTTTTTATCCTATCCCCCACTAGCCATTCCTTATTTCCTCCATCCAATGAAATTGGAAGAACAACAGTAAAGGATTTGATAAGGATGTGACTCACTATGAAGGGGGTCAAAGCATCATTTATCAATCGAATCATCACCTAAGAGAAGAATCTAAAGGTATCTTCTTTGTATTGTTACATGAACCATCTACGATGGGTGAGTCAACTTACGGGGGGTGCTAGATTCCTCAACTGGATCTGAATCAATTGTAAGATGTTTGGGTAGAGAATCCTTCCACCATGCAGGTTTGGTCTTATATTTGGAATGTTCACAATCATCTATAATATGACCATTTTAGAAGAAATTATGACATCTAAAGACAAGTCCTCATAGTCTAGCCTCTCGCACCTTAACCTTTCACCGATCTCTAGATTGATTTCTAATGGTAAGGTATTGGAGGTATTGAGATCTATAAGGATTCGAGCATAAGTAGTATGAGTTTGAATGGAGGTCTTATCATCAACTACCACACATGAGCCTAGAGTATCCCCTATGGCAATGAGACAAGATCTATTCCAAAGTCAAGCGGAGTTCTCGGAAATTAAACCCAAATCTGTAGGTATCAAAAGATTCTTTTAAAGGGTCAAAATATGGATACCATGGCTTATACATAAGCCTATGTTCCCCCCAAACCCAATGTTGGCTAAAAATTAAATCCCTATCTTCAGGGGTTTTAAAGACAACAATGAAAAATCTTTACCACAAGGATAAAGCTCAATCTTACCTTGTATCTTTTCTCTCCATCTTTGGGCTATCCAGTCATGAAGCTAAGAAATTTTTGGCCAAAATTTGTGAAATCTACATATGAGACCTAGCTGGGAAAGATTTTCCTCTTCCTTAAGAACCTTCACAATCAGATCCTTATCAATTTTCATTATCAACGTTGGGGTCTCCCTCATAGGGTTTCAAGAACTCATTTCTGGTATTCTCCTTCTGTTTGGAGACCGTTGCAGCATAAGATCTAGACCTATTAGCATTGTCATGTTTTCCTTGGTTCTAGGCGATGACCCTGTTTCTCTCTCTCCATTACTAGATCCACGCATAATAATTATTTATAGTATGGGGCTTTATTATCATTTAATGGATCTGGTCCACCTTGGCCATCCCCATCAGAGGATATCCCTGATTTGAGAGGAGCATGATTTTGATCTCCATTTCCAGCTACAACAAGGGAGGTAGAGATATTTCCATTTAGTAAACCATTCCTCACCCTAATCCTAGGGTCACCAGGGAGGTAGTTACCAATAACAAGGAAAGGAGGAAGATAGCTAATGAATCCATGAGATTTTGTCTCCCAACCTCGAACAAAGTGGTGTAAATGGCCGGTAAAGATTCTAAGAAACATTTCGCCTCCTTTGAGCTGAACAAAGTAGGGATGAAAGTGGATGTCTCCACATTCACACCTTTGTCTCCTCTATTTTGTGTGTAGCTCTACCAATGATTGTGCATTGTCCATTCACGCCATCATAAGGGAGCCAAATTTTAGGGTTCACATCATGAAAACAAAACCTTCAAATAATACATTTTTAAAAATAATTAACTTAAGTTGTTTTTTTACTTTTGCAACATTAATTTTAATGAGGGTGTCTTCCATTCATTGGTTGGTAGAGTGATAACATTTCTAGTTTCATACTCAAATTACATAACATCAACTCATTCTCTATTCTTTCCTTTGCAATAAAATGTAAAATTGAGTATAACATTAACTACAATTCATTCTCTTTCACATATTCAATTTTTCCAACAAAAACAACAATAACTCAACAACACTTCCTTTCAATACATATTTCTCTTCCAAATATACATATATATCTATATTGTAACTTTAAATACATACAACTTTAGGAGAGTTTCATTTCAAGCCAACTAAACAACTTAAGCTTCCCTTTCACTATAACATTACAATACAAATATGAAAACTACAAGTTTCCATATCATTCTTTTACAATACAAGGACTTCAAATCCATTTCTTTCACTAAGACTAGTCCTTTCCAACAAGGTAAACAACCAAGAGTTCTTTCTACATTCACTAAATCACTTCAACTTGAATAAATGAAATATTACAAAAATTTATTTCAAACATACAAATGTTACAAACTTCCACTCAAAGTGGGAATAATAATATGATCAAATTACAACATAGAGACTTTCAACAAGGCCAAAACACAAGTCTTCATTTCAATGTCTTCTCCAAACTTCATAGCTTCAATCTTGCATTCTTCAATTCTTCAAGAACTTGGATCACAATACAAAGAAAGGGGGAATAGGCAACGCTCTCCACCCAAACTTTAATCCAATAAGAGGAGAAGCCATCCCCTTATTGGCCCCCAAGCCCCAACCAAAGAACAATGAGGGATCTTGAGCAACATTTGACAACTTTTTACAAAAATGGCTTCCACAAAAACATACAATCCACAAACATTCAACACATCCAAATGGACATACTCAACAATATTTACAACTTATCAAAAACACATAGGCTTGACATCAAGCCAAAAGGAGAAAGGAATATGGGAACCACCTCCTTTTTCCTCCCAAGTGAAGTAGGAGTTTCACCCAAAGCCTCCATGTGCACAATACAAACAACAAAACATCTTTCTCTCTCCTTACAAGTATGCAAAAATATGTCCATGTTTTCCTTTTCACTCCCCATAGGTGAAACTTCCAATCACACTCCCTCCAAAATGCATGCCTCACAACTCCCTTTTCCCTCCCTAATGGTCCCATACTTCCATCTCCCACTCCCTTCTTAAGGCATAATACCCAACCACAAAAAACACATTCACAACACTCATACAATATTCAATAAGCACAATTTTCACATATACAAACATAAATAAGAAGATAACAAAGGTGGAGATCCTACCTCTCCATCAAGCTTCCAAGATTCTTCACTCTAACAAGATTTTTGACACCTTCAAGCCAAGCACACTCCAAAAGAAACTCCAACAAGCTCTCAATTCCAAAAGTGCAAAAGAAGAAAAATAAACAAGTAACCCAAAATCCATCAAATTCAATCAATAAATAGAAATGGGATGTGAGGATGATGAGGTGGCTCCATATAGATGCCACTTCATCATTCCTCCATTCCAACACACAATTCAAACACCATGCCCAAGACAATAAATGAACATGTAAGACATATGACATGCCCACATGACACTCCAACTTGCACACCATGCCTACCAAAGACAAATTAATTGTGCTAAGTAGGAAAGTGCAATTATTTTCACTTTTTACATTCCAAAATCCTACATAATCCTAAAATTAACTCCCCATACCATATGTATGGTTGTTGGGTGAATTTAAGAGGCATGGGACAAGCTTAGCTTGTCCCACAAGCCTCCAAAAAATCTCCCAAGTCAAAATCCGAATTTTGAAGTTGGGGAAGAGTACACAACACAAATCCAACTTACATCCACAAGATTTCAAGGACCATCTACCCTCATAATTATCCAATTGTCACATCCTTATTTTAGTTAACAAATTAAGTTGGATTAGCTAATTAAGACACATTAATAATTGCTAATAAAGTGACTACAATTTCCAATAATACCCGCCAACATTGATTCTTTGTGCATTCCGTAAAGTTAATAAAGTGTGTTATTTGTGAAGAAATTGAGCTCCACAACTCAACAATAGGTGTTTGGTCAATCAGAATCAGTGTTCAAAATTGGTGTTCTAAGAAAAGGCTGATTTCAAAGTTCATCATTGGAATTGATATTTTATCATTATTGGGATTTGAACTATTCCAATAATGTTGCACCATGCAATATCGGGTTCATACAATAAATTAGCTCCAATACAACACAAGAACATGCCAAACATATACAATCAAGCCAAAATAGGCCTTCAAGACTCTAGCTTGCACTTTTGGAGGGAAAGTGAAAAATTTGAATTTTGAAAGGCCTAGAATCTAATTGACACACCTGAATAACACATAATGAATTTTAGGACTCAACTAACATACCTTCAAAAATTTGGATGTTTCCATCCTTATAAACATGTTGGAGTTGATGCTCCCGCATCATACCCATGGGTAGGAAAAAATTTTGACTCCATAGCTTTGTTTTCTTCTTATTCTTCGAATTTCTTTGCATCTTCATCTTTACTCTTGATTGGTATATAGCTTCACTAGTTCATATTTCTGGTCTTCATTCATATGCATTTATTGGTGTTTATTCTTCTTTCTATCCTCATAGTGGTGTTATTATTATGCTGTAGAGACTTTTCATGTTTCTTCTTCTTCATTATCTTCTTCTTCCATCATATCTTCTTCTTGAACCTCGTCGCTACTTACTTCGAATTCATTGATTCTTCATGGATTTTGTATTCTTCTTCACCTTGTAATATATTCATAAGTTATTTATCCTCTCTTTTTTAGTATTTCTCATCCTCAAACAACTTTGAATTCTCAAATTACTTCATGATTTTCTACCACAAAATCTCTTCATCAACTGCCAACTCTTCTTTATTTTCATTTTTTTCTTCATTTTCAGTTTCTTCATCCTATTTATTAGCAATTTTCCTCATTTCTATCCTTTCATCTTCATCACATGCATACACACACTTAAAAGAAATATTAGAACAAAAATAAGGAGGCCTTATAAAACCTCATAGAATGCTCCATTCATGAGCTCTTCTTCATCTTTACGTTATTGCTCCTCTTCATCACTCTCTTCTTCATCCTTTTCAAGGCAAGATAAGAATCTTGCAATCACTTCTTCCTCATCCAAAATATGAATTTATTCATACACTATCTCTTTGTCAACTTCTTTCTCTTGTTTTCTCATCCTCTTTTCTTCTTGTTTCAAATTCATTTCTTCTTCCCTGTCTCTTTTCTCAACTATTCTCTCTTCCTCTTTCTTACAAGTAGCTCTATTGCCACTTAGCCTTCTTCTTAACCACTATTCCAACTGGTTCCTCTACTTCTCTATGTATTTTCATCATCGCCAACAATTTTCCCACATCTCTCTTCAACTCTTGTATCTCTTCTTGCATCCTCAACTCTCTCTCTCTTTGCCAACTTCTTCTTCCTTTCCTCCTTTATTTTCTTCTCTCTCTCTCTCTCATTCTCTCTTCCTTTGATAAATATTTCTAAAAATATCTTAACCATTTATATTACCATTTCTTCTTCATCTTCATCATCTATCCAATATGATTTCCAATTCCTAACACCCTCAAATATCTATCTTTGCTTACTTTCCTTTTCCATCAAGAGTCTTCTTTCTCGACATCATCTTTTCAATATTCTCTCACTATTGCTTTCTTATCCTCCCATGCACTTGCTTTTAGGTTGTATTATATCTCTTTATTAGTGTTTTCTTCATCCACCTAGGCATCACATACCCATGCTCTATGACTAGTTTCACACTCTTCTGGCTTCACTCATCTTCTTGTCAATTCTTTCTCTTTCTTCTTCTTCATTGTATTAACCTCTTCTCACTCCTTCAATATCTTTCTTCCTTTCTCTACGATACCACATGATACAAAGGCCCATTCAAATTCAATGTACAATAAAAATAAACATCAATATATAATCACTTCATTTATCAACTACCTTGTTTTTCAAGTACTTGTCTATTGGTTTAGTAGACTCTATTAAGTAAATTTTACTCCTCCATGCTCTATCTAACCTTCACTCATACATATACCATGTTCCTTCATCCCATTTCATGCATTCATAGTCATCGTTGTCACTACAATCAAGAAATATGGCTAAACCTCTTCCATTTCCTTGTACTCAATCTCTTATCCACAAATGGACTTAGGTAAATCTAGCAAAATTTAGGCTTTTCGATTAATTTGGTGTTGTTCAACACTTCACCCCTATTTTTCAACTTCCTAAAATTCTACAACACTTATCTAAAAGAATACATAATGATCAATATATTACCTTTCCTTGATTGCCTTCAAACTACCCTTTGGTGTTCTTAAACCCAAACATCTTGATGAGTTCATGGATAGGATAAACTAGATACACCCGTAAGACAATCCTTACACCTTCAAGTACCCTTTATCCATGTGAAGGTGTGCCCTAACTTTCATGAATAAATTCTTTGTACCTTTCTCTTAATCTCACTTTTCCTTCCTAAGCCTACAATTCCCCTACTAGCCACTTAAATGGACATTCCTTTTCCCTTTCTAACTTCCTTTGCAAAAAATTTCAAGACACAACCTAGGTATTTTTGGGAACCCATTTAATAATTTTTCTTGCATGCAAAGTTTCAATAATGAACCCTTCACTAAACACCTACTTCCTTTTGTAAAGTGGCTTCCCAATTAGCCCTTATGACCGTGAAAACAACCTTCTTCTCTGAACTATCATGTACAAAGTACATTCTATCTAGTGGTTTTCTAAATTCATTCAAAATCCTTTGAATATATTGTCACCATGTTATCTATTGAGTTTCAAGACGTAACTCAATGTCTGTGAGGCTCCAAAACTAAGTTTCCTCCAAACCCTAGCTAGGTGGAGAAGGAATTGCTTCTTATAAATGATTGATTATCGGTTTCAAAACCTAAAACTTGGACTCAAAGTTAGTTTAAACTCAATGCATGATAATATTTTGATAGTGGAGGTAAATAATCAGATTTCATCATTCAATAGACCAAAACCTGATTACTTGCACGTAGGAGTAGGTATTATTTGTAACTCCGTTGGTGAGAAAATTTATAGGGTAGATAAATTGGTTGTTATCTTGCAACGCTCTAGAATATAATTCCCTATACTTGAATGGTTCAGCTATGTGTTTTTATGAGGATGTAAAATTTGAATCTATGGTGGCCTTGTGGCCAAATATCTAATAAAGGCACTCCACTCGACCATATGGTAAAGCTTACAATCACTTGTAAGTGTTAGAGTAGGTATTTACCTTAGCTCATGTTCACCTGGTACTTTATTTATCTTTATTGTATTTATCCTCACCCACTTATGTGTGTGGATATTTATTTTATATTATTTAGATATTATGGGGGGATATTATCTAGTTGTTAGGTATAGTTCTTTCATTGATCTATAGTATTGACTAGTACTTTCCTTTATCTATGGTATTGAATAGATCCTTGATTTCTAGTTCTTTCCTAAATCTACGGTCTTGACTAGTTATTTCCTTGATTTATGGCTTGATTTATGGCCTTGACTAGTTCTTAGATTCTTATTATTTGCCTATATAAGCAAATATCATTCTCATTGTATTTCATTGAGTTTCATAACAATATATGATATTACTTTGCTCATTTGTTTGCAAAGGTTTATGTAAAGTTATTTTGGAGAATTTTTTTCATCTTATTGATCATGGTGTTTGATTCGCATCGAGTTCTTTTCTTGGTACGATCAAGTTATCGTTCCTTTTATGGTATCAAAGAAGGAGATTGGTGTTGACATTCGCTCATTCGTAAGTTTCATTTTGCAAACATTTTTGTATATTCATATATTTGGGATTTGTTTGTATTTTGTTGTTGCATGTATTTTCATGTAACAAAAATCATTTCATTGATCCTAAGGTGGTAAAACCCAAGATCAATCAGTAAACTTGACCATTTTGGAGGCATTTATTTTTTTGGTTTTTTGTTTGTTACTGCAGATACACGCTGGTTCGCCGGGATTCGTGTCAACGAGGAAGAAAAACTAGAAAATAAAGTGTTGATTTTTTGGGGTTTTTTGAGATCCAAAGTTCACTTCACATTTCTCGCAACCCATTTGAATACCATCGGACCAAACATATTGATATACGAGATCCACTTCATTTGTCAACAATTTCGTGGATGGAGTTCTTTGCTTGAAGTACATTTCGACTCAAGAAGCAAGTCATGGACATCTTTACGAAGCCTTTTGCATCACCTTGCTACCTTGAGTTGTGTGGCATGTTTGGGGTTTCGGAAGTTGTTCTTGGGGTTGTTCGTGAGAACATATCCTTTCTCTTTCCTTTTAGCAGATTCTTTCCTTCTTTTGGTTCGAAATTTCTTCATGGATATATTGTACATGAGTTCCTCAACAAGCCTAGTTACTAGGACTCATACACGTAGATATGCCACTTCTATTTTGGCCCCTAAATTCACTTGAGGGGGTGTTAGAGTAGGTATTTACCTTAGCTTATGTTCACCTAGGTACTTTATTTACCTTTATTGTATTTATCCTCACCCTTACGTGTGTGGATATTTCTTTTTATTTATTTAGATATTAGGGGATATTATCTAGTTATTAGATATAATTATTTCCTTGATCTATGGTATTGACTAGATCCTTGATGTCTAGTTCTTTCTTAAATCTATGGTCTTGACTAGTTCTTTGAGGAATAGTTCTTTCCTTGATTTATGTCTTGATCTATGGCCTTAATCGGTTCTTAGATTGTCATTCCTTTCCTATATAAGCAAGCGCATTCTCATTGTAATTCATTGAGTTTCATAATAATATATGATATTGTTGCTCATTTATTTGCAAAAATTTCATTAAAGTTATTTTGGTGAGTTGATTTTATCTTATTGATCATGGTGTTTTATTAGCATCCGAGTTTTTGGATTGGTATGATGTGGTTATCGCCTGCTTTATGCCACTTTTATTTTGAGCCCTAGCTTCACTTGAGGGGGTGTTAGAGTAGGTATTTACCTTAGCTCATGTTCACCCTGGGTACTTTATTTACCCTTATTATATTTATCCTCGCCCACTTATGTGTGTACATATTTCTTTTATTTTATTTAGATATTAGGGGGATATTATCTAGTTGTTATGTATAGTTATTTCCTTGATCTATGGTATTGACTAGATCTTTGATGTCTAGTTCTTTCATAAATCTATGGTCTTGACTAGTTCTTTGATGACTAGTTCTTTCCTTGATTTATGGCTTGATCTACGACCTTGACTGGTTCTTAGATTATTATTCCTTGCCTATATAAGCAAGGTTCATTCTCATTGTATTTCATTGAGTTCCATAATAATATATGATATTGCTTCTCATTTGTTTGCAAAGGTTTATGTAAAGTTATTTTGGTGAATTTCTTTCATCTTATTGATCATGGTGTTTGATAAATGTTTGAGTTATTTACTTGGTACAATCTGCTTATCGCTCCTTTTAGTAAGAGATGAATTTCATAAGAGAGCGGGAAAGGGAGTGAGAAAAGAGAGGGGAGATTAATGTTGTAGGTAGAAAATCAGATTCATACAACCATTAACCAGAAAATTCCAACACACATATATTAGAAGAAATACAATTTTTCAAAGGGTAAAGAAGAGAAGTTAAGAGTTTGAACACAAATTTTTAGAAATCCCCTTATCAAAGAGGAAACAAACTCTTTATTTCTTTATTGATGTCAGTACCGAAATATTTACATAGTGAGAGTGAGAAGAACATAGAGATGAGAAAATGGAGGAAGTGTTATCTTTTTGCTTCTTCACAAGGAATGCTCTCTCATGAACACACAAAATTGACAACCCTTTAGAATGAGGTTGTATTTACAATTTATAGAATTTAGGACGACTCTTCGCCTACCCCCTATGTGACCTTTCATATGTCCCTCACAACATGTGAATTTTCAAATTCTTAGGGATAAATTTAAGTCCCCTTTTATTAATTAGGGGTGACTTATTATAATGTTTGATTATAGTCACATTTAAGTGAAAAGGAAAAACGTCATGATTTCTCACAACGAAGGATTAAAAAGGGAGAGAGAAGAGGAGGAAGAATGAGAGAAGAGAACTAAGCCAATGAATAAGCCGCTTCTATTGAATCCATCTTGTTTCATGATTGATCCGATGTGATGTTCCAATTTAAGGAACTCAATCCTTGAACCTAATTCTTAAAAGTCATTTTCCATGTGAAATAATATAAATAAGTGTGTGAAATATCATCTGGGAGCTCAAGTTATGGTCTTTCTAAGTCACCCTCCAGAGTATTTTATTCGATACTTAGTCAAATTTGTTGAGGGACGCATGGCAAAGACTAGGTGAGCCACACTTTTGTGCCCTCGATGTTCCTTACCAAGGGGACAAGAGGTAAAAAAATGTGCCCTCCCCCCTTTAAGAACTTTGGTCACTCATATGACCCCTGAGGGTCACTTTAAGATCCTTTGACCATGTTAACTTCCTCCTCCACTAACTCCCACATGCTCGTCACTTGTTGGGTCAGGGGCTAAAATGTAATGTTTTTCACCTATTTTCCCAAACCAAAGGGACAATGGGGAAAAAAATGTGCCCCACCCCCTCTCTTCATGCTCAAAGCTATATAATGTGAGAGTTATCCATTTTCATGTTCATACCCCCACATTTCTCCTCCTGCGTGCAAAACTCTACCAAATTTTTGCTCAAATCTTATCTCCACCTTTTTCATCCTTAATCTATTACTTTCTAAAACAAGATGCCTTCTACATAGTTACTTGTTATTTTTAGTAAGTCTTCACAACAAGCGCTTGATTTAAAAAATAAAGCAGTGTGCACACAATTGATCCAGAATGAAAATTTCAAGAAGGTAGTCGAAAAGAGTGGAAATTGTCACTTGATAAAAATAGTAACCCTCCTTTTTTCAGTGCAAAAAGTGTCTCGAGAGCCAAGAAATTCAAGTTCACGGGATTATCATGGTTTCATCTTCTGAGTGATTGTTCTAGTTTCCCATCCATTTGTGCAACCAAAATATAGTGGAATGGGGGCACTTCATGTTTCAGAGTGATTGTCTCATATCACGGAATGGGAATTCTTCAATGTTCAAAGCACTTCATTAGAGATTTCTAATCAGTGCAGTAGTATGGCCATGTTACAAAGGTCATCAAGGTCCATTTTCCAGCTTCAACCTCTTTAGAAGGGATCTTCATGAGCAACACTCGTGGTCACCAAAGGAATCATTCAACAATGTTTCTAAACACTTAGTTTAGGGTGCCGTGCATCATCCAAAGGAGGTTTCTCGTGGTGTAAGGAATTCAAGGATCTAGAGTTCACTGCATTGGAGTGTTTCATCGGATCATCTAGCAAGGATCAAGTGAACTTCATTAGAGGTGGCTTCTTCATCGACATTCTTTCTTAGTTCTCTCTCCTCTTTCTCTCTCTTATCTTCCCCCCTTTCCTCTCTTCTCCATGATCTATTTATTCATTGGGGTTACACTTTTCATAATGCCTTTATCTAATTAAAAATACCTTTTGTTTATAATGTAATAAGTCACCCTTATTTTATAAAAAGGGACTTAATTTTTCCTAAGAATGCAAAAATCCATAAGTTATGCAAAGGCATATGAAAGTTCATGTGGGGGTAGGCAAAGAGATTTCTCCAATTCTATAAATTATAAAGACACCCTCTTTCCAAGGGGTTGTCAATTTTGTGTGTTCATTAGAGAGTATTCCTTATACGTAAATCAAAAAGATAACACTTCCTCCATTTTCTCATCTCTATGTTCTTCTCATTCTCACATATTTACAATTTTGCTATAGCATCAATGAAGAAATAAGGATTTTACCGCCTTTTTGATAAGGAAGTTTCTAAAACTTTGTGTTCTAAACTTTATCCTATCTTGTTTCCCTCTCAAAAAATTGTGTTTCTTCTAATTTATGTGTGTTGGAATTTTCTAGTTAATGGTTGTAGGAATATGATTTTCTACCTGCAACGTTAATCCCCCTCTCTTTTCTCACTCCCTTTCCCGCTCTCCTAGAAAATTCCTCTCTTACAAGTAATTGCAATATTTTTGTGGGGTCAAGGTGGAGTTCCCCTATTGGATCCTCGTCACTGTCATGCCACCACAAATTCCTATTCCACGCACGCATAATAATTTTATTTGTACAACCCAATCGAAGGACCTTGAGTCTCGGAGACGTTGACAAGATATCCATCAATTTGTCCACCGACAAAGTTTCTCACCAACACTTACCTTGATAACTTGTTAATAAATTTACTCACCCACTTTTCCTCTCGTCCTAAAGCTCCATTTTAGTCTTTGATGATCATGTTAGGATGAAATAATGCATTCATGACTCATACCTTGCATGTTCCTTGAGAACACAAACAACACATACCTCAAAACCATGAAATCATCAATAACACCTCCTAGAAGCAAATATCACATAATCCCCCTGTCATGATAGCCATTTGCATATTGTCTACATATAGAAGCATATTTTTACATATTTTTATCATAACAACCATCAAGTCCTCAATGGGTATAGATCATAGTTACCTAAGACTCCGGGATGGTGGGACGCGGGAACGGATTTTTCTATTGGGAAAAAAATTCCAAAATTTTGGGATGACGGGGGATGCAAGGGGACGACTATTAAAATAATATATAAAATTATAAATATTAAAAATATATAGATAAATTTTTAAAAATTTATGAATAACAATTCATATTTATATATCAGTCCACCATGTACATACAGTCCACATTCGACATCCATATTAAAAACTCGCAAAGATACTTATAGTTATACTAATGTTATATGTCCATATAACTTTTAATATTAATATCAAATATGTATGATATTGGTTTTCATAACATGTTATTACATCCTATGTGCATTGACACCACCTACAAAACATCCTTAGAATTTTTCCCAAAATTCTTACACGAATGTTAATGTTTCTCCTCCTGATGTGGTTTTACCTATTCCTCATTTTAATGTTGTTTGTAATTGGTTAGAACAATTCTATCTCATTGGGTATTTTTAGGTCACATCCTCTCAAATCATGATCAAATCCTGGTTTAATATGGCCTGGACCCCTCATGGATTTAGGCTTGACAACTTTTAAGACATAACCAAAGGTTTTTTCCTTTTTCACTTTTCTGACCCAGCCAATGCCCCCAACATTTTACACGACAAGCCACCTAGTATGTTCACAACTCCTTATTGGTCCTGTCTCCATGGACCAAGGACTTTGTGGTTTCTGAGTATGTCACACTTAAAGTGCCAGTTTGGGTAGAGTTTCTTGGCCTACCCTTGCCTTGTATGCATTTCTTGCATCGATCACTTCATCCATAGGACGGGTGGTTTTCCTCAACCAAAGCGGTTTTACCATGCTCATCCACATAAGCATGTTTGCATTGAGGTAGACCTCTCTCGAGACTTGAAATAATTTTTGGAAATCCAGATGGGAGACAAGTGTTACTCCCAGCGTATTTTGTACATCAACTTTCCTAACACTTGCTTCTAATGTCAGCCTCTCGATCATAAGATCAAGGAATGTCCTCTTTATGTTACTCATAATCACATAGTTTCCAAAGCTATTGCTTAACCATTCAAACCCCCACACGAGGAAGGTTGGAAAATAGGGGAGGATAGAAAATAAGAATAAGAATAAGCAATCCAAGGCATTTGGTTCTAATGGTCATCTTGAGCTAGTCAATTAAGGAACAACCCCATAGGTCACAAGCTAAAGGAGCCAACCGCTGCTACCAACTCATCTTTCCAGCTTAGCTAAGCACACGCAGCATGCCCCATGCGGCCTCAGTTCTCATGGACCAGATAAATTTTGTTTATAATTTCAACATACTGCTGCAACCTTCATCGTTGTTTTTAACAAATAGTTCACAGGGCCCAACCAAAAGGCCTCAAACTCCTTCTCACATCTCCCAGACCATATCCCAGTGCGCAATGTGGAATCAACAAAAGACTATAATATTTCTCACACTGAGTGGAATAAAATCAGCTTGTAGGATTTTTTGCAAAGATAACACCGCTCAATTCTTATAAAATTAGTTCGACGCCCTAGAAGGCTTGGATGTTGATGGCATGTCTCTTTACCAACATCTCCCATGAATTGTCTATCTTGGAATGTTTGGGGTCTAACAGACTCCTATCGCAAGTATGTTGTTCATGAAACTTGGCAATGATTTGTCAATTTAGATGTTTTGTTCTTGCAGGAGGTGAAAATAATAGGTTTTCATTTGCAGTGGTTTTCAAATCCATCGGCATGACAACCTGGCCTTTGTAGTAATAATGAAGCGAGGCATGGGGTTTAATTTCACTTTTTTCTCCCAAATGGCGGCCTCTATTGATTGATCATGGCATCAAACCCACCAACCATGCCATATGGGTCTTATTTAATGTTGATGTCTTCCCTTTTGGCCTCATTAATATATACACCTCTAACGATGCATCCGAAAGGGCCAATATTTGGCGGTGGATAGCTTGCACAATTCCTTATGCTTATCAAGTCATAAGTGGTGATTTTAATATGGTCGAGTCACCCACTGATAAATGTGGCCACTTTTTGATGAGATGGACAACTAACGAAAGGGAGGCGTGGTTCCACATGCAATAATTTTAGGTTTTATGACCCTAACACTTCTCGTACTCCCACTTCAGAAGCTTGGTATACTTGGTCCAATCTCCGAGGAGGATCGGATCGGGTTCTTAAATGCGACTCGATAGAGCCATGCTGTCTTCTCAAGATTTTTTTGATTTTGACAACATTTATTCCATGCCTATGGAGGTCATGCCTGATTTTGTACTATCTGATCATTCCCCTATATGATTTTGTATCACTTGGCATGATAAGTGTGCTTTTTATCATAAAGGCCAATTATTTCTTAATACTACCTTGATGCAGCATGGACCCACACTCAATCATATTAAGCGTGTGTGGAACTTAGCTCCGTGGCCAAGTCATTGCCAGCATGCTTTCATCCACCTATGCATGCCAACTGGATTCAATGGTGGGAGGACACTTATGACTCAGACTACTAGATTCCTCGAGAATCTATAACGACAGCTTGGCCAAAATCTAACGCCACTCCATACTCCACTAACACCTCCACTCTTAGCCGAGCGGTGGTGGCACTTCAAGGAAACCCCTTCTCTCGAAACTTTACAAATTCAAGTTGCAATGCTTCACCAACAAATTCAAATTGTTGATAATTACAATCCATGGGAGCTTAATTTTGTGCCCACATACATTGGCTCAAATTTGGAGACTCAAGTTCTCAAAAGAATTTTTCTTTCTCTTAGAGCCAAAAATCCCTCGTAAAAAAATTTGGGCCATTCTTGATTGATGAGATTAGGGTCACTAACCTCAACACGTGCTTTGCAAGAATTTGTGTACAAATTATAAGCGAGATCTTTCAGATCAACAACCCTCTACCGACGAAACAAACAGCCCTTGAACAATGTCTAGCTTGTTGTGCCATGTAATCTTTCTCAAGCTCAAGGAAGTATGTGATTTAATGCTCACCATTAATGACTCCACACTACAATTATGCAAATTTCCAATGATAAGGCCCCGAGGATGTGATGGCTACCCTGTATATTCTAGGAGGATTTATGGGATTCATTTAGGCAAGACCTTCTTCAAGTCTATCTTGAAGGGTTTCAGAATCAGTCATTGGGGACGTATCAACAAAGGGAATATTAAATTCATCCTGAAACAAGGGGATCTAGAGAAATTACCTGTTGGCGGCCTATCACTTTGTTGAATGTCTCATACAAAATAATTTCCAAAGCTCTGGCTATGCGGTTACGTAATATTCTCCCCGTTGTTATTCAACCAAAAAAAGCTGGGTTCATTCAGGGGCGCTACATCCTGGACAACATCATTGCGGTTTGGGAAGGCATGGAATGGGCTCACGAGATCCAATCAATCTACCATGTTCATCAAAATTGACTTTGAGAAGGCCTATGATCGGATTGAATGGGAGTTTATTCTTGCCATGCTTCAAGCCCTTGGTTTTGGCCCCATTTTCATTCAATCAGTCAGAATGCTTTTTTCGATGCCTCTACCCAAATCACTATTAATGGCCTCAGTTTTGAATCCTTTGGTTTGTTTCATTCCATTCGAAAGGGTTTCCATTAGTTCCTACATTCTATGTGCTTGTAGTTGAAGGTTTTGGGTATCTTGTTGGCTCACGCCAAAACCCAAGGACTTGTTAGGGGGATTTCACTACCTATGAATAGTTCTCAACTACTTAATGGTCACTTCACAGATGATTCCTTTCTCACGCTCATTGAGGAAGAATCCAATATCCACAATGTCATGCACTTGCCTTGATATTTTCTATCTAGCATCTGGTTCTTCCATTCAATGGCGGAAAACACAGTGTTATCGGCAGTCTTTCCTCCCAGATCCCATGTGGCTTGCCTCTTTTGAATGGAAGACCCTTGCACATGGCAAAATGTTTAAATTTCTAGGCATCCCTTTTCCTTCCAATGCTTTAAATGTTTAAACTATGGCAGTATGTTATTCAATAGGTGGCCAAAAAGTTAGAGTATTAGATTACAGACCTTATCTTTGGTAGGAAAATTCTAGATTTTCTCCAAAGTTCTAGCAGCCACACACGTCTACTATTCCTCATGTTGGGTGCCTTCCAAAGCCTCTATTTAGAAACTAGAAAATATCCTTAAATCCTTTCTTCGGGGCCAACACTCCACTAGAAAAGGTTTTCATCAGTGGCTTGGGAAATTTGTTTCCTTCCCACACAACTCTAGGGGCTTAGGCCTTATTGATATTCAACGCCAGGGCGGGCACTCTATGTCAAATATATTGTTCGATGTATCATTGACCAAGAAGTGTGGAAAGTGATTTTGTGCCATGGCATCAAATAATTATCACCTTACACCGCCTCTACATGGAAAGGTTTGGGGTTTGTTAATCTCCTTATTGCTTCTTGTTCCTGTTAAAGTGGTTGGCACCTTTGTGCTTAAAAGCATTTGGAAGGCATGGGAATGCATCAAACCATGGCTTTAATGGAAAGGTGATGGCTTTTGTAATGGGCTTTCCATTAACCATCATTCCTCTAGTGGTCATTTGATTTTCCAAGCTCAGATAAGTGTTTCACATATATCCAAGGCATTCTTGCACTTAAATTCTTCAAACATGGAATTTACACTATCCAAGACTTATTTTGTAAACACTCTCAATCCTAGTTTTCTTGGCCTGAGCTTAAAGCTCAATTTCAGCTGACTAACCAGGATCAAGCTAGTATTAATGAAGTGCTCAATTCGGTCTCTCGCACCAAATGATGCAAAAATTTCAAGTGCATTCTTCTCACCCTTGGTGGATGGACTTGAAGTGGTATGTTGATACCCTATTTCGCAATTATTCTACCAGTAAAGGCTACCACTAGCTTTTGCCTCATCTTCCCATGGTTGAAAAAACTCAACACTCGATGGGGAATTCATTCCACTCCATCTTCATGAGTAGGTGATTTGACACAGTCTGGTCTATTTGTGTGGAGCCCAAGATTTCTCATTTTCTCTGGTGTATTCTACACCAAGGCCTTCCCATAAGGGCTCGACTTGTTCAAATTGGGATCCCAACTCCCAAGTGCCCTTTTGGCCACTTGGAAACCATCTTGCACCTCTTCTTTCTTTCTAAAATCTCATCTTGCTTGGAATTGGATCCACTCATTTTTCTTTCCACTCAAACCGCATTGCTTTACTTGGCAGAATGTCCTTTTAGGAGATAACCCCAAACTTCTTCCCATGTTCACTCAGATTTGGCATGTTTTTAGAGGGGAAATTTTTTTGGATATGGAAAGAAAGAAATGTTTTTTTCTTTTCTAATTCTAAAGTTGATCAGCAATTTTCAATGTATAACCAAGTTTATGGTTATCTCCAATGTGCTTCAGAGATTCAAGTCCAGGAAAATAAGGTTGCTTTGGAAGTGGACCACCTGCAAACCTTGTTGTGAAACTAGGGTGATGCTCCATGTAATATCACTCAAGAACCACCCTATCCCATCTCGGTGCTCCTCACCACATGGTCGTGATGGTCATCGCAACCATTCTCAAAGGTGGAGTTCCTTTAACCGGTTGGTCACTCACCATCTCATCAAGATCGGAGGAGTCACTCGCTACCACTCACTAGGAGGGTTGGGGGTCCCCTTTCACTAAATCGAAAGATATCTCACACTTGCCAACTCGGGTGGGCTCTCCTATCTACCTCGATCCACGCATGTTGGATGGATGGAATCTACCCACCACCACCACCGCCATCCGATAAGTTTCCCCACCTCTCTCTATTCATCCCCACTCATGAGGATGATGAAAAGGAAGAATAAAAATCCCCTAGTTAAGACATTCTAGCCAATCGAAAATACCTCCTAGGCTTGGGTTGGTTTGATGATTATGATCCCCCTTCATTGGGAATGTTTTTTTGCTGCTAGTTTTGTGTTTTGATGTTTCTTAGGTGTTGCCTAGTTTTTGTGTTTTTTTTCCTAGGCTTGGCCTAGTTTGTTTGTGGTTTTGGGGCATGCTCTCATACCACCCACTTTTTTGTTGAAAGCTATCTTGTATCTTATTACATTAATATAATATAAGATCTCTTTTCATCAAAATAACCCAACCCTATTAGCCCAATGTATTAAAGATAATGGGTTAGCTCATACAACTAGTTTCCTTATGTCACCAATGCATTGATATAGTCCTAACTTGTGCCTCAAGTTCGATCCACAAACTAAGGAGCTAAAAGATCCTCAAGGGTAGGTTATTGCTCAATTAGATGTTCACCACATTAACCTAGCCTTGGATATTCCCACCTTTGAAGATTCTAAAATCTTAACTAAGGAATAATCTCAAAGGGAATATGACCTCACCCATGTCAAATACCTTTTAATAATTTACAAATCTTGGATAAGAGTTAAAAGGAAAGATCCATCTAAATTTCCCTAGACTCTCTACGAGATTGAATTTTTGGAAGAATTGTCGAACATGATAACATTGTTTACAAGGGTAATAGGTTTTCCCTCAAATCACGTGTTTTAGAATTGGACAAGTGTCTATATCAACATAATTTGTGAAGGTACACAACACCTGAACTAGGGAGAAATCATTTGTGAAAATTTAACTCAGCAACTCACCCAAGTTCATCAAAATAAGACATTTTATATGACCTCCTACTTGATGTATACTATAGCTAGATATAGAATATGGATTGGCTTGATAGGCCAAGATAACAGGCATAATCTAGTTATATATGATTTATATACCCAACTCACCTACGAGAACAAAAAAATCCATCATAGGAGGGTTAATGATGCCTTCACATTTTTTTGGTAAGATTGCTTGAGGGAAATGTAACCAACAGGGTATCTTAAGAGGCAAGACAATTGATTTCAATACATGGCAACTTGTTCATACAATTCAAAACATTCCCCTACATCTCGAACAACTAGATTCAAGGGAGATCCATATTAACTTCCTATATACTATAATGATAAGATAGTTCTGGTTCAAATTTTTAGGTAATTGGATCTCCTTCATAGGACATGTAGAGATAAAAATATTTCTAGTATACAATTTCCCATAACTTTGGGGAATTATACATGTAGGACAACCCTTAATGCTCAGAATGTTGAAATAACTATCTCTCCATTCAATCTACATCCTTACCAGAAGAGAACTCATTTTGGTCAAAAATTTCATTTGTAATAATCTTAGGTTAACTTACTACCATACACCATCATTTGAAGACTATTGGAAGGATTGTGTTGATGATTATGAGGTCAAAAGAAGAGCCTATGGCAGGCTATCCTTACAAAAAATAAAATATTTCAAGCTATATACAGTGAACCGAGGGGATGACAGATGATGGTTCAAATCCTTTCACCGTAGAATTCATAAATTCCATTCAGTATACTCCTCTCCCCATCCTTTATTGGTCACAAAAGGATAAGGATAATCCTAATTATCTGAACACCCCTATGTTCCTAAGAACAACGCAATTTTTGAATAGGAAGGTAACAGAATTCAATGAGTCTCAGAAGATAGCTCCCTCCCAAGAAGCATCTTCTTCACAAAATAATACCCTCCTCAAGATACTCCTTCCTCTTCCCCTGGATTACGGAACTAAAGTTTACACCAAGAAAGATAAGGCCAAAGAGGTGGAAAAGAAAGTAGAAACATCTAGACAAGGAGATGAGAAAGAGAAAACATAGGAGTTGGTAAGTGGGTCAGCTCTCAAACAAACTCAATAACATGAAGAAGAAGAGGTAAGTGAGAAGAAGCGGGTCAAGCAAGAAGAAGAAGAGGAAAGTGAAGAAAATGATGAAGAGGAGGATGTTGTTGAAATAACTTCACCTAATCTAAGGAAAACTGGTGTTTCAAGGCCAAAACTAGATGTAAGAAGACCTTTTCTTCTTCCATTGTAACTTCCACTATTGAGGTTTTAGTTTCCCAACCTCCAAGTTCTCAAATTTCTCTTGCATTTCCTCCTCTGGCAACATCTTCTGGAGATTCATTTAACTTGGGTTCAACAGTCCCATGAACACATAATCATTCAATATATGGTATTGCTACCATTGGATCTTTGCTACAATTATCTATAGACACTAAAGACTTTCAATTCATCATTGATCATCTAACATTACCCACCTATGATATGTTAGATTCATGTTTGGTATGTGAATTTATTGTTATTGTCCCCTTCCTCCTGGTATATATATATATATATATATATATATATATATATATAATTACTTACATGATGGTACCTTCCCTCCTAAGCATATCCCACTCCCAAAAGAGAACCCTTATCTAACGAATAGCATGTTACACCCTACTTGGGGCACTCTCTATCATCAAGGTTATGATGGGACTATGTTATGTTGTATTCATTTTGAGGAAGTTGTCCACACAATCAAACAAGTGCACGAAGGCATCTATAGTGCTCACACTAGCGGCGATAGTCCTCGCAAAAGTAGCTTTTACATGTAGGATACTATTGGCCTACTATGGAAATAGATTGTTGTCAGTATGTAAAGAAATGTGTCCTATGTAAAATCATGGCAATTTTATACATGTGCCACCACAATCTTTGCAACCCATCACTACACCATGGTCATTTTCAAAATGGGGGCTCGATCTCATAGGGAAGCTTACACCCACCTCATCTAATGGCCATAAACACATTATCACTGCCACTGAGTATTTTACCAAATGGGTGGATGTTGTTCCTCTCACCTATGTTACTGGTGCTCAGATATCCAAGTTTATCATGAACCATATTATTTGTCGCTATGGAATCCCTTCTACTATCAGTATCTAATAATGGTGCATCATTTAAGAACAAGAAATTGAAGGCAATTTGTGTCAACACTTTAAAATTTGTAAGAAATAGTATACCCTTTATTACCCTCAAGGTAATGGGAAATTTGAAGCCACCAATAAAACCCTTGTTTGTATTATGGAGAAAATGGTTGGTAAAATAGGCCATAATTGGCACCTCCAAATCCATCCTTCTCGATTGGTCCTACAACACTTCTTTCTACACACCTACATGTGCAACCCCATATTCTCTTGTGTTTTCCACCAATCCATTATACCCCTAGAGATCAAGCTTCCCTCTTTGCGAATATCCTTGTGAGACTATTTGGATAATGATGAGGACTATATAATGGCTAGACTAGCAAAGCTTGAACTGCTTGATGAAAAATATCTCCATGCCTTGGATCATCTCAAAGTGTATCAAGAATTGAGTTCATAAGAGCTACAACAAGTGCATCATCCCTCATGAATTTGAGGTGGGATATCTTGCCGTCAAAGAAAACCAGTTCAATACTACAAAGGAGTGTGAAAATACGCTTAAGTTTGAGCCTAACTGGTTAGGACCATACATTATGGTGGTTAAATTTCATTCAGGTGCTTATAAACTTGCTTATCTTGATGGTGATGAACTTTGGGATCCCATGAATGCCATGCATCTCTAGTGTTTCTATACTTGAGCTTGACGGACTTTCAAAAAAAAAAAAAGAATTTAAAAAATAAAAAAGTAAAGAGAAACAAATTTGTTCAACAATGAAAACCATGCAATTGTGGAACTTTGGGCAAGTCCTTTGGTGAAAACTAGTTTCCAACACCATAAGAGGATTATGTTGTTCACAAGCACCTCATAGTTAGGGCATGATCATTGCTTCCTAGCTTCTTCCTTGTCTTGTGTGTGTTATATTGTTGAACCTATTCTTCTTGGCCTTGATCCGGCTTATCTAATTCTTATATATATTTGTAGAATTCACCCGTGTATATTCCCATCTATCGCTAGGGGTATATTGGTGCTCGGTTATTCCTGTATATATTTTGGAAAACCTTGAAAAATAAAAAAACATTGGTAAAACATTCAAAAATACAAAAATATTTGTAAACCTTTCAAAAATCCAAAACATTCAAACTCAAAAATCCAAAAACTATGAGCAACTCAAAAGCACTAAAAATTAGAAACTATACTACAAAACATCCTACTTTAGTGTTCGCTAATTCTAGTGTATGACATGTGGATCATCTTGTGATCTTCTTTCATTAACAAAATTATTTTTCTTGTTATGTCTGTCTTCCCCATACATATATCATTACTCGAGGTAATTTCATATAGCACGTTGTTTTTTCATGGGACTTATTTGTTTTTTCATGGGATTTCTATGTCCTCCATCTATTCCCTTGCATATATCCTTTCTTGGGGCATCATTTCAACCCTTGTTGTATAACTCAAACATTTCGAATCAAGAAATTTGGATCACAAAAACATTAGTACGATTGTATTAATCATTACTTGTTTTTGTTTGTTTGTTCATTGGCATGCTTGATTATTTATTTTCTCATATTACATTACTTGAATGTATATTGCTTTGAGTTGGTCCTTTAGCATGCAACAAAAATCAATATTATGGTTATTCATGTAATTTCACCCTTTTTGTATGCTTATATCAAATAAAAGGTACTTTCGAACCAAGAAGGTACATACGTTACGTTGTGATCTTCCCACACATCACCTATCTTATCTTCCATTCTAATTAAATTTCTACCTAGCATTTTCCAATTCTTCTACATATTACATTCGAGACACAATTATCATAGTGACTCCTTTCTTCACTCCCGCCTCCTTACTTCTTTCGCTTGCAACAGGGGACTATTTCAAACCCTATTAAATCAAACAATGGCCAACCTAACCCTGTTTGACTCCAGCCACAAAGTATTCTTTATTTTGTTGTGATCATCTTCTTCTTCTTTTTTTAAGAGTATCAATCAACCTCTTATATCACCCCATTGACACTCAAGGGGCATCATCCATCCTACTAATTTTTCTTCTATCACTACAAAATTTAATTATCTATAATTGTCTACTATCTTTGAAATGGCGTCGCTTGCACTACACCACATCAAAGAGGGGAAAATGTAGACACCTAGATCTAATTATGTAGTTTTACTCATAAAATTGCATTGTTTATCCTCTTTCCCACCATTTTTATAATTAGTGTCTTTCTCACTAATTAACTAACGTTCCCCTCCATCTCATTCAATTAACAACACTTCGTTAATTAGCTAGTCTCATCCCTCATTTTGGATGCAAATTAACATTACTTTGTTAGTTATAATCCTATTTTTTAATTAATTAATTAACCAATATTAATTAATTAACCTTTCAATCTTGAATTTACCTTCTCATTAGGTAAATCCCCCTTTCTAATCCTTTAAATTCCACTAATTTCCCTCCAATTGGATTTTATAAGCCTAACTTGGTCTATTAATCAATTCTAATTGATTAATTTAAATCACACCCAACTCCCATGAGTTGTAAATTCTAATTAATATTCCCTAATCATACTTAACCATTCCTAAGCATACTTATCACTTTCTAATCCTAAAAGTTATTTTTATCCCACATTCATGAGAATGAAAGTTTCTCCAATCTGGAAAACTATATAAATAACCTCATGCGCCACTATCCAACCTTACACCTTTACATACCATATCCTTGTAAGACATTTTTACTTGATAAGAGCATTTCAAATTTTGGAAGGCTTATTGATCAAGCCCATTTCCCCCTTTTCTACTTGGCTAAGAGTAGTAAGAGAAGAACCAAAAATGAAAATTAAGCCATATTGGTGAGATCTCTTCCTCTTCATTGGAGAAAGCGTTTGATTGTGCGTAGTTGTGTTCCACTCGCTAAACAAAGTATCTACAATCCAAAGCTCATCCAAACAATAAAATGGAAATTACATTTAATGTTTTATGAAATTAGTTAAGTTTTCTTTCATGGATTTATCTTGATCTAGTTGTTTAGATTAGTTAAGCTATTGAATCTACTTGGCGTCGTTCTAGTAATTATCTCAAATTAGTTTATCACGCATACATATTATTCTCTTCGAATTCATCCCAAAATTTAACTTTTAAATGGGATGCATGATCAACTACAATGCTTCCTATCTCCTTGTGTTAACCCGCCTTCGATACTTGGAAATCATTTGTAAATTCATATATCACTTCCGTAAAGGAATTATTGCACTCACATATCTCCATCCTTTCCTTCTAATCTCATTCCTTCACATCTCTTCTCGTAGCACCCATCCTCCTACCCAAATCTTAGTCAACTCTAGTTACTCTAAATGGGTATATGGATTTTATCTTCCACATACCTCATGGTATATAGGTAATACTTAGGATATTTTATTTTTTTCAATGGGAATCCTTTTGTCCATTTATCTCTATAGTGCGCCAATAAGTGGTTATCCTTGGGAATATAATCTCTACATACCTTAAATATGGGATATTAAAACAACTACATGGGGTATTCAAATGGAAAATAAAATGCTCATTCCACTTATTATAGTAGAATGTGATTTTCTCAATATTACTAATTGTCTAACAAAGAAGAATTTCCCAAGATAGACTATAAAAAATATTATGGATGAAGCTCTATCTATAATTAAGACCTTTCAATAGATCGAATTAGCCATATCTATTGAGAAGTAAATAAAGTGGTTGATTGGTTTGCTAATATAGGGTTTCTATACTAATTTTTAAATTTTAGAGAACACCCAAGATATTGCTAATGATGGTCATCAAATTATTAATGGGAAATCAAATCATAATTTCAATATTTGACATATGGTGGGAGTGAGAGCTAGAGCCATTAATAATATTATCCTACTTGTGAATATATTTACACACGTGAGAAGCTCCATTATTAATAAATCTAAGGGGCTGAATGACATTAATAGCTATGATCAAAATTTTATGTCTCCCGTGATTTGAGAATAAAGGTTTGATGTTAAAGTATGGGAGTCATGGTTACATTCATTGTTTCCATCACTTTATCCTTTTACAAACTTCCACCATCTTTAAGGTCTACATTGGCAAGTGGGGTTGGCTTGTTTGCATTTTGTTGGTGAGAAAATTTGTTGGGTGGACAAATTAGGTGTCTCCACCAACGTTCACGGGCTATGCCCCTCTGCATTAAATGGTACAACTCCCATTATTGAATGTAACTAATCCTAATCCTATCTAAATTGTTATGGGTGGCCAAATTGGTCAGGGATCACATAGGGACACTCCACTGAACCTGTGGCAAAGTGCTTGTATAAGGTACAAGGGAGGAAAATCACAACGATGAGGGGGAGGAGAGAAATTAGGAAAGGAAGATTACTACCGTGAGTAGATTGTAGAGCTCACACCCAATAACCTGGAGTAGTTCAACATTCAATATAGAGAAAAGAACAATGAAGCTAGCAGGATCGATGAATTAAAACACAAAGTATTCAGGTTTATCTCTATCAAGATACAAAGCTCTTGCATCACTATGCTTACAAAGTGCATAAACGAGAGAAGTGGAAGAAACATAAGATGCTTATAACAACCATGTTTATTTTGTCAATGATGAGAGGAAACCATGCATACAAAGTGCACACATTCATACATCTTGGAAAGCAGAAACTCTATTCCTTGATTGACATTTACACATGTTGTACAAAGCAAGGGAAAAGAAGAAAGCATGTAGCAAAATGTAGCTTTATTTCATGTATATGGATGACACAAAGTCCAACAACATATTACAATCCACTATTTCTACAAAGTGATAGTTCTTCAAAATCTGAATCCTTTGGAATGGAGAAGCCATCCCAATTTATAACAATCTCAATTGTCCTTTCACCTCCCTCACATGACTCTTTGTGTTTTGTATTCCACTTGTGACCTTTCATTTTCCATGAATTAAGTATTTCTCTTATAATTTTGAGAAAATACTTTTACAAATTTAAAATAGGTCACTTAAGTGAATAAGACGAAATATAATGATTAAGCTCAACGAATAATTAGAAAGGAGAGAGAAGGGAGAGGGAGAAAGGGAAGGAAGGAAAAGTTGTCATATATGATGAAGAAACGTCTTATCAAGGTGAACCTTATTGAATCACGCCTCCTAATGTTGGACCTCTAGGATGAATTTAAACTCTTCCTCAGGGGGCCTAAATTTGTCTTGTTATTTCAGCTCAATGGCATCTTCCTCTTTAAGATTCAAAACCCTTGTGGCCCAACATATCGCGTAAATTTTTTATCTCATATGCCAAATAACCTCTTAAATATGAAGAAATATCCTCTTGAATGTGGAATAATGGTTCTGGTCTTTCAACTAGAGGATTTCCTAGAATGGCCATGGGTTTTCCATGCTACATCGTATGATGTTCCAACTTGCTTCCGAGCACAAATTGATGTCTCAAGACCTCTTGTGAAGGATGCACGGACTCATTTGAGATATGAAATCACTTTGAAACCATGAAATGATGACAAAAGGCGGCGATATCACTAAAAACAAGGCCTAGGACAACTTTTGTGTATTCAACATTAGACTTTCCATATTTAGCCATCGAGATCCGTGGAGTCATATTTTGGGAAGTCTCGATTTTTCATCTTGTTTTCTTGCACTTATGTGTTTATTTCACGCTTCAAAGATCGTTGCAGATGTACTTGGGGTCAATTCTAAATACTTTCCATTTTTGGAAAGTTGATTTTTGATTTTTTTTTTTGGCTTTTTCAACCCTTGTGCCCTAGTTTTCAGTTTGCATAATTTTCATTGTTCTGCTTTTCTTAGGTAGTTTGCTTTTTCTGAAACTTACTAAAAATGGCAAGTGCGAACCAAAACTTGCTATTTTTAGAAGCTGAAATTTGGAGTGTCATATTGATGAAAAAAATTCAGATTCCTTCTAGGTTTTTGCTCTTCGATCTCCATTCAGATTTTCAAGTCAAATCACTTCCTGATTGATGACAAATGAAGAAAGAGCATTCTAGGGCTGAAATATTTGAATGATTGCTGTAAAAAATCCAGGGAGCATTTGGGATTTTGTTTTTTTAACCTTCTCCAAGGCTCTAGTGAGGGATATTTTCTCAAAATTTCATTGAGATCGGGTGCATGGTTTGAGAGATATGAGTGTTTTCTTGTTTTCGTGCCCTAGGGTTTCAGCAGCTCTTGTCCATGGATTTTCCTGAAAAAACATTTGTTTCTTGTTGTAGAAACGTGGGAGGATGATCAAATGATGGAGGATGTGCTGGAGAAGGTGTGGCAGAGTGGAAATAGAATTTTTGAGAGAGAATCCGATGGTGGAGGAAAATTGAGCGTCCGTGAAGGAAGAAACTGGTGGTAACATTACGACAGCAGGTATAAAATTTGCACAAATTTCATGATTTGGAATGTGTCACACTTTCTTGCACCAAATATTTGGTGCACTTGGTGAAAAAAAGTGTGCCCCATCCCCATTGGGCCACTTTTCATTGCATGATTGGCGCTTGGGTTCAAGCGGGGGCTTAGAATTAAAACCTTTTTAGTCCTGCTTCGAGTCACATGATGAGCCGAGGGCTAAGGAGTATGGGGGATGATTTTCTTGCACCCACGCACCAATATTTGGTGCACTTGGTAAAAATTGTGCCCTACGCTAATTGGGCCATGTGGCGAAGCGTGGTTGGTCGGACCGAGAGTTGGGAAATGGAGCATTTTATGGGGCTTATATGGCCATCGGAAAGCTAAAACATGGTGCAAAAAAGTGCACCACATTCTGATTGGCTAGGTTTTTGACTCGAAATTGGCTAATTGTTGGAGATTGTGCATTGGAGAGTGACTTGTCGGGACCATAACTTGAGTTCTAAGAGGAGTTTTTTTATGAAATTTTATATGATATTGACTAAAAATTTCCTTCTAAATCCAATGGTGGGACTTTTAGACCTTGATTCCACCATTTACCCCCTGAAATTATGGATTTTTGTTCTAACTCGAGGCTATGCATGAGGAAAACTAGATGGGGACATAGTGTGCCAAGGTTTTGTGAAGAATATAATTCCACCACCTTGTATATATTTGAATTAACTTTCCAACGGTATCTTGTTTGACTCTTAACCCTTCAAAGCTCCTTGAATCGATTCATGAAGCTCGGTAGCTTTTTTGGCCCTATGCACTACTTAGGCCTCCAAGACTCACTTTTGTTGAACTTGCTCCAAAACTTGTGAATCTTCCCAAAACCTTCCAAAATTGATTGCACAATGTTCTGCTCTCTAATATACCCTCTTTATGAGTTTTTTCCTTTTCGCTTTGTTCTAGGGATGCACACCAACCTAGAGGAGACTCGAAATGAAAAACCCTTTCCCAAGCTTGCTAAAAGACCTATCTTGATGGATCTTGCTTTGAAAGCTCTGATCTGACTAGGATACCCTAAATCACCTATGAGAACAATGAATCGGGGATTAGGGTGATATGAAGGAGGGCTCATGATTGACATTTGATTAAAATTTTTGGGTAGGGTATGGTTGTCATGCTTGAAAATTGGGAATTTTCTTGTTGCACATTTGCATGACAACACATTTTCAATCAAAAACTATTTGAGCCCTATAGATTTCACTCTATTTTTCAACCTATTTCAAAATACTATTTGGAAACTAGTGGGAATAGGTGTAGGGTTTAACCGTTGATTATTAAAATGGATAGGAAGAAACATAACATATGAAGGATTCTATGACAGGGAGGTCTTGCCCCTTTCGTGGAAAGGCTCATTGGGTATGATCCACATATGTCCATGGAGATTGCAAAATCCTATAATGTTAGAAAATTTTTGTGTCAAAGGAGTCTCTTTTGAGGTGATGGAGGACATTATTTCACAAGCCGCATGCATGCTTGTGAGGGTATCAAATAATTTAAAGCTAAAAGGGATGCAAAGGAGGAAGCCCTTACTTTTCTAAGAGGGAATGAGAGGCTAATTGATTTCTAGGATGCTTACCTTAGAGATTCCATCCTTAATACATGGAGATATTTCATCTATCAATTTATTAGGTATGTTACATCAGTAAGGTTCTTTTAAATGTCTACACTTGGGGACCACTTATCTTTCCTCACCATTTTAGGGATTAGAGGTTGATAAGTATGTCATTTTATTTACTCATGTCTTTGGAAGATCTTGTAGTTGAATTGAAAATAAGTAGGAGTTGTTTCCTATCCGCCATGGTCTCATTTTTTTATGTTTTCCAACAAGCCAAATCCATTCAATAAAATCTTGTCCTCGTTAGGCTTGTCAAGCCTCCCCTCAGGGGGAAATTATTAACCTTAGTTAATGATGGTAAGAAGATTAAGGTTCTGTCCTCCAAGTCCATTATTATTTGGATCCCTTTTGCTTCCAAAAATTTGGTTAAGAAGTGTGTCAAGTCCCCTCTTGTTATTAAATCATCCGAGATTGGTGATACTGCTTAGATTTGGATTAGAAGGGCGGTTAGGCCAGGATATAGGTCTCTTCTCTTATAACCAGCCAACTATCATACACGTCGGTGGATTGGCCTACTAACTCAACTCGAGTGCCCTATATATCAATATCATCTAGGGTGGTTGGGCTATAGAGTATATAGTAGTTTCCACTTCTTAGGCATTACTATCTTGATATGGGATGAGGGCTCCTTCCTCCTCTAGATCTATAGCCCAACCGACCTAATGATTTAGCAAGTATCTTCGTAGCTTTAGAATGATTAATCTTATGTTCTTATCTCTGAGGACGAGGACCCCCACCCCCTCTTACCCCCCCTCCCCCAACCCTACCTGCTTCCAACCTTATGTTTAAGCTATGTTGTTATCTCATGAGGAAGGGGAGGTCGGTAGGCCTTAGGTGAGGAGGGGTGGTCGAAGATCTATATAGATTTGATGACCCCACCCCGAACCCATTTACTCAAATCTTGCACGCTCAATAAGGTACACTACTTCTAATAGTGAGGTGAATGAGACTCAAAGCAAGGATTCTCAAGACAAGAGGTATGTTAATAATGTCAGGAATAAGACATTGAGGAGGGTAAAGGCCAAGGGAAAGAGCATAAAAATGTGAATACGGATCATATATTTCCGTATTAAATAAATGCTTTGTAAATTGAATTGATCTTCACAAAGGTATTATGGGTTGGATTATTAAGTATGTGGAGAGAATGGAAAAGAATCTTGCTCAAGGTCAAGGTTAGACTAGTGTTGGGGACTTTGAGAAGATCTACATTCTGAAAATAGGTGACCCTTATGAAGGAGAAGAAATGTAAATTGAAAAAAAAAAGTATTAAAGAGACTTTTAAGAAGATTGCATATCTAAGCAAAATTTGCTAACAATGTTCACATGCTCCGGAGATGTCTAAGAAAAAAATCGAGGAGTGAGGAGGAACAAAGATAGTAAAAGATTAAATCTCTAAGACAGAGTAAGAAGTATGATTTCAAACCTCTTCCCCACCCCCCGCATGCCCCTCCCGCCCAATTGTATTTATGCAATAGACATTAGATAAAGCAATGCCAAATTATATTTTTTTAAAAAATAACACAATCAACTAAGAAAAGTTGAAACTATTACATAAAATTGAAAAAATAGTAACCCACAATTTTTCATAGTGAAAATGATGGAGAATGAATATATTAAAAACAAATTCCTTGAAAAGGTTTTAAAATCACCAACAAATCATTTTTCTAACTGGCACAATAGTTTACCCTATCATGAATAAAATTTTCAAATATAAAAAGTTTTAAAATCACCAGCAAATCATTTCCTTGAGTGGCAAAACAATTTATCCCAAATCATGAACAAATATTCCATATTAGAAATCAACATGCAAGGATGAGCTCACAATTCACAAGACCCAAATTCATTAAACCAAAAATCAAACGTGTTTTTCATGAGATTACTTGGCGATGTGATTTGATATCTCATCTATGTGCAAGCAAGTTGGTAACATAAAAGCACCACCATTCTAGCAGCATGCCTTCCTGGGAAATAAGTTTCCATTTGATAACATGATGTCATGGTTTCTCATGGCCATGTTTGTAAGAAGCATGTACACTCACTTTTGATGTTTATTTAATAAACATAATTTGGTATTTTTCCACTTCTAACGTGTTGTCACTGAAAATTGGACTGTCCAAAACTTTTCCATCTAACCCCGTATGACTAGTTTTAATATTCCTTGGTCAGGAAATCATTTTTGTCCATTTCTTTGGGTCGTGGCACGTTTTTTTCTTGATTATGTTTTGGGTTGGTTGGTCCAAGATTTACTGTCTGATGACAAAATGTCATTTTAAATTTCTTTCACATATTTTTCTGCTCCTTTATTTATTCAAATGGTCTCATTTTGATTATTTTATCCTTCCTTGCCAAGTGGCATATTTAAAGAGACAAGGACCTTTTTTAAAATAAAAGTTACCAGAAAATGTTTGTTATAAATTGTGGCACCGTAAGAGCAGAGAATTGAGCTATCCTAGGGATCTCACTTGTATTCTACCTAAACTCAAGACGTGCTCTAATTTCAAATCCTTAGCCTAGCACAGAATATGTGGTGTCCCCATATTTCATCCCGAAATCTGAGATTACCCTATCCGAAAAAATTCGTACTTTTAAAATAATGGGTCGCTTTTGTGTTTTATTGCCAAAAGGTTCTTGTATTGTGTCAAGATATTCCCAAAGAGCTATTTTAGCCATTTTCTAAATACCCGTAGATGTCCAAAATTGTTATATTTTGTCGTCGGAATTTTCCTGCAAGAAATTTGTATTTAATTATTTTGAGCCCGTTTGAGGCAATTTGTGCTCGGTTTAACTCATTGTGATCGTACATATCATTATTCCCATATACCAAGAGGGTTTTAACCAGATATGCATTCTCGGGCTTTATTTGTAACTTATGGCAAGCGCTTTTGTGTTTTTGTGTTTTTCCCGCTTCGCTTTTATGTGAAATTTCTCCTGGATCAATTCATTTGCGGTTTACCTTTGATTCTTGGCTTGAGTATCCGGAGATCACATACGCATGTGCGGGGAGAAGGAATTCGCCATCGAGCACCGGGTTCTCCCTCGGGAAAAGACAAAGTCGTGCACCAAAAAGCCTCTTCTAGGCTGGCCGCATTTTTGGAAAAAGAGGGTTTGAAGTGGATCATGAGATTTTTGGAAGCAGCAGGCAGGTGGGAATTTTGTACCGCCCCAGGTACTTTTTCCATGGAAGCAACGCCACTTAAGTCACAATGGGAAAATTAGAGTCAAGGGCAAAGGGAATTTCTTACCCGCCTTGCAGGTAAAAATTTCCATTGTGGAATAAAAAAAAAATCACTTAAGTGAATCATGGGATTTTATTGCTGCGCTTGTAGGGTAAATAATCACATTGTTATGTGACCTTTAAAATAGAAATTCTTTATGCCGTAAAGTGCAACCCACCTTGGGTGAATAATAACGCATTAAATAAATATTTGTTAATATTTATTCACCCAATTTTGCGCCTGTGTTTGTGGAAAAGTCAATAGACGTAAATGGACAAAAGGAGGTTGAAAATAGATCTGTTCCAAAATTAAATAAATAATATTTATTTAATGCAGCCCCTTTATGTCAAAAAAGTGTGCCCCTTTTGGGAGAGAAATAATATTTTTTTAAGTATTAAATGATTAAATTAATTCCTATTTTCAAAGTGGTTAAGGTCAAAGCATACTATGAGGCTTGAGTTAACTGGAAGTGTATAAAAATTAAATAAATTTAATTTATTTAATGGCAGCCATAAAGCATGCACAAAATACGCACCCCTTTTGAAGAGTGAAGCTTAATTAATTAATTAATTAATCAGTAATAGGAAAGGCATTAATTAATTATAGAATCATAAAATTATATAAGCAGGGGCTGCCATAAGGATGAATTAATTAATTCACAAGCAGAGAAGTGCAGCCTTTAGGGTCGAAAAGTGCGCCCATTTGAAGAAGATTTTGCTCAAAGAAGGTGAAATTAATGCTAAAAGCTTCCAAAATTGGCACAAAGTTGAAGGAGGTTGATTTGTATCTAGATAATTGTTTGCATAAGTGATACAAAGCTCAAGTGAAGTTGGTAAAATTCATGTTTGCTTTGCATGCAAATAAAACATCAAATTTTGGAGCAACAGGGTTGAATTATGCATATTTTTATGATTAAAATCTACTGTCATGTTTCGGTTGCCATCTTTGTCCAATTAATTGCAAGAATTCATTACAGGGTGCTTTATAAGAGTAAGGGAGCATAAATCAATGTCCAATACATTGAACATATCCTCCAAATCAAGAAATATCTAGATCTCGCACTTGTTGTGAAGAATTCCGACCGAATAAAGAGAAAAAGAATTGTTCAGATAAAGATTACTCCACCATGGCAAAGCGGGATGAACGTGAAAGCTTAGCGGAATCAAGAATTATTTCCAAATTTGGTAACATCGAGGCATGAGATCCAGATCCAGATCTCATAATCGCAAAGGCTTCCACAAAATTCATCCTCTTATTTCGACGCAATTGTAGAAAGAAGAATTGCAAAAAGCTTCAAAGATCGTAGAGAAGACATGTCAAAACACTCCGGCAGTTAAAATCACACCCTTCCAAACAAATCACATCCACTTGCTTCCAGATCCAAATGCTACTTCTTCCGCAGATCCAAAGATGGTGAGAATCAAAGGCAAAAGAATCAACTCGCTTGCAAAATATGAAAAAGAACAAGACTCGCAAAGATTCCTCTTTCTTCGCTTTCTCTTATTTCTCCGACAAAGTAATTGAGCGATCAATTATATTATAAAACTTAAGTGATTGGTTTAAAAGCCATTACTTGAAGAAATCAACTACTTGGAAATAGGTGGCAAACATGCAAAATAGAAGGTTTTATCTTCACTGCAAGTCATACATGTCATGCAAAGAGGAATTTCAGAGAGAGATTGCTAGTTGTTTCCTTTACAACTTCCACATGTGTCAATTCAACTAAAAGCTTCCGACTTGTAATTGCCCCTTTACATTCTATAAGTAGAGGAAGAACCTACGGGTTAGATATCGAGAATTTGTAAGTTACGTCCTTGTGTTCCAAACTTTGTGTCAAAACCCTTAAGAGCCACTTGAAGCAAAGGAATATACAGGAGCAGATTTCCGGAGCACTTTGTGTCACGGTGTATTTTGTTTATATCTTTCTATCTTAGATATTTGAATAAACTTTGTGTTATTTTAGATCTAGATCTAGAGTTGCCTTTGTTTATAATTATGTGTTGATATCTATTAGTTTATTATATGTGCATGCAATCAACTCATTATCTATTGATTAGGATGCACATCTTCCCCATTTCTTCTCTATGTTTATATAATTCCTTCTTCTATAAATATTTTATTTTTTTAAACAACTCAAGCTTACTTGCTACATGTTTAATCACATACTATGGTTCATGCGCAGGAACAATTAAAGTAAAACCCCATATAGATACTAGCATATTTTTATCGACAAATAACGACACGAGAGCCTCATCGATAAATGAGGGAGATTTATCTCATGATCGCTTAGGTTTTATGCTATGCATGTAAAATTTAGCCAACAATATGCCTTCAAGATCACAGATTGCAAGTACATGAGATATAGGCCAACGTGAGGCTAAACACTTACCAAAAGTGTGGAAAGTGGGGAATGGAAGATTTCACCTCTATCAACTGGTCTGTAATCTACATGTAAAAACCAACCGAATGGAGATACCTCTACTTCCAAAGTCGTGATTTTGGCAAAATTGGCATGTAATCGAGCTCCTCGATTTGACTATATACTAACTCACCAAAGCTTTGTGGGCTATGGAAACTATAGAGAACTCAATAAATGGGATCCAATCATCAAATGAACGCTAGAGAATTTTCCAATGTAGGTGTCACGTTATAATACATCATAAGATATTGTTAAACATCGCCAATTCTAGTTAAGGAATTTATTCACTCTACATTATATGATCCTCGATTTGGGTATTTTGCTTTGGACCCGGCGTAGTCTGAGTAGTTGGGAAATCTATTTAATCCAATAAATTAGAAAGGAGGAATGCATATTTAAATTCTTTCAGTACATAAAAGAACGATACAACTTGGTTTACTCCTGCTAAACTTTTTAAGACATGGTATGGCCACAGGTGATTGCAAAAACTATTCTACACAACTTATTTGTCTGCTCCATTAAAGATATATGAAATTGGTGGGGTTTTCGGAATATGTATATTGACTACATGGATGTTAAATGCACCATATAGAAAAGTGTATAATAATATGACTTACACTTCGTATGCATTAGTCCAGCTTTTAGCGGGAGCAAGTAGAAAGCAATTGTTGAAGTGAATAAATGATTCGAAATGATTGATGGGGTAATGTATTAAAACTTCCATCATGTTGGGTTTTAATACTTGATGTTCTTGACAACCTTTTACATGATTTTGTCCATTGTGAAAATCAAAGTTCTCCCCGGATGGAAGTTTTGCTTGAGAAGGAACAACATGAGTATGTTAACATTAGTAAAAACGCTAAAACCGATGTTCACTGTGGTGCTAGGGTGTTTTCAACAAAGAAGAAGCATTATTTCAAAACTTGCTCCAAAGTCTTGAAAGGCTTGGGTTCCAACAGGTGTTCCCTGCAAATCGTTGGAGGTTTTGCATTGAGTACTACTAGATATATCGTTAATTGCATCGATCGTTATGCAGCTATCCACCATATGTGAGAATACCTAGTGAAAGGGAACCTCTTGTTTCAAAAAATAAAGGGTTACACTTTTTTAGATATGATGACTCAATTGAACTAAGAGCAAGCTTCTATGTTTTGTAAAAGAAACATTAAATCGTTTAATGAAATGAATTCCAACTAAGGGTTATGAATGTTATATGACAAGTGGTCAAGAGGTTACAGGAGGCATCAATGAGTATATCCGGCCTCATGTAAGTATTGTCAAGGAATCACTTGTGACAACCTTGCCTACCCTATCCTAGGAAGAAGAAAGCAAAAAAAAGACATTGCTTTTGTAATCGCAAATAAGCAAATTTGGATCTTTGTAGGGTCAAAGCATATACAAAATTAATTAAATATCACATTTGTATAAGTTATAATGTAAAACATATTTAATTAATTTGTCCATCAAATTAATTAAATATTATAATTTGATGTAAAACCCAAGTTGAGTCAACTTGAGGTTAGAAATAGGTCAAGTAGTTTTATAACTACTTTTGGGAACATAATGCCTATAAAAGGCTCAATTGTAATTGTAAAAAGGAGATTGTTCTTCCCATTCTCTTACCAATCTTCTTGGGAAAACTATTCTATCTGCCTCTATTGGATTATATTGTTGTAACTTTGTGTACACAAATTTTTCCTCATGAATACAATGCTTTCTCTACTACTGTGTTAATGATTCTCAATTACAAAATCTCAATTTGCTTGTGATTAAATTATTAATGTTGTTGTTCCTTCATAGTGTGATTGATGCTCAGGTGATCAGACTTTGTGTTGGATATCAGGGTACGTGGACTTGGTGCCATATCAGCGATTCTCAAGGAGACGGAGACTTTATGCTTCCCATATTTCATGCCCATCAGATGCCTTCTTGCTAGATAGAGAAGTTTCCCTTGTGCAACTCTTTGCTCTCAATCACGCACAACTCTTTCCCTCATTTTCTAGACTGTGTGAGTATGGTGATCTTGTACGACCAAGAAGGAAATGTGTGTCCTTGATAGATAGATTTGCATAACTTTGTGTCTCAAGTTTATCCATCTTGCCAAACACTTACATGGTTGTATTCTTTCCCTCCTCGCTCCTCCTTTATCTCTCGTATTTTTCTTTCCCAATTTTGTTGCCCTTTCGTGCTTTCCGGTCAAAAGCACCAAAAATATAAAAATCCCATCATACGAGGGAACCGCCCTCTCAAAAGTAGAGGAACTTCACCCTGTCGAAAGGTGAATTTCCCTAACTGTTGTTGGTTTTTGTGTGCTTCCATTGGGCATATTCAACGACATAAAATCCAACCAACATAACAGAGAAGCAACCAAAGACCCACCATCAAACATGATTGACCATGGGGCATTTTGGTTTCCTATAGCTTGCAGCCCAAAAATGTAGGTAGAGGAATGGATACACATATGTGGTCAATTTCATTATATTGGAGTTTCCTACAACTATGCTTCCAAACCAAAGCTTTCATGAATTTTTGTATAATTATGCCTCCAAACAAGTAATCGTTTCAATTTATTCTTTTGGATAGCTTCATCCATCTTTTTTTTAGCCTTTTTCCCATAACTAAGAAAAGTGGTTCTCGCGATCAATTATGTAACTTGTCTAAGTAAATAGGCTAGTCCTCTTATTCGATTTTTTATAATGTAATAGTAATTAAACTATAAGAAATGTATTAAATACCATTTTAAGTTCTTGGACTTATAATAATACCTCGATTCCCAATGGTGGTTACGTCCAATAATGGTGTTTGACTTATAACAAATTTCCATTCTTGTTTTGGAGAAAACAATTCGATTTTGTGGGAAAAAATGTTATGATGAGAAATATTTGTAAGGAAAGGATCTAAAAAAATCACGCGAACTCTACTCTTGAGTACATGCTATAATGATAATCAAGTTATTTTGCAATGGCAATATAAGCACAACTATTTTTGAAATCAAATCCATATAGTCTCGATGGAGAAAACCAATAACCCCATCATAAATTGAGGAGATTAATATCACTTCTCGTAATTAGATACATCTTTCTTGAGTGAGTATCAACTCCGTCATTGTATGTATGATAGTGTAACTAATGCCTCTATGAGACATGATTCACTTTCACCACAAGACCCGCCAACATTTGTGATAATTATCATTAAAGAATTTATTTAAATACCATTTCCATGTGATATCTTTATTGTATGAATATATTTTTGTCACCGTCATCTAGGCCTACATAACAAAGCCAATTGTTGTGAAGGATTGGGAATTGTTAGAATTTTCCATGGGATTGGTTGTTTTGTCCTCAAAGCATGGCATGCTCAATGAATTCATAACAGTTTAATAAGCATCTAGTATTATTATTAGATGATTCATTCAAGTTAGGGGCTCCAAGCTAATAGATGCCTAATACCTACCTCATTACCCTCTAACTCAACTCACATACACTTATAATTGGCTAGGAAACACATTATAGACATGCACACAACACACACAAAAGAAAATCATGATAGTCATTAATAATTAGCCAATATGAGCTCTAAAAGGATTACAAACTTTAACCCAACTATAACTACTTACATAGGTTTTACAAGCTAAAAATGCATTGGTTTTGCTCTCCCTAAAGCTATAAATGCAAATTACTTCTATTAAAACTCTCTAATAAAAAATCTCTCATAAAAAAATTCTCTCACACTCGACAATAAGTACAACCTACAAAATATATGGACTGGAGTTTCAAACAGAGGGCTAGAAACCCCAAAATGAGATCAACTATTTCAATACTTTAAAAGCAAATATCTGTGAACTAAATGTTGATATACAAAAACCAAAATGGCATCTGATCAACACACCAAGAGAAACAAAAACCTTATAGAATTCTTAGTCCGCTTCAAATTTACTTTTACTTGCCCTACCTACTGAGTTTCTTTTTAGTTTCTCTCCTCTTACATCTTCCCCAATCAAAGTGTATGCTTCTCCCACTTCTAATGACTTCTTATGTTCTTCTCCTCTAGCTTCTCTAATAAGCTACGGGTTGTGTAATTTAACCAAGGCAATCTCTTTCTTGAAATTTCGCCTCACTTTCTATACATTTCCACGGCCTGCCCCTATTCATATATGCATGTAGCTATAAATGGGATATTCACTTCTCAAAAATAATCAAAAACCCTGTAGAAGAGAATTTAAATTTTGAATAGCTGAAATCAAATGCAAGGAAGGTAAATGAAGCATGGGTCGCCTTCCTCCTCTCACTAAGCCCACGAGCTTATCTCTTCATCATGGTTGTAAAGTGGTTGATTACATTCCCACATCTTTTGAGTTTTCAATTTTAAAACAACAAAACTCTTAGGGCTTGAGCGGTTGGAGATATCAGATGGGCTAGAAGCCCCTACATCAGGCCTCCCGGGTAATAGAATTGTGAGCCCCATTGCGCCCTTGCTTCAATCCTTTTCTTGTAAGCCACTTCCAATGTTTCTTTATCCAATTGATCAGATGGACTCACAATTTCTCATCCTTTCATTTTCCTTTCTTCTTTATGCAAATTTGCATTGTCTCATAGACCTTAAAATCTTCTACCTTCATCCTTTTATATTTTTGAGTGCATGATCTTCCTCTCTCACTCTACTTTATACCATAATGTGAGTTATGTTCACAAGGTTGCATTTTCTTCACCTCTTCACCAATGTTTTCCAAAGGATTATAACTAAAACTATGCGTATCTCTCTTTCCTCTATCATTCTCCTTGAGTGTATATGTTCATATTTTGTGTTCCTCCTCTTTAGTTTTCTTGGGTGTCAATAGGTGCACTTGTTCCATCAACATGTACGCATTTCTTTTGTTATTTTGTAGGATTCCTACAATGGCCTGTTTTGCTTCTTTATTCCTGGCTGATTTATTTGATTCTTCCATCACTTCAAGCTTGTCTTCCAGTTCAAACTCCACTTATGTATCTCCATCACTTGAATTGTTGCCTGCAGTAACATGTAATTATTTCTGAGTAACATACAGATTTATTTTACACGGTCCACTGCATTAATTTTCGATTAAATGCAATGTCTGCACTAATGAATTTTCAGTCCATGTTTCTGAGTCTAACAATATGCTGTTTTAAGAGGTGTTTAGTGGAGGTTTTATTCTCTATAAGTGCAGATCTGCACACCATGAATCAAAAGTTAACAGGGTTAGCCTAATTGTGTAAATCAAACAAAAAGAAGGATCTTTTGATGCAAATATCAGTTTTTGTCATTAGAGTCTTATATCGTTAAAAAGCAGTTTATACAGTATTATCATTATCTCTGCCATATATATTGGACAAAGTACTTATGATTCTTTGACCAATACATTTTGATTTTAAAAACAATTACATACTTTTAAGCAACAAAGTCAGTCCTTTAAATACATGAATGTCTGATTCTTTGAGCAATACACTTTGATTTTAAAAACAAAAGTAGCAAAGTCAGTCCTTTTCATCTTCTCTTTCCAGAAATTTGTCGATCTAGCATAAAGTATGGGAGAAGAAAACCAGTAGCTTCCTTCTCCTTTGAAGAGCAGTTTTAACACTAGATCATAATGTAGATTGTGTGCATTTTGTATCTTCTCATTCCAGTCTTGTGTCATTAATGAAGTTCACTAATTGTTACGGATCCATTTTCTGTCACAAATACTGGGTAAAAACTGTTTTGACAGCACATGTAACTTCTTAAATAATTACATATGTTGCAGCTAATTGTCCACTGATAACAGAGCAAGTACTTCTTTTCGGTTTTTCATCCTTAGAAAAAATTCTCTTTGGTATTTCTTCTGCCTAATCTTGCAACGCTTTTTTAGCCATGCTGAATAATCCTTACCCTCCTTGCATACAATGAAATCACTAAGGTCACTAGGATCTTCTGAGTCTCGTATTACACTTTGAATATATGCATTGTTCCTGCAAGCCTTTCCTGATTTTATAATGCTTTCTGATAAATCTGTGTCCTCTTCCGGATCAATAACCTCCTTACAATCTCTGTCAAGGCAGTTATACCCAGCAAAGCATAAGAAAAATGAGCAAATATGAAAATAACATTTATGGGCACAAATATATAACGATAAACTCCGAAAACACATCAAAGAAACTGCGACGCTTCCATCAAAGTAACAATATCCTTATTGGCAAAAAAAAACATGCATAATATAGTGTAATCTTTAATCGTTTTTTTATTTTATCGAAAAAGTTAGAATTTTGACAATTTTTGTTCTTATCGAACTTGAACTCGAACTTTATCCATTATTTTTGCATGGGAATTTTTGACATGACTTTGCATTATTTTATAAATGTGTATATATATACACATACCGACTGAAAGCAGAGGATAGAAAGCTCTCTCCAATCTATCCCTCTGACATATTTATGCATTTTTTCAGAAAAAATAAAAATGATAGAAAAATTATTTATTCGAAGTATTAGACATTTTTTTCTCAAAGTTTATCCCTTGGCGAACTTGAACCGAACTTTATCCTCATCGAACATGAACTTTATCCTCATCGAAGAGTAGAATGTAATCTACTCTTTATGCAGACTTTTCCAAATTTACGGAGATACTTCCATGATACTAATATTTGGCAGATTTATAGAATTAGTTGCAGATGTAATTTACAAATATAAGGGTAAATATATTTCTAAATAAAAAATTCTATACAAAGAAAACCACCATATGTAAGGGGGTTGCACGGAATTAGATCAAACAAGGAAAAGGCTGCTACTTGCGGCACCATGTTATCCTAATGAAATCAGACTTTTGACATAGTTCCATCCACATTGAACTTTATAGAAGGTAAAGTGAGTCGAGAACCACCAAATTTCAACCACAAGAGATGATGACATAAGGTCTCAGATTTATTAATGGATGTGCAACAAGAGGTAGGAGGTGACAGTGCAGTATAATGTAACACTAGACTGGAACTGCAATTAACCTATCTGCAATTAAATAATTGGTTTGCATCAGAGCTTGTTTCTGTCCATGACACCATTCAAACCCGTACACAAGGTTGGGGTCAATTTTCCATTACATCACCTTTTGCATGTATGTAATTTGGTTTTCATGTAAAGAACCATGTATCATAAAATAAGGGTTAGGAAGAGCATTTCATCAAAATATAAAGAGCTGGTAAAGAACCATGTTTAACGAACTACATAAAATATTGTAAGCACCTGATAAATATTAGCATTTTTATGATTTAATAAATTCATAAATTGTATCTTATTTGGGTTTTTTGTGAATATACTAATTACATATATTTGTAACGAAAATGCAGCAAAATTATTGTTTAAAAATTAAAAACATGAGAATTAATGAAGCAACTGGCAAACCAAATGGTATAGTGCCCTGCAGACAGGGACTAATAAGGAAACATAGACAGCTATTCTTCCGTGGGGAATGGCAGGAAACAACATAGAAAAAATAATCTTGAGTGGAAAATACAAGGAGGATACAAATTCATTCACAGTTCATACATAAAACAGATGTATATTTAGAATTTGAGTCTCTTGGGGATCAAATTTCAAGTATAGCATTCTTCCTTTAATGTTTTTGCTATCTAATAGTGTTTGAATGTATAGTGTGGCCTTTGCCAAGTGATGCTAGGGGAAATTTCTCAGATGCCCCCAAAGAACACAGATCAAGGGCCTTTGTCCTGTTTTCTAAGACATCTCCGAAAGAGAGAGAGATTTTATTAATGGGGAACCAAATCCCACCATCCAGATATGTCATTGTATTAAAAAGCTAGTAAGTTAATTGGATAATAACTACAAAAGCTAGATAGGGCCCAAAAGGTGTGACACTAAAATTTTCAGTGATCTAAGTACTAGAGAGAGGGAGGAAGCTAAAATATTAACTTGGGGATTGCACCGCAAAAATATGCTTTCAGATTTGCATCTTATAAACCACCTTTTGTCACATTTGTTAATCATGCGGGATTTTTATGCCGATAAGTAATTCTTCGTCGAACTACTAATGTGGTACATAGTGCAGAATCCACGGCTCGCATTTTATTTCACGTATAGAATGACAGGGCAATCTATCACAGCTGTTAAGGGTTTTTATTTGATTTTTATTTTGTTTCCCGATTGGGCTACTGTGCTACAAGCATTCTGCTGTTGTGATTTTCCAGTTGTCCATTTTGTCTACAACAGCCATATAGATATGTAGGGCTTTTCCTTCTCCCCCAACCCATATAGATAACAGATATATAGGGCCTCCCAGGCAGCCTCCCACCTCCAAGTTGGGACATGAATCACTCAATCCAAGCCCACAATCAATTGCATGAACTTCAAATAATCTAGTGCATGATCAAATGGAATATATACATAACATGAAGATCGAGTCACTTTTTACCCCTTATCCGCAACAAATATAATCAATTAGGAGATCCCCTTACCTAACTATATATGGGGGCCCTAAACTTTGCCCTACTCCCTCGTCCTTTCTATATATGGCCACAAGACCAAAGAGATCTATAGGCATGAGATGGATTTATCCTTCTACCCTAAAAATGGATGGGTCGGGTTGTGTTCCCCATATTCACAACATTTACCCGGGATGACTTGATCACCACTTCCCTAAAAACGGATGAGTCACTTTCTTGTTGTGTCCACAACACGCCCCTAATTTCACAAGTGAAATCATGGAACCTATGGACCTTCATAAGTTAATAAAGAATTACGCACCTTTGCTTTGTTATACTTGCATGCGCAATTCCCTTTTGCAAGCATTCAATGCCTTAGCCATATTTGCTTGAGCTCCCCAAGACAATTTTCCTTGTGCCCCATTGCAAATATGTCCATCTCACATCATGCGCGCATCATTTTCCATGCCTTGCGCAACTGCGCACACCCATATTCCCTTGTGTGCAAAGATATTTCACGTGCACTATGCGCAAATTCATAGCACAATTCCTCCACTATTCTCATGCGCCCTAGAAGCCTTCACTTCTAGTCTAGAGTTATCATCCAAATACCTTCGCGTTCAAAACTAGATTCAGCGCAATCTTTGCACAACCACACTACGAGTCCCAAAACCCCTTGATGATCCGCAACACTTTCACTCATTTTAGGATGTGTGAAATGCGACAAACTTCTCATGCACTTCCAACACTTAGCCAATTTTTCGTCTCGCATCGCACAAGCTATTGCGCCCACGGATGCATGCAAAATAAGTATTCCTCCCCTGCACTCAAATCATTGCACCCAACACTAATTAGCCCCTTCAGTCACTTTGCGCATGCAAGACTCTGAAGAAAGGCATTAAGTGTGATTACGCACAAAGAAAGATACACACACCACCCAAACACAAAGGATTAATTACGTGAGACATCTCTCGTGCCATATCAAATAAGTGTAATATCCCCTTTTAGGACAAGTTAGGAATTAACACAAATCTGATCACACACAGCTGTAAATAATTAATTTCCAAACCCCAACTGCTGCAAACTTCAAAAATTAATTCCCGCTTAACCGTTCATGCAAAAATCTTCAAACTTTGGATTTTGGGTCACAAAAATATGAAGAACAATATGCAAAAATCAGATTTCGCACAGCCAACCCGAAACCCTAATTTTGACCTAAAAAGTAGGTCGCCCAACACTTTTAGGGCACAAAAACTCCTCCAAAAATTATGAAATCAATTTATCCTTATTCCTCCTAATTTATATAATCAAATGCAATATTAAATCAACCCCAAACTGCAGATCTGAAATAAATATTAATTTACCGTACCATGGTTTTCAAAGCACAAACGAGCCGAAATATTCTAAAATTGATATCTCACTCAAAACTCAATATTTCTTCACCAAATAAAATGCAAATTGTTCTATAAATTAAGATATTTCCAAAGAACTAAAGATCTAAATTTTGTGACAGCCGAAAACCCTCCAAAACAGCCCCAAAATCCTCAACCCAGTCGCTAGGGTTAGAATAAGTTTATTCAATCGATCAAACTAGCTTACTAACTTCCCACGCAAGAGAGAGAAAGCTTTAAAGGGCATGAATCCCAACTCCAAGCATGGAGCATAAAATAAATATTATCATAACATGAGTCTAACAATGATCCTAGCACTCCTTTTATAAGCAAGGAGGCACAAAATTCGAAATCCCTAAGAGAGGGAAATTATTAAATAAAAAATTTGGTTTATTATCCCTACGTGTGGTTTCCCTTTTAAAAAGGGTGATTTAATTATTTAAAAGCCACCTAAATATTATTCAATTAATTGCCCTTTTAATTTGCATTTTGGGAATTTAATTAAATAATTACTTGCTCTGTAAATATTAAATAATTAAATAAATATTGTTTTATAATGTCAAATGATTAAAATCACTCTCCCCAATTGCCAGGCAATAAATCTCCCAATTTCCACATGGGGAAATTGAACTGAGATCGCTAACCCACAATATTATAAAATTATTTAATATAATTTTCCCCTTAAACATCCCTAAAGCCCACGGGAATGATAGGCTAAGGGTCTTCAAAAATGGGGACATTACAATAAGTCACCACTACACAAGACTGTGTGTGCTCTAGGAAAATACGAACAGCACACTTCCATTACACAAGATGCCTTTCGCACACACCATTACACACTTTTGTCAAATCAAAGGATGCACAAAGCGACAAAATGTTAGGTCAGCCAAATGACAAACCAACACCCACAAATCATGAGGCCTTGTCACAATAAATTTGTCGAGAGGATCTCAACCCATGTACATGCCATGTCGGAGGAGGTAGTTGTCTACTTAAATGGAATTTTATTTATGTAACCATACATGCCACGTTGCCTTTTGAAAATTATGAAACCAAATGTGTACCATATCGGGTTGTTCTTGAGCCTCGCACCATTTAATGAAGATCTTGCAGAGGATGTTTTTCTGACATGACAAACCTTCTAGATGGCCAACTTGGCATTTAATGTAATCTAACTATGCATCTACCATGCAATATTATTGTTGAATCCAGGTTGTGAAGAGCCTACCACCATTAATACTTGTAAGCACAGTTCATCTGGGTTTTTCTAAAAATACCTAAATCGAACTCATTGTAAAGGTCCTTGAATTTGGAATAGAAAAGCTTCTAAGAGTTTTATTTGCAATTGTTTTATCTCACTTGGCTATCCATGCTCTCGGCCTAAGTTAACTTTTGTGTTTATCTTGTTTCAGTTTGAAGGAGTGTTAAGTATTTACATTTTTGATCGAATGCAATATCCCTCTTTTAGCGGCTAGGAGATCGAGAGCGCATAATGCGTGTCCAACGACATTACGCACCCCACTAGATATTTTAAGTTCTTCCCCTCAGACTCCAAGCGCACATGTCTATCTCTTGATCGAGTGCATATTGGTCTGAGCACGAGCATGGTTTTCACAACCCTCGGCATTCAAACAAGTTGGAGTGACTTGTGTAGATTTGCTACTTATTCTCTTTACTCCCTAACTTGCTTTCTTTTGCACTTTTTTATCAAATTTGTCAAGAGAAATGAATTGTTTCGTTGATTATCACATTCATATGCTCCCTATTAGAAGGACAAAAGCTTGTAACTAGATTCTAACATACATATCAACCAGAAGGCGAGTATATCTTTGTTTCAATGCAAGTGATATTCATAGTTGAACATGTGTTTTACAGATTTCACGCACTCAAATAAGATATGAATGAATGATAATAGGTTATTTTGCTTGCATAATCCCCAAACCAACCTTCTTATGATGTATTCCCTAAGCCACTAATTTCCCGCACTAGCTAGGACCATGGTGAAAGACGAACCAGCAAATGACCTCAAATTCGTAAAAACATCCACTCTCCTTGTCATGAGCTATTACTAAAAATCCTTTAGGCCACCAAAGCCCAGTGAGAAAATGGAACCTTGGAAAAGGAATACCTGCACCCTCATTAAACTAACTATTGCCCCTTCCCGCACTTGGGCCTCACTCATGGAGATAAACATTATTGGTGCTAGAAGGGACCAAATCATAAGCTTCATCCCTAGAAAACTCACGAGGTTAAAGTATGTCAAAGGGGACTTTGAGTTTTAAGCCTTGCTTTAAGCCTTCCAACCTATAAGAAGCGCAACACAAACAAAGGTAAAATCCATCCCAAGGAAAACTCACTTTGCAAGTAGTTAAGCCCAATGCTACGACACCCTTTGTTACTCCTTCACATTCCCACAAGTCCCAAACAAGGCAGCTTTCTGGTTAGGAAATATTGGGGATCCACTTGTCATCCCGGTGGATATCATGACTTACCCAAAAATCTAGAGAAAATATGCGAGATGTCCATGGTGGCAGCCTCACCTTCATTGAGTGAGGGACTTGAGAGGAACATATTTGAGCCAACAAGGATGGGCTTGACATGACGTAAATCCTTAAAGAGGACATCGTTTGTAGATGCTTTCCCTTTACACTAGATGGATGCACTTACAAGTGGTTTTTAGGCCTCCCGCATGGTTCCATTACCTCATGGGCTGATCTTGAAATGGCCTTTCTTAGCCACTTCACTCTTCCCATTGATCCATCCATCCTATATCATTAATTCGTGATCGCGCACAAAGAACCTAACGAGCCCCTCAATCACTTAAACGAAATTTTCAAGATTTGTACATGCGCTTAAAGGCTCAAGGCTCCCTATAACCAAACTGAGGCCAAAGCTATCCAAATTTACCTCCAAGCACTTGAACATGACACTTTCACGTCCATGTTTTTGCGCATGGTTCCTTCTGCCTTAACCACTCTGACCCTCACTTATAGAAAACCACTCAGAATTGAGAAACAAATATGCCCTATGGTCTTAGTTGCGTTAGACCTTTTCATTGAGTTGGCTTGGCACACTGCAAAACCAGGCGCAACTTATTAACCAAGCACTCCTACACAACCAACAAATGCTCAATCAGATCCTTAACATGCAGATGCCAACTTCTCGCAATTTCCTACCCCTTTGGCATCCATTCCTTCTCCCTTGGGCCTTTCTCACAACTAATTTGTGCAGCAGTCTGCTAACCAACCCCTTCTGTTGCCCACACCCAATCATTATGTCGTGGTGATTGCAAATCAGATTACCCTGCCCCTACACAATATCCAACAAGAAAATTTGCACATTCCCATCCCACTGCGCAACCCTTTCATAACCAACCTTCTTTGTTTGCACCTTCATCTTCAAATTCAAATGTAGAAACCAGGATATTGCATCAAATTATTAAAAATGGTCAAACGATGTTATAAACCTGCAAAGACGAGGTGTGCAATCGAATATAGACAACCATTAACTAGTTACACCTTCATCACAATAAGCGCATGGAACACAACCCAAACAATGGCTGCGTGGCAAGTGCTCGGACCAAAGTGCGCAACAAGCTAGTAACTTTAGCCATCGTTCTAACTTTGTCAACTTGGCAGACTTAGCCTTAGATTCTTGGTGCAGAGTCCACAAAACACGAGACCTTTCCAAAGTGGATTACCCCGACTTCTTCGCAGCCTCTGACATCTTCTAGAATGAAATTGATAACCTTGATATTGTTCCTGTACCTAAAGATAGTGCACAAAACATTGAGAATGACTCTGGGACCTCTTTAGACTTGGAAACATATGAATTCCAAGGAGAGAGACAATGAACCGGCAGGATAACTTAGAGGAAGCTCACACTTACCAGATATATCAAAAAGGAAACAATTATCTCCTTCGCAATAAATCCCCTGAGCCTCTGACTACCTCTACTCCCAATCCTTCACAAATCCCTCCTGGCACGCGCGCATCTAACAACCTCCACCTCTTAAAAGACCAAAAGATGCACACCAAACAAAAGATCATCCTAACACTCCGCGCATTGAACAAAGCCTTACAGAGTACAACATTGTTGAGGATTTATCCAAAACTAAAGCCAACATCTCTGTGTATGAACTTCTTTGCATCAACAATCAAAAGGGCATTTTGTTCAGCTCCTTTTCTGCCCCATCTGAGAAACCTGCAAGTAAAACAACCGATGTGCATGTATCTATGTATAAAGAAAAGTTAGAATCTCCTCCATTCTTGCTAACAGTTAGAATTTTTGGTAAAAACTTACACAATTGTTTGGTTGATTCAGGATCCTCCTGAAACGTCATGCCATCATCCATTTGAGATAGCTAGGTTTATCTCCCATGAAGTCAAGTCACGGAGTGGTGCAATTGGATAAAACCAAAGTAAATGTGGTTAGAGAACTCTCTCAAATCCATATGTAACTCACAGCAGATCCAAGAATCTAGCAATTCATTGATATTCAAGTTGTGGACATCCCTGAGGCATATGGCATGCTCTTAAGTAGAGATTGGTCACACACCCTCAATGGCTACATGGCGACAAACTTCTCGCATATGTGGTTCCATGGCATGGCGCTGCAAATAAAATCAGGATTGATGGGAAGCATCGCATGCATTTCATGATCACAGAGTACAATGAGATCAATAATCATATTCAAAACATGATCGTTGGAGCATATCACTGAACACCCTAAAAGCCATAAGTTTTGTCTGAGTTGCTAGTGAGGAATTGCACAGCCCGTGCATGATTGAGGAAAAAGAACTTGTGCCACAAGGTTGCACGCACTAAAATTCCACCTAAGAAAGCCCGTAGTGAAGAAGTGTTGCATGCATCAGAAGAGTTTGACCGTAGTGCTCTTTTGGGCAAACTTAAAGAAGACAACCTCACATTCGGAGAAATGATGGAGATTGATTTTCCTGCCCATGCCTAACTGGTGTCGTGCACATTCGGAGCCCCATCCCAAGCATTCATGTGCCGCCATTTTGTCCATTCTCCAGTACCCAACAAAGGGCGTTCAACGTTTGGTGCATTGCACTAACCATGAGCATGTGAACATTGATCAACAGGAAGCGTGCGAAATTGATGAAGTGTTCCCTAACAGCCTGCCATTACTTGAGGTCCCCATAACGCCTCAAGCTGAACAAGGTCCCGTGCAATGCATATCGAACTCACATTATGCGCCGAGCTTATTGAACATGACACTAAAGAAAATTCTCTTCAGGCTTCCTCATCAAAATGCCAAAAGCCATCGCAGAGCACCCAAGACAAGAAGTCTACAAAATCTTCCATTGTGCTTAGTTGTCAAAAACAACGTCTTATGGCTTCTCCTAAGCCAAATAATTCAGAGATAGAAGATCACCTTTGGACCATGCATTTTGACCAAATCAAAACAAGGATCTGCAAGTGTTGATCAACCCCAAAGGAAAAGATATTGAGTAACTTTAAGTCTTCAATTCCTGTGTATTAATAATGTCGTGGAATGTAAGCACTTATACGTGGCTTGTAATTTGCTTTACAGAAAGGCACAAATGCTTGATGGCATTTGGAGATTCGTAATTAATCGTCAAACAAGTCAGAAGCCAATACACTTGCCACCACAAACACCTATCCTGATACATGAGCCGTATAGGGAACCTTGTTGAAGATTTTGATGTGTTCATCATTTGTTCCATACCACGCAATTAAGATTGTGTAGTAAGTCGTGTTAGCTTGCACAGTCAACACTTTAGAACCAATATAAAGTTCGAGCACAAGCGCTTCTCAATCGAATTGGTCTCCCAACCATCCATCCTGAACAATGTTGAGCATTTTCACGTGTTCAACAATGACAAGCATATCATAGAATTCCTCTCCAATTCTAGAGCTTTTGAAGCGCAAATAATTGATGAAGTCAACAAAGGAACTTGAACGGGATGAAGATGGAGTCCTGAACCTAAAAATAAATGACATGCCTACTGGCATCATAACCTTAGAGAGGTTATTTGATATGGATCATCGTGCAAAGAATGACGAGTGTGCCTCCCCTCCTAGGAGACGCACAATATCGGTCTTTAACTTTAGAGATTGCGCGGATCCAAACTATGTGTTAAATGGAGAATCTGCATCTCACGGAGAAAGAAGACTTGGTGTGCACCCTCAAGTGCTACCAAGATGTAATTGCATGGAGTTACAACAACTTGCAAACATTTGATCCCTCCATCCTAACACATACCATTCCACTCTAAGCTTAGCGGCAAACCTTTCAGCCAGAGGCAAAGGTCAGTCAATCCATTGCTCGAACCTCTCATACTGAAGGAAGTGCAAAAATCGTTGAATGCAGGCATCATCTTTCCGATCAGTCATTCAATTTGGTTCACCAACCTTGTTCCTGTTCAAAAAAGAGTGGAAAATTTTGCCTTTGTGTGGATTTCCGCAATTTGAACAAGGCTTCTAAGATAGATAACTACCCATTGCCATCCTTTAATGAGGTGTTGCAGATTGTGAATGGCGAAAAATGATGTCTTTCCTTGATGGGTACTCAGTATACAACCAAGACATTGTGCATGAAGAACACAGTCAAAACAGCCTTCAGCACAACGTGGGGAATGCTCGCGTATCAAAGAAAGCCATTTGGTCTAATCAACACCCCCGCAACTTTTTAGCGCACCATGGATATAGATTTTAAAGAACTTATTGGTAAGTGCATCATTGTCTACATAGATAACCTCACAATATTCTTCTAAGGAGCACAGCCATGTCAAAGATCTGCACGTAATTCTCCAATGATGATGACATGACATGTCCCCTTAATCCAAGTTAGAAATGCATCTTCGGGGTCACTTGGTAAAATCAAGCACTCGAAGAAGGGAATATCTATTGATCTTGATATGACTGAGGCTATACTGAAGCTCCTTTCTCAAATAGTCGGAAAGAATTGAAAAAATTCTTGGGGAATATTAACTTTGAACGATAGTTCATCTCAGGATTTGTTGAGATAATCAAGTTATTGAACACAATACGATGCAAAATTTGAATGGAAACATTCAAATCCCCATTTTCAACAGATCAAAATAATTTAAATATGAAACCCAACTATACAATCTTCAAAATAGCATAACTTTCTTCATTTACGCCTTTTTCCTTAGGCATTTTTGACATATGTTCTAACTCAAAAAAAGAAGGAACAGATGATGTAAACCCATTTGTAACAAAGATTCATGATTTCTATCTTTCCACAATGCCAAACTTTGCATTTGCCTGATTAGAAACGGGCATCGCAAACTTGCAAGGCAATGAAGAAATTCAGACACTAAATATGCACAAGAAAGTGGTTAAATTGTGTCTAACCTCCAATCAAGACCTGTTGATGCTGATTTTGTGAGCGACAGCAGATAGAAGACCATCCTTTAGGAGTTCAACTAGAGATCCATCCAATGAAGATTAAGTATTTTTGCATGAATGACAGAGATTGATCAAAAGAATTGGTTTTTATCTTTCCAAAATAAAATCGCCAATCTCTTGCATCTGATGAATGGTACCCCCAGACAAACTCTATTACTTGCTCCATCAAAGATGTTTGCTGCCCTAAAGTCAATCAAAATTTGAAAAGTCAATATCTCACCAAATACCCAACGCTCATCGAAGACATACCAAAGGCATGTTCATCAAAATTATGCCTCCCAAAGAATACTTTTGCAAAAGTTTCTGCATTTCCATGTGAAGCACGTCTGGCCAAACCCTAGGTCGCTAGTGTTAGAAAAACAAGATTTCCACTAAATATTCCACCAAGGCTATTTGCCTGTCTATTCAAAGAATGATAATCCACTGTGTTAATGCAAATATACATAAGTCTTGTCAGATTTGTAATCAAAGAATGATCTCGAGAGAGAGCAACAACCATTCAATAACTACACAAAAGGACATCGCCATCAAGTATAGAGGACCACATCATTACTAGGTTTGGTATGCCCTTCGTATGATATGTGATAATGGCCTTGCTTTTTCTTTTGCACAATTCCTTAAGTGGGCTTATGATGATAAAATTATTCTAAGATTTTCTTTTAACTACTACTCCGCAAGGTAATGGTCTTACAAGTCAACTAACAAGAATTTATTAGATGTGATTAAGAAGATCTTGGATAAAAATCCGAGAGAATGACATAATCAACTCATGTATGCCCTCTAGTCAAACAAAACTTGAATTAAGTTTGCGCTAGGCACCACGCCTTACCATCTTTTCTATGGCCTAGACCCTCTCTTTCTAGTGAAACAAACAATCCTCATGCTCAAATTCATGTGAGAATACTTAGGGAAGATGATAAAGTTGAGGCTAGAATCATCAGCCTCATATAATTGGATGAAAAACAAGATGAAGCCTTGCTCACTTCAATAAGCACCAAGAGGTCATCAAGTGATGGCTTGATAAGAAAATGAAGATTATAGCCTTTACAAATTCGACAAGCTTTGGCTTGGCCCCTTCCAATTTGCATAAATTCTAGGAGAGAGCATTTCTGAGCTTAAGAACTTTAACGGTGAGGGCATTCCATTGTCAGAAGTCAATGGGCGCTTCCTCAAGCATTATTTCTATGCATAAACCACTTCCCGTGCGGCATTTTGGGTAAACCCATGCCTTGTATATACTTTTAGTTTTCCTTGTTTTCTAGGTTAATTTCATTTTCTATTCGCGCTTTGCTTTTGTAGTTTTCTTTGGTAGTTGTTAATAAACTTGCACACTCTTGCACAAGATGTAATTTAGTTTGTCCCCTTTTAGCAAGCTCTTTCTTGCACGCTGCCATTCCATATATTCCTATTTTACTTTGTTGATTGGTGGTGTTGTCACGTTGAGCAAAACTATGGTTGACAATACTATGTTCTATCAAGTGTTTTGGTGTCCCAGATTTCACTAAAATGAGACTACCCCATGTTAAAAAAATCGTACTTTTTAAAATAACGGGTCGTTTTGTGTTTTTATTGCCGTAAGATGCTTTGTATTGCATCAAGATATTCTTAGTGGATCATATGAGCCAATTTCAACAAATACCGAGATGCTGAAAAAATTGTTTTATCCTTCACGTCAAGTTTTGTCTCATGGGAAAATTATATTTAATTATTTAAAGCCCCGTTTGAAGTAAATTGCGCTCCGGTTTAACCTTATTGAAGTTTTGCATGTCAATATTCACATATACCAATAGGGTTTTCACCAGAATAAATCTTGGGCTTTGTCTGTGACTTCTGGCAACGTTTTTCGTTTTTATTATTTTTGCGTGTTTTTCTCTGTGAAATTTCTCTAGGTCAATTCCTTCTCCGATTCATCTGTTTTCTTGCCTGGAGTATCTGGAAATCATCTACGGCCGCCATGCCAGAAGGAATTTGCCACAGGAAGTCAGGATCTCTCTAAAAAGATGAAGTCATGCACCAAAAGGCCTCTTCTGGGTAAGTCGCATTTTTGGGAATGGAAGGTTTTAAGTTGCAGTGGGATTTTTGGTAGCAGCAGGCAGGTGGGAATTTTGTACCTACTCCTTAGCAGGTACTTTTTCCCATGGAGGCAAAGTCACTTAAATTACAATGGGAAAATTAGAGGCAAACAGTAAGCGGGAATTTCTTACTTACCTTACAGTGAGTGAAAATTCTCATTATAAAATAAAAGAAAATCACTTAAGACATTGGTGGAAATTTCTTACCTTGCGCTCAGCAGGTAAAAATCCCATTATGGAAGTCAAACAGCTTAAGTGGATCATGGGATTTTTGGAGCTGTGGTGCAGGGTGAATAATCCCATTAGAAATTGACTTTTAAAATAGAAATCAGCCATGTCAAAAAAGTGCGACCCCTTTTGGAATAGAAGAATAACTTTAATTGCATTTATTAATTGTTTCTATTCCTAATTTTGGCGCCCAAGCATGAGGAAAAGTCAACGCATGATGAGAGGTCAAAGGAGATTGGAAATAGAAGGCTAAAATTAAATAAATTTAATTTATTTAATGCAGCCCTATAACATGCAAAAAAGTGCGACCCATCTAGAGGAGAAATAATACTTTTTGAAGTATTAATTAATGGATTTAATTCCTAATTTTGGCGCATGAGGTCAAAGCATGGTGTGAAGTCAAGGAGAACTGAAGGAAGGAGGCTAAAAATAAATTAAATTTATTTATTTAATGGCAGCCATGAGCATGCAAATTTGGGCGCCCAAGTTGGAGGAATAAACATGTTTGTTTATTAATTAATTGCAGGAATAACATGGACAATTATTAAAAATAGAATGTTGAGGGTTATATAAGCATGGGCTGCCATAAGTGAAGGTGTAATTAATTCTTTTTGCAAAGGATTGCAGCCCGGACAGTTTTGGCGCCCAAGGAAGGAGGATTTTTGCATTGAAGTTTATTTTCCACTGTTGGGAAGCTTCAAAGTTTGGCGCCTAGGGTTGGAGGAGCTTGATTTAAGCCTTGTTAATTATCTGCATGTTGGTATGGGTGCCCAGGTGAAGTTACAAATATTTATGCTTGCTTTGCATGCAAGCAAAGCCTCAAATTTTAGGGCAGTGGGCTTTATATGCAGATTTTTATGATAAAAATCAAGTGTTCATACTCTGGAATCTGTCTTTGTCGAATTAATTGCAGGTATTCATTACAGGTGCTTATATAAGAGAAAGGGAGCTTAAATCAATGTCCAATACATTGAATATATCTTCCGAATCTGAAGAAATTCTCAGATCTACACCAATTGTAAAGAATTCCAGTTGAATAAAAAGAAAAAGAGTTGCTCAGAAAAAGATTGCTCTGCCATGGCGAAGCATGATGAAAGAAAAAGATTAGCAGAATCATGCCTAGCTTCCAGATCCATAATTGCAAAGGCTTCCAAAGAAAAAAATTCATCCTCTTGTTTCTAACGCAGCTTTGTGTAGAAGTCGGTCGTATGAGAATTCCTTCCAGGATCTTGTGCATGTGCTCCCAATCTTCCAATTGAAGCCTTCATTGAATTTGCATTCACCCGAGTGCTTTCCAGAATTTTTAATTGCTCATATGCAATTAAAAATAAAAATGATGAGTTATTTACAACAAACATTGCACTGATGCATGTACTGGAGAAGAACTATAAAAGCTTCAAGGATAAGAAGGAAGACAAGTCAAAGGCAATACCCGCAAGCAAATCACAGTCACTTGCTTCCAGATCTAGCCGCTTCCAGATCCAGTTTGGTGAGAATCAAAGGCAAAAGAATCAACTGCATGCAGAATATGAAAAAGGACAAGACTGCAGCTTTCCTCTTTCTTATTCTTTCTCTTATTTCCTCTCGACAAAGTAATTGAGCGATCAATTAAATTATAAAACTTAAGTGATCGGTTTAAAAGTCATTACTTGAAGAAGTCAATTACTTGGAAATAGGTGGCAGACATACAAAATAGAAGGTTCTATCTTCGCCACTGCAAATCATGCGTGTCATTAAAAGAGGAATTCAAGGAGGGAGATTGCCAGTTGTTTCCTTTCCGACTTCCACATGTGTCAGTTCACAAAAGGCTTCCTATTTGTAATTTCCCCTCTACATGCTATAAGTAGAGGAAGAACCTACGGGTTAAAGATCGAATTTGTAAGCGAGTATTCTTGTGTTCCATACTTTGTCTTTGAAACCCCGAGAGCTATTTGAAGCAAAAGAATAGAAAGGAGCAGATTTCCGGAGAACTTTGTGTCACAATGCATTTTGTTTCTAACTTTTTGTCTTAGATCTACTTATAAATTTTGTGTTATTCTAGATCTAGATCTAAAAGTTGCCTTTGCTTATAATTTTGTGTGTTAATATCTATTTGTTTTGTCTATGTGCATGCAATCAACTCTGTAATCTATTGATTGGGTTGCACATCTTCCCTCTTTCTTTCCTGTGTTTTTATTATTTCCTTCTTCATCAGATATTTCCTTTCTTTAACAATTGCTTACTTGCTGCAAAACTATATAGCTATGGTTCATGAGTTGCATGGTTAAAGTAATACCCACAAATAGATACTAGCATATTTAATTGACAAATCTTACACGGGAGCCTCACCGGTAAATGAGGGAGATTTATCTCATGACTGCCTAGGTTTTCAGCTATGCAGAAAATCTAGCCAACATGTTTGTTTCAGGATGTTTGATGAACTATACGACAGAATTTGGTAAGCTTACTTGATTGTTTTGTGTTTTCACTTTGAGAGCTTAATCTTTATTTTAAAGTTGTCATGCAGATTTAGGAAGAATGAAGCGCCCCAAAATATTCATGCACTAACATTCAAATTAAGGTTGTCTTTCAGTAATATGCGAAGCTAAGGACTCATGTGTGCGCCTCTCGTTTCTGCCCATTCTTCCACCTAGCTACATTGGTTCCCAACCCAGGCGCAATCTTTGCACACACACCGAAACAAAGGAATAAAAGAAATCAAATAATGTTTAAAGTGTTTTAAAATATTTCTTTGCTTAAGGGTGTTTTTGGTAATTTCCATCGGGGCTATAGATGCCCGGTGTGAAACGATCAAAACCAAAGGTATCTTTGCACAACTGGTTATAGATGTTTGGCTAGCAGGCAATGTCTTAGCCTCCCTCTCGATCCATTACCACTACATAAAAATACAAAAACCATAATAATCCCACGCAAATAATGCACACAACATGTGAATTCCTAATGTGAAGCATAAAAACTCTAAGGCAAGGTAATTAATTTCATTTGCACACCACACTCTTTAAGTGTTTCAATTTAGCATGTCGCATCGCAAAGTTAAAGTATTAGATTGCGCTCTTGTTTCGATAACACAAAATATTTGAGTGCATTTGTCTATTTTGTTGCAGGTAAACTAGAGATCCTGAGTTCAAAAGAATGCTTTGGAACATTATCGACCAAATTCATCATTTGTTGTTGTGTCCACAACACACCCCTGATTTCACAAGTGAAATCATGGAACTTGTGGACCTCCACAAGGCAATAAATAATTGCACACCTTCACTTTGTTATACCTTGTGTGCAATTCTGAAATATCCCTTGTGGGATACCACTTAAAAATGCACCAAAATATTGAAAATTTGCAGCCACATAAAATACTGATTTTTCCAGATTTTTACAGTTAGGGCAGCAAACTAAAGAACCTTAATATTTCCCAAAATGTCCACCCAAATTACTTGAGAATTTAAAGAGAGCTTGATATTATTATAAATGACATTAGAAAACTGTTTTTGGGATTTTACAGAAATTAAAATGCTGCCAAAAAATTACAGTGTGCCCTAGACAGCTAGAAAACTTCTAAAATTCGTAACTCACCAAATACAAGAGCAAAAATTAAGAGTCTTTGGAAATAACATTAACAAATATAGGAAATGACATTTCAACCTTTAGATTTGAAAGGGGCCAACTGGAAACCCTCCAAATAAAGGTTGCAAGTCACGCCTAGCTTGGAAAGGGGTTGGAAATTGATGAAGATGCCTTCAAAGTGATGTTGAGCCCTGCCCAAATGGCTGCCGTAACTTTGATCTGAAAAACCCTCTGATTATCTTCCCAAATGCCCCCAAAACCCTCAAAATCTTTCCTCTGAAACCTCTGATAATATCTCTGTAACCACACCTTGAAAGCGGCTCCAAAATGACAAACTAGGGTAGATCTCTCACTACCAAAGAATGCCTTGCTAGCTAGGGACGGATCTCTCACCACCGAAGCTAGGGTCCCTGTGGGATTTCACTCCACAAGTTGTAGATGCGCAAACAACAGTTGCACGTGAAGGTAAATAAAATGTATGCAAAAGTCCCTTTCCTTTCTCTCCCAACTCCTTATATACTTCTCCACGACAAAAGAGCCCCAATAACCCTAGACGCATTTCATTCCATGGAGGGGCCAATAAAATAAAAGTAACTAAAGTTACTTTTTCCTTTTTAAGTCGCCATGGTCCAAAAGTGACCCCCAAACGCAAAACTTGAATATTAGAACCATGTGGCCCCTTCCCAATAGCTCCCAACATCCAACCCTCGGGTATGACCACGGCTTGACTCACTTGACCCTTAGGCCTTCGGCGTAGGAAAGGGGACATTAGAAATTCCCTTTTGCGCAAGCATTCCATGCCTTAGCCATATTTGCTCGGGCTCTCAAGACAATTTTCCAATTTCCCCATTGCGAAATATGTTCATCTCATATTGCACACGTCATTTTCCATGCCTTGAACAATTTTTGTGTCTCCTTATTATTCCTTGCACAAAGATATTTCGTGCGCACTATTGCAAAACCCACCACGTAATGCCTCCACCCATTCTCACGCGCCCCTAAGCCTTCACGTCCCAATCTGAGTCACTATGTCGTCACCTTCGCATTCGAAACTAGATTCACACAATATTTTTTATTATTGAAGGCACACTATGAGTCTTGCAAACCCCTTGATGATCCGCGACACTTTCGCTCATTCAGGTTGCACGAAATGAGGCAAACTTCCCGCGCACTCCCAACACTTAGCCAAATTCATGTCTCGCATCACACAAGTTACTTGCCACTTGATATGTCCATCTCAAATCTGACACTACACGACATGATTAAAACAAAGAATCGTGCGCCCACCGATGCGCGCATATTAAGTATTCCTCCCCCAAACTAAAATCATCAAGCTTAACGCTAATTATCCCCTTTGCTCACTTTGTGTATATAAGACTCGAAAAAGGCCTAAGTGTGATTGTGCACCAAGAAAGATACCCACACTATCCTAACACAAAGGAGAAATTACTTGAGACATCTCTCGCACCATATCAAAAAGTCACCACTATGCAAGATCTGCGCGCACTTTGCGAAATATGAATGCAGACTTCCATCAGTGCAAGCCCTTCGAGCACGCCATAGCGCACCGTGAACCGTCCAGGATGCACAAAATGACAAATGTCAAGTCAACCAAGAGACAAATCAGCATGGAAAAATCACAAGGCCTTCTCGGCCTCAGTTTGTCGAGGATCTCAGCCCATGTGCACGCCATGTCAAAGGTAGTTGTGTTATCCCAAAATTGAGTTTCATTATAATTTTGGGACAACCTACCAAATTTTTGTCTTTGGGAAGTTTGGAGTTAGTCATTTTTCCAGGAAAATCAAGAATTTTGATCAAAGTTATGAATTTCCTTTGTTTTTCAGGTTTTCAGGCTTTACCAACATAAAAGCATGTTAAGTGTAATTTGCTTCCCGAACCCCAAAATACACTTGATAGTGTATTTCAGATTTCGTGAGTTTGGGACATCAGGGGCATCAAGTCATTTCAACATGAAAACATGTTCGATGTAACTCGTTTCCCGAACCCTAAACCTCGAAATACACTGATAGTGTATTATAGGATTTTGGGAGTTTTGAGCATCGGAACATTCCAACATCAAAGCATGTCTAATGCCATTCAATCCCCGAACCTCGAAATACAAAGATCCCTTTTTTTTCAGGTTTTCGGGTTAGCATGCACAAAAAGCAAATCATGCCACATGTGGTCAAACTCCGATTCCTACGTCAACGCATTTAATGCCAAGTAGAGTTGACACCCACACGTGACCAATGTGTAATTAATACGCTTTTAATATAAATTTGAGTTTTTCCACGTCATTTTCACCTTATGTTAATTTCGATTTTTACTTTGATTTGCATACGGCACCCAAAACTCCGATCAAGTATTTTCTTGCTTCCGAGCATCTTTTCAAAAATCTTTCCAACCTATTATTCTACTTAGTGAGTTCGTCATGCTCTTAGATTTTTATTAACAATCGAGCTCATTCTACGTATATTTTTGGTTTGATGTTATTTAGCTTTCACAACCCTAATTTCTCTCCCATTCCAACTTTTTCTTATTCTTCTAAGGATTAACTTGGTGATTTTCCTCTATTTGGATGATTATTTCTTATGGGAAAAGATTGGAGTTCAAAAAAATCTAAGCCCGGTGGTTGTCCGGCTTTTTGACTTAACAAACAAGGTAAAATCCCCAACAAATTAAACGTTGCGGTTTTGGCCTCTTGTTACAGGTAAAAACCCCGCCCAATGTATTTCGGGTTTTGGAGGATGTCAAGCAAGTACAAATCCCCAAACTATGCCTTCGTAACTCTTGAGGTGTTAAGCGCTCTAAACCCCACTCAATGTTTATCGGCCCTTACAGTTGATCTCCAAGGAAGAAACCTCAAAAGGTCTACGTCGAATTTTCCAAGGTGCAAATCAAGTGTGAATCCCCGATCAATGTAATTCGGGATTCTCGGGTTGTCGAGCTAAAGTACGAATCCCCGATAAGTGTAGGTTGGAATTTTCAAAGTGCTAAACAAGGTAAAAACCCCGCCCAAGTGCTTTTTGGGTTTTTAGGGTTACAAAGCAAGTAAATTATCCCGACTTGATTTTCCCGAGGCTCCCAAGAGAGGTTCTTGGTAAAATTCTCAATGATCTTTCTTGCACAAATGACATAATAATCCAAAGGGAAGGAGAAAACAATAAAATACAACTATCAAGGGGTGGTGCCTCCTAATATTGACTTGAGGCACATTCATCTACCTAATTTCTGGAGCACGATAAATAGTGCATCTAAGTCAAATTAGATTCAGGCTATTTACGACAATGGTTTAGCATTGGCAATAACTTTTCCATTTTCAGCTCGGTGTCCCGAATTAATTCTTACGTCTATAAGCCACTATGATGTTGACACTAGAACTGTGAAGGATCAAGATGGGCAGATTGTAATCAGATTAGATGCTGAATATTTTAAAGATTTGTTTAAACTCCCTAATCTCAATGAATACATGGATAGAAGTCCGGAATAAGCTCAACAGGCCTGGAACGACAACTCAACAACTTGTACCAAGCATTTCAACAAGAACTATCTGAAGAAGCCTAAGCCTTCGATCAGTCATTACCCTAAGACTTTACCTTGAAGTGATTTCATACAAGAGGGAAATGACATAATCACATAGTTGAGCAAAGTTGTAAGTCTTCTTGTTGTTAAGGATTTTCAAGAATGGATGTATCAATACATCTATATTATAAGGAAGAATCAACAATTCATCAGGTGGGGAGAGCAGATAAGTGATTCCTTACACAAACATCTTAAGGAAGTGCATACAACAAGAAGATTTTATATGACCTCCTACCTCGTCTATGCTGCAACTAGAATGAGAGTATTCCCCGGGTTAACTATTAGGTCGAGAAATTAAATCAAGGTGTATGATTTCTACCCTCAATTGACCTTTGAAAAAATTCATAAACATTTCCGGAGGGTGAATGATGCCTTTTTCTATAGCATCATATGCAAATTCAACAAAGAACTCATCAAATGCAGATGTACAAACGATGTTTGGAGTACAATTTCGCAATGGGGATGCATCTTCCTCCAATTTCCTACCTTCATTTACATCCAGGTAAGTGGGTTCCAAGGATTTCCATATATGCTCCCTCGATACCCAAGTGATAAATGGATTCTCATTGAGATGATAAGACGGTTGATGGATCTTCACAAGTTTCAACAAAGGGAAACACAAGGCAGGAATTCACTTCCCCATTTCTACTAGCTGCTACACATGCTCGTCCGACCATTAAAGCCAAGAATGTTGTGGCTAAGATGCAAAGGGTAAAGTTGAAATCTTTTCACCCAAGGCTCAATTTTGAATATAGAGGGGTGATGAAGAGTCTTGGAACCTTACATATACATGTACCCAAATTGGAGGATATATGGATTGACTGTAGGGACGAAGTTGCTTTAAGAAAGGACTACTGAAGATTAACTCTTGAGGAGGTCGCAAAGTATGACATTATCGATGTCCCTAGGAGCACATATGATGATGAGGAGATCCTGGACAATATATACGATTGAATGAAGGTTGAAACCCAGGTTTTCCTCAAATCAACTAGTCGATTAAAGAGTGCACCTCCATCAAAGAACATGCCGCCAATATTCTTAATCGTACCATTCATTGGCTCATATCTTTGGGAATCCAACCCAAGCATGCTGACAGTCTCCCGTTAAGTCAGCCAAGCATGAAAACTTTGTCAAAAGCGGGCCCTTCTCAAGACCCTTAGGATAAAGGAAAGGCTCCTATAAAGCCCATAAAGTTCAAATTTGTTAGCAAACGTGAAAGGTCATCTACTTCAACAAAGGTGATGCACATGGACTCTCCTCTGGATGAGTCAAGTCTAGGAGTTGTCACAACCAATGCTCGTGTCACACAACCTCTTCCACTTCTACACCTAGCGTTATTCCTCTTGTTCCTCTTTTCATTCAAAGCTATCCACCTCATGTTCCCTCTCCTCCTCATGTCTCCTCTCCATTAATATTACAGATAGTATCTATTTTTGTTCCCGCATCGTTTTCACCAATCTCTTCTTCTTCTTCATTCATTTCACCTTCTACTCTCATTTCTTCAGACCCGATTCACTTATGGCTCAAGTTTTCTCCTCCCTTCCACCTCTTTCACCCGGGATTGGTCTCATAATGGGTTCTCCCCAAAGACTTCTCCTCTACCAATTGTTCTCATACCTATTTAGAATATTCCCTACTTCCCATGTCATTTCGACCACCACCATTCCCATGGTTGTTTTGTCAACTCCTCCCCTCTTGGTCTCAGTATCATTGTCCACTCAAAATTCCCCTGCTTCTGATAAAAGTAAAATTTCAAAATTTTGAGTTATGAGTGTTTTCTCTAAAGTGCCTAAGTCGTGAAAATTGAGAAAATCTCGTGTTTCGGGTCATTTTGTATGTATTTCGAGCACATCGGACATTTTTGTCCCGCCCGTCCCAAGTGCAGTGCATTACTTCCCGATCGGCGAAATCCCGAAGTTGTTCCATTTTTGGGCCCGTCGGAACTTTTTGTCCCAAGTGTCCCAAAACTTTTGTGCGAGATGTTCCAATTTCACTGGACCACCCGAACCGCGTGACTTCGCACTTTCATCCCAAATGTCCCAATTTCAAAAGTGCGCTCTGTTCCAATTTCGCCCGAACTGCCGATCGCGTACTCGAACTTTTGTCCCGAATGTCCCAAGTCCAAACAGGCCTTCTGTTCCATTTTCGGCCGATTCGCTAGAACCGCGTCCTTCGAACTTTTTGTCCCGAATGTCCCAAAGTTAAAAAGTGCATCACGTCCCATTTTCGGCCGAAACTCCCGAGTCACGTACTTGAGCTCTTTGTCCCAAATCAAAAATGCAAATCTGTTCCGTTTCCTACGGTTCACCCGAACCACGTCCTTCACGCATTTTCGTCCCAAATGTCCCAAAATGCATTTGTCGTCTTCTCCTGTTTCGTCCGAATCGGCCGAGCCTCGTGTTTCGCGCATTCGCCTCACATGTCCCAGTGAACCTAATGCGATTCATACTTAGTTTTTCCCGCTTGACCGAATGTGCTAAATTTGAATTTAAGTTGCGAAGATCAAATTTCAAGGACACCGCAAAAGGACGAAGCTTTCAAGACGTCGTTTACATCGGTTTTCAAAGATATCCATTGTCATCTTCAGGATGAAACGCCCGTGTGTCCCTCGTGGCAAAGACATAGGCAGGCGTTAAAGAAATTCAAGAAGCGGTTTCAAAGACGGTGGGTCCTTCCCGCAGAATGAAATTTCTGGCCACCTGTCTCCTTCTCCTTTCTTTCTCTTCTTCCCATTCTTTTCGTATTCTTTGTAATTAGTTAAGGTATTTAATCGCGATCCTTAACTATTCTTTAGTTAAAAGAAACGGTTACGAAGAGTAACTCGACTTGTAGAGCTATATAATGGCCTTTCCACGCCATTTTGGAGGAGGAAGAACTTGGGTATTTGCTTTAAAAGTGTAAATAGATCTTAACGAAATCAATACAAAAGGGCTTTCTATTCTTTGTCTATCTAATTCTTGTTATCTCTATGTTTTCCTTTAATATTGTGAAGATCATTTTGTTCCTAACTAGTTAGTCTCTCCGATTGCATCTTGTTCGGTTTTGCAAATACGAAAGATCTTGTATAACCAAGAAGGAACTTTGTGTCCTTGATTAATAAATCGAAGAAGGTTATTTATGGAACTTTGTGTCTTTAAATTTAATCTCATTCAGCCAACGCAAATGATCTCGTCTTAAATTCTTTGAAGCTTCGCATACATGAGGAATTATTTTGCTATCTATAATTCTGAATGTTGCTATTCTGCTCATCTTCTTATTCCCTTTCCTCAGTCCTTGTGTAATTGATGATCCTTGTGGAAAACACTTTCGTAAAATCCAAGTTTGACCATAAAACAATGTTCTGTACATTTGTAAATAAGTTCGTTTCTGAATAAGGGAACCTCTCCCATTAAAGAGGAGGGACTTCTTGTCCCCTGACTGTTGCTCTTCTAAAAAGTCCTATTTGACGACCAACGGTATCCAAAAGATGCTTTGTTGATAAAACTCTCGTTAGTTTATCCGCATCTTCTTCACGGGAAGAACAATTAGTTTCTTCTTCTACCACATCCCGATTAAGCAAGCTAAACTCCATATCTAAATGGGGTTTTACTTTAACTACTCAGTTCATGAACCATAACTGAATAGTTCTGCAACAAGTAAGCAACTGTTTAAAGAAAGGAAAAGTTATAGAAGAAGGTAATTACATAAACACATAGAAGAAATGGGGAAGATGTGCATCCCAATCAGTAGATGGCAGAGTTGATTGCATGCACATAGAAGAATCCAATAGATATAAACACAGAATTCTAAAACAAAGGCAGCTCTAGATCCAGATCTAAAATAACACAAAGTTTATTAAGAGATCTAAGATTAAAAGCAAGAAACACAGTACACCGTGACACAAAGTTCTCCGGAAACTGCTCCTTTGTATTCCTTTGCTCCAAGTGGCTCTCAGGGGTTCAGCACAAAGTCTAGAACACAAGATTGCTTGCTTACAAATTCTTGATCATTAACCCGGAGGTTCTTCTCCTACTTATAGAATGTAGGAGGGAAAGTACAAATGGGAAATCTAACTGAATTGAAACATAAACAACAAGTAAAGATGACATTTGGCAATCATCCTCAACTAACTTCTCCTTAAGTGACACATGTATCACTTAACTAATAGAATTGTTCCACATGACTTTAAGTAATGGTTGCAAAACCAATAACTTAAAGTTTTACAATTTCATCCAGGAACATAGAAAATAGAAGAAGAAAGAATAGAAGAAGAAGTCATGCCAACTGTAACATTTATGTCTTCTTTTTGTTCTGATATCGGATATACTTGTCGAACATGTGATTCAGCATCTTCCCATCTGTTTTAGCCACTGCTTCCTTCTCTGTCCTAAACTGCAGCAATCCTTCATTCAACACTTTGATGCACGCTTCCACATCTTCCAAGCTCGGCCAAACCTCGCAATGATATCCACTGCGCGCCACCATGATCTACTAATAGAATTCATCGTGAAAGGCTTAGTAGCTTTATCAATTCTCTTTTGTACCATCAGAAGAGACCCTTCCAGGGAATTAGGCACTTTGCTAGGAACGATCCGCACGTATGAAGTAACATTCCCGACCACTTTCTCCTCAGTGAAAGAAATGATATTGTCTGGTAAGGATGATGTCCTACTCTCAAGTGCCTGCATCCTCTTCAGCAAAACTCTGCAGATCTCCAAACGGAAAGATCTTTGCGCAAACTCCGATTGCTTCCCTTCTCAACTGATCCATCCGGTACAATCTGCTCTGCAACCAATACATCTCCCGACAGCTTGTTGATCTCGGCCAAAGTACTCAGGTTACTCTCAGCAACTGTGTTCATGTCCACTATGCTCGTCACCAGTTGCTTCAGCTGATTTGCTTGCATCATTCATAACCTTTAGGTGGGCTGGCACCTCTCCAAGTTGTACAGAAGCTTGATGAATAATCAAATCCTTCCATTCGTCAATAGCTTTTACTTGATTGCTTGCATCCTCCATTTCCTGCATAAGATGATCACTCACCTGCTCTGAAATGGGCTGAATGGAAGGTTTAGCAACCTTGGCTATGATCTCGCACAATTGAGATACTTGCTTTTGAAGCTCTTCTTTCTCCGCCTTTTCACTGTCAAGCCTAAGGAATAGAGCATCTATCAATGTCTGCATGTATCTGCTTGATCATTCGTGGTGGCTTGGCCAGGGGGTACTCACGTTCTTGTAACATCTTACTGTGAGCTCATCCTCCTTCTTTCCTTCTGCCGAATTGATATCTCAGCAAACTTCTACCCCGATTCCTCGATGATCAACCTAGAAGTTGCTTTAGCAACTTTAGGCCTTCTTGTCTTTTCCGCCTAGGCTCTGGAGTAGCTGCAAGTCGTGTTCTTCCAAGTTCATCTCCACTCTCGCTTCTGGAACCAACTGCGAAGCCAACCATTCCGAGAAGTTACTTCTCGGAGAATGAGAAGTCGCTGAGTGCACTACCATCTCCCGCTCTGCATCCTCTCCATCAAAAAGTGCCACAGTGTTATGGCTGCCATCCTCTGAATCATCCAAGGACAAAGCCCTTTCGAACTCCGCCATCTGCTGACTTTAACATCTCTTCTTGGAGCAGGTGATGAGCGGAGTGGTGAGGAGAGAAGATGAATGTCGCGGATCGATGGAGGCATGGAAGTGTCTGGCTGCGGTGCAATAGTTGGTGAAGTCTTGGGTCTGGAGAAGCCGGAGCTAAAGTCATGGCCGTGGAAGTGATCTTCTCCTTTGATTGAGATCTTACATGTGTACTTTGACTTCTCGGACCTTCCTGCTTTCTCCTCCATGCTGCTTCCTCTTGAGGAATCTCTGCGCCAAAGTTGCCCAGTGACTTGATTCATCGATGCTTCATCAAGGCAATATCCCTTAAATCGTGACCAGTTTGAAGTATTCACCAAAACAGCTCCGAGATCTTTCTTGATCGTGTTGGCGACCTCCTACGTTATCTGAAGTACGGCTCTATCTCCTCCCATTTGATGGTAAGTGTCGAGTAACACATTCCCATCATCTTTAAGATCCGCAGGTATCCGCGCTAGTCCAAAGTCGAACACTTGCTTTGCTGATAGCCTGCTGAAATCCCTCTTTCTAACCTCGTACTCACTTTTGCACTTCATCCAGAAATCCTCCAATGAAGGCACGTGTGCGTACTCCTGGGAGATCGTCTTCCCGGCTACTCCAAATGGATCAAAGTTCAGCCGTGCCATGAAGAACTCTTGCTCATACTCGGATAACATCTGCGCCTCCATCCCTCGAGCTCTATGAATGCTCAGCTATAATGTCCGACAGTGATTGGAAAGAAGCCCGTAGACTTGTGCGTTTCGACTGAAGGTCGTGTATCTCCACAAGTTGCCTGCTCAGCTCCATGGCGATCCATCTATCATTCGGATATCTGGGCATCTTTATTGGTTCTCCAGAAAAGCCCGTAACCCTGAGGTATGTGAAATCTGCAAACTGAATGAATAGACTGCCAATCCTGGATACGGCTTCCCACGCTTCTTTGCTTACCCTGTTGACCTTTAGGTCCTTGTCTAGCCTGCAAATGAAATCGTAGAAGAATCCATCATTGACCACTTTGAAATCCTTCTCGCACGCAGGTACAGTAAGTTGTGGGTAGCACTCGAAAATGGGGTCCTTAGAAAGAACGCCACATCTATCCAACTTGGAGAAGATGCCTTGTGAAGCTGCAGCGTACACCAAGTAGGAAGTCATTTTGAAGCTGAAAGTACGCTTCACGTTCCGGAGTTGCTCACCAATGTTGTCGCTAATAATTTCCGACCAATTGATTATGGAATCAACCTTGTTGACTTCAATGGTCCTGATGAAAGCATACATCCATGTACGGAAAGTGTAAGCATTCGCCTCGCCATTAATCCTGCATAACAATTTGACAATATCATCGACCTCCTGCACCAAATTGGACCGCGGAAGAGTTCTTGGGAACTTAGAAGGAGATCTAGGCTTCTTCATGTATCTGCTTATTCATTATGCTCACGCAGTCAACTCTATGCTTCTCCCTGCTGTCGGCATCCTGAAAGGCTAATGGAAGTCACCACCTTTCGCACGGAATCTTCAAACAATAATTGATGAACTCTGCGTCCAATCGAATTATTGTTTTCCCCGTAGCATCTCACTTGATCTGGATGAAGGATGGTAAGATCTAGCGCACTCCATAACAAACTCTGGCAACTGGGTTGTGTATGGAAAGGTTGCAGCTCGAATAATTCCACTGCTTTTAACCGCACGCATGAGTGAAGTCTTTCCAGCTCTGGATCTATCAATCAATTCGGAAAGAGGTTCGGACCTAGATCTGTGTCTCCTATGTCTGCAAGTTTGGAAGTGATGCATGACTCCATTGTGCTTTCTTTTTCATCTCTCTTTGCCATGGCTTTGTCTATCTTTGTCTGAATAATTCTTTTTCTTCTTACTTGGCGGATTTCTTCAATACTGGTGCAGATCTGGATAATTCTTCAGATTCGGAGGATATATTCAATGTATTGGACATTGATTAGAGCTCCTTTTCTTTTGTAAAGCACCTGTAATGAATTCCTGCAATTAATTCAGACAAAGATGGCCACCGGAGCATGAATAGTGAATTTTAATTGTAAAAATCTGCACTTTTCAAGCCTGCTGCCCCAAAAATTGATGTCTAATTTGTATGCAAAGAGAGCATGAATTTTTCCAACTTCACCTGAGCACCTGTAACACTTATGCAAACAATTATGCAAACACAAATCAACCTCCTTCAATGCATGCGCCAAAATTGGAAGCTTTTAGCCTTGTTTTCACCTTTGTCTGAGCAAAAATCCTCTTCAAATGGGGCGCACTTTTCCTCTTGGCTGCAATTCTTTACCTGTGAATTAATTAATTCACCCTTATGGCAGCCCATGCTTATATAACCCTCATAATTCTATAATTAATAATTGCCCTTCCTATTCCTGGCAATTAATTAATTAAAAATCATGCTCTTCTCTTTAACTGGTGTGTTAAAATAGCATGTTTAAGGACAACCATCCAATAAATTAAATTAATTCAATTTAATCATCCACTCTTCACTTCACTTAAGCTTCACAGTGTGCTTTGACCATAGCCACTGAAAATAGAATTTAATTTAATCATTTAATGCTTTAAAAACATTATATCTTTCCCAAAAGGGGCACACTTTTTGTCATGAAGGGGGCAGCCTTTAAATAAATTAATTTATTTAATTTTAGACCATTTAATTCTATTTCTTTTATTCCCCTTTGCTTTGTTGACTTTCTTCCATGCTTGGGCGCCTATTTTAGAAGAAGAAATAATTAAAATAATCCACTTTAAAGGCTGCCATCTTCTCTCCAAGGGGCGCACTTTTTGGCATAATATAATTCTATTTTTAAGAATTTATGACAATGGGATTCTTTACCTGCAAGGCAGCCCCGAAAATCCCATGATCCACTTAAGTGATTTGACTTTGACAATGGGATTATTTACCCTGCATGGCAGGCAATAAAATCCCATGATTTCACTTAAGTCACTTTTCTTTTATTTCACCATGGGAATTTTTACCCTACAAGGCAGACAATAAATTCCCGCCTGCTTGCTGCCTCTAATTTTCCCACTGCAGCTTAAGTGACTTATCCATCATGGGAAAAAGTACCCTGCAAGGCAGGTAATAAAATCCCACCTGCCTGCTGCTTCTATTTTTCCCACTGCAGCTTAAATCCTTTGTTTTCCAAAAATGCGCCCAACCCCGCAGGGGCTTTTTAGTGCACGACTTCGCCATTTCCCAGTGAACCAGACCTCCGATGGTGACTTCCTCCGGGCATAACGTGCGTATATGTTCTCCAGCTGCTCCAGGCCAAGAATCGGGCTAACCCGGCAAAGGAATTGGTCCAGAGAAATTTCACAGAAAACGAAACGGGACAACACAAAAACACGAAAAATTGCCAAAAGTCATAAATAAAGCCCAAAACTTATTCCTAGTTAAAACCCTTATGGTATATAGGAATAATGATATGTTCGATCACAACAGGGTTAAAACGGAGCACAAATTGCCTCAAACGGGGCTCAAAATAATTAAATACAAATTTCCCGCAGACAAATCCCGACGACAGAATATAACAATTTTGGGCATCTAGGTATTTGGCAAAAAAGGCTAATATGGCTATTTAGGAACATGAGATAAATCTCCTCATTTACCAAAGTGAGGCTCCTCGTGTAAGATTTGTCGCTTAAATATGCTAGTATCTATTTGTGGGTATTACTTTTAACCATGTAACTCATGGACCATAGCTCTACGACTTTACTGCAAGTAAGTAAGCAAAAGAAAGGAAATATCTCAAGAAGAGAAAATAATAAAAACACAAGAAAGAAAGGGGAAGATGTGCAACCCAATCGATAGATTACGAGTTGATCGCATGCACATAGGTAAAAACATATAGATATTAAAATACAGAATTATAAGTAAAGGAACCTTTCGATCTAGATCTAGAATAACACAAAGTTTATGAATAGATCTAAAACAGAAAAGTTAGAAACAAAGTGCACCATTGACACAAAAGTTCTCTCGGAAATATGCTCCTTTCTATTCCTCTGCTTTCAAATAGCTATCAGGGGTTTCAACGCACAAAGTCTGGAACACAAGAATGCTGCTTACAAATTCTGATTCTTTAACCCGTAGGTTCTTCCTCTATTTATAGTGTATGGAGAGGAAGTTACAAATAGGAAACTATAACTGAACTGGCACATGTGGAAGTTGTAAAAGAAACAACTGGCAATCTCCCTCCTAGAATTCCTCTTTGCATGACATGCATGATTTATAACTGAAAATAGAACCTTCTATTTTGCATGTCTGCCACCTATCTCCAAGTAAATGACCTCTTCAAGTAATGGCTTTTAAACCAATCACTTAAGTTTTATAATTTAATTGATCGCTCAATTACTTTGTCGGAGAAAAGAAGAAGAAAGAGGAAAATAAATTAGAAGAAAGCTGCAACACTTCCAGTCTTGTTCTTTTTCCATATTCTGCATGCGGTTGACTCTTTTGTCTTTGATTCTCACCACTTGGATCTGGAAGCAGGTGACTGTGATTCGCTTGCGGGTATTGTCTTTGCCTTGTCTTCCCTCTTATCTTTGAAGCTTTTGCAATTCTTCTTCAGTACATGCAAAGTAAATTCGATGAAGGCTTCAACTGGAAGATTGGGAGCACATGCACAAGATCTGGAAGGAATTCTCCATGCAATGACTTCTACACGGGCTGTGTCAGAAACAAGAGGATGACCTTTTGCGGCTGAAGCCTTTGCAATTATGAGATTTGGATCTGTCAATTAAATCGGTGATAGGTTCAGGGCCTATGTTTGTATCATTGACTTCAGCAAATCTAGAAGCTATGCATGATTCTGTTGATCCCTCTCTATCATCACGCTTCATCATGGCTGGAACAATCTTTGTCTCGAGCTCTTTTCTTTTTAATTCTACTGGAATTCCTTGCAATTGGACCAATTTGTGCAGATCTAGCAATTTCTTCATTTCGGAAGACATATTCAATGTACCCTGACATTGATTTGATCACCTTTCACTTATGATGAATGAATACCTGCAATTAATATTCGACAAAGATGGAGTCCATGGCACGAATACTTGATTTTTATCACCAAAATCTGCATATAAAGTTTGTTGCCCTAAAATTTGAGATTTGTTGCATGCAAAGCAAAGCATAAATATTTTTAACTTCACCTGGCACTTATACCAACATGCAGATAATTAACATGGCTTAAATCAAGCTCCTCCAACCCTAGCGCCAAACTTTGAAGCTTTCGGCAATGAAAAACACTTTTTGATGCAAAATCCTCCTTCCTTGGGCGCCAAAACTGTCCGGCTGCAATCCTTTGGAAAAAGAATTAATTACATCTTCATTATGGCAGCCCATGCTTATATAACTCTCAACATTCTATTTTTAATAATTGTCCCTCCTATTCCTGGCAATTAATTAATAAACAATGATGTTTATTCACCCAAATTGGGCGCCTATTTTTGCATGTTGTTGGCTGCCATTAAATAAATTAAATTTATTTATTTTTAGCATGCTACCTTCAGTTCACTTTGACTTAACATCATGCATTGACTTTCTATTTATCCATGGCGCCAAAATTAGGAATAAAAGCAATTAATAAATGCCATTAAAAGCATTATTTAATGCCCAAAGGGGTCGCACTTTTTAGCATGGGTGATTTCTAAATTTAAGAAGTCAACTTTGATGGGATTATTCACCCTGCACTGCAGCTCTAAAAATCCCTTCATTCACTTAAGTTGTTTGACTTCCATAATGGGAATTTTTACCCTGCAAGGCAGGTAAGAAATTCCCGCCTGTCGCCTCCACTTCTAATTTTCCCACTGCAGCTTAAGTGACTTTCCAAAAAGTGCGACTTGTATTAAAATTAGCTTCCTTTGAAAAAGTGCGACTTGTTTGGATGAATAAAACCTTCTGATGGGAAAAGTTAGCCTGCTAGCAGCAAAAAATTCCCATCGGTGCTTTAAGTGATTTTTCTTTATTTATGGGAATTTTTACCCCGCAAGGTAGGTAAGAAATTCCGCTCGCCCGCCGCCTAATTTTCCCACTGCAACTTGAGTGACTTTCCAAAAAGTGTGACTTGTATTAAAATTAGTTTCCTTTGAAAAGTGCGACTTGTTTGATGAATAAAACCTTCTCGATGGGAAAAGTTAGCTCACTTTAGCATGGAAAATTCCCATCGGTGCTTTAAGTGATTTTTCTTTATTTTATAATGGGAATTTTTACCCTGCAAGGCAGGTAAGAAATTCCCGCCTGCCTGCGCCTCTAATTTTCCCACTGCAGCTTAATTGACTTTGACTTCATGGGAATTTTCACCCTACAAGGCAAGTAATAAATTCCCACCTGCCTGCTACTACCAAAAATCCCACTGCAGCTTAAACCTATTCATTTCCAAAAAGTGCGACTTGCTCTAGAGAGGCTTTTTTGTGCATGACTTCATCTTTTTTGGTTAGAAGCTTGCATTTTGAGGCCGATTCCTTCCGCGTGTGGTAGATGATCTCCGATGCTTCGGGTAATTAAACAGACTATACTGGTAGCGAAAGAATTGACCTAGGGAATTTCAAAGAGAAAGCGAGAGAAAACCGAAGAAAATGCAAAAGAAATAAATAAAAGCGAAAAACATTGCCGAAGTTGCGACAATGCCCTATATTCATTCCTCGGTGAAAACCCTAATGTGATGAGTGAATACCGGCATGCAAAATTGCAACAGGACTCAACCGATCATAATTTACTTCAAACGGGCATTATTTATTCAATAAATAATTAAATAAAAATTTCCCAAAACAAAAATTGGTGGAGGGATAAAATGAGTTTGGGCATCTAGGTATTTGTCAAATTGGCTCATATGATACACAAGGAATATCCTAACATAATACGAGACATTTTTAGCAATAAAAACACAAAAAGAACCGTTATTTTAAAAAAGTAAGAAAAAACTTCAAATGGGTAGTCCCAGATTTAAGGGTGAAATCTGGGACACCAACGCCAAACAAGATGTCCAAGTTGCCCTTGATAATCTATTTGGCAAGCTTGGACAAAGCCAAGGCTACAAAAGATGAACTGAGGGAGAAAGTAGAGAAGTTAACAGCCATTTTGTACAAGATTACTCGGCTTCTCAAACTACTAAACTTGCAACAACAAGCTTAGATGCATCATCTATCATGGTAGTTGAGAAGTAAGGATAACAGGAAGGGTCGTTAATGCTTAGATTGAAAGACTTCTTGAGGATGGACAAGGACGATCGGTTGTCAAAGTCAATGATAACACCGAAACCGAGAAGATATCAATCGGAAGGATGAGCAATGAGTATTCATGTGGGCCAAATGAAAAGGTTGTCCAAGAAATCATAAAGAAATACCATGAATATCGACAGAGGCAAAGCCCTCGGAACCCGGGGTTATCGACGCCTCAACCGATCAAGATGTGCAGAAGGAAAAGCCTAACAAAGAAGCAAGTTGAAGCGTTTTGTGTATTTTCTTATCTTTCTCAAACATGTAAGTTTCTAAAATGTTTTTGCATCCTACTAAACAACATGTAAATTGACTTGGTCATTTTGCAAAAGAACCAATCAATATGTTTTTTAAGTATGGTCAGATTTTCAAGGTAGAATAAGTCTAGAAGTATATATCAAGTTTGATTTATTACTTACTATTTTTAGCATTGGGAATCAGTCAAGGGGTGCAGTTGTCCCTATCTTCTCTCTTTCTCTTTTGTCTATAAATGTAAGAATGCTCAAAGCATTTGGGGACTTTTGACAAATGTAGCAAGGACATTTTACATTGGGAATTAAAAAAATCTGGAATTTTGTGAGAAGAAAAGAATCTTTGTATTTTGTTTTTCTGAAAGTAAAGGAATTAAGAGATCTGAGCTTTCAAACTGTGTTTAGGTTAATCTTGATATTATGTTATTGTTCTTATGTTCAATGCATGGTACTTCCTTGTAATTCCATAATTTTGTTACTAAGTATTAGTCTAGTTTATTGTTATTCTCCTCGATTTGTGTGAGTAGATTAGGATCTGCATTTGCCATTCAAAAGCACAAGTCCTCTCCTCTCTACTATTCTCATTCCTATATTCTCAAAGAACTATCTTCCTCTATTTTCTAATTTCTTTCTTCTCACAAAAATGAAATCTACGAAGATGAGATCCCACACCCCTTATTAGATTAGTGACTATATTGTAAATATTCCTTCATTGGTCTTAGAATAGCAATAAACAAGGCGCCTCCCATTATTCGAGGAGGGGCTTTGTCCCACATGTTGTGGTTGATTTACGTAACCATGCGCGCCATACTGCCTTGAAACCTCCCACATGTTGTGGTTGATTTACGTAACCATGCGCGCCATACTGCCTTGAAACCTGTGAAATCTTGGCGCACCATATCCAGGCTTGTTCTTGAGCCTTTCTAATAACCCTTCTGAGGTGTTGTAGATGTTTTACCCATGCTTTGCTACATCTCAAGACAACATCAAAAGAAACAAGCACCAATTCCTTCAGTACTTACCGAATATGAGGTCCACATATGATTGGTAAGTGGTAGAAACTGAAAATGGCTCTAGAAGAACTGAGAATATGCAATCAGCTGTTATATTCATTCTAAAATATGTGAGAAGTGTACCTTCTTTCTTCGCACATGTATGGGTGTGATTGCTCCAATGACTATGTTTCATTTTCCCTTCATTCTTTATCCTCCTCATGATGTTGTTTGCAACATTCCTCTGTGTATTCTCAGCTAAAATCAGTCCCTTCTCTACTGCTGGAAATGAAACAAAATCAGATTTTCCTTGCTTCCTTCCTTCTTGGCTGTTAGCTTCTTGAAAAGGCTTCGTAGGCTGCCCCCACTTTGGTACTTTGGGCTGAGATAAAAAACCCTTTGGCTGCCCTCCCATTGCTGTTCTGATCTGCCCTTCTTCCCTCATGGTTTTTGATGACAAATCTGTCCTAGGAGTTGCACTTTCTAGATCCCATGACTTCTTGATTGTTTCTTGCAAGGAAGATGAGTCTAACGCCCTCACTAAACTCTTTAAGGGTTTGGTCAGCTCTTCTACCAACCCTATCATGAGTCTCCATTCTGATTTGTGCAACTTATCACAATAGTAAATCTGATTTCCTCTAACCAGATTTAAGGGTGTGAAAATTAAAATCTGCCTAGCATTATTTCCTTCTTTCCATTCAAAATTCAACTCTTTATACAAGCAATGCATGCCCACACCCCTATTTACTTCTTTAGAATTGTTTCTCAATGAAAACATATACATCCCATTCTTAGGAATTGGAAAGAGAATTACATCACAGCTGTAATAATACCTTCCCTTCCTTAGCTCTAAAATGACAAGGGCAAAAAACCACAATGCAACAGCTGAAATTACCTTGTTCGTGGCCCAAGATGGAAGAGGCATTCTTCTCATGTCCCGACCTGTCTTTGTCACTTCGAAAGGCACGTAGTAGGGACCAAGGTTGTTGAGGATTGTAATCCAACAATGTATAACAGCTCTTTTATCACAATATTTGTGCAACAATTTCTCTATTTCCCATGCATCCATTTTGAAGGTGACTTCTTCACTATCCAAGCCCCTTTGATTCCATACTTTCCCTTTAAAAACATGTGCATCAGCTAGCTCATAGACCATATGAAAAAAGAAAGTTGTTACCTTCCCAAATAAACTGTAGGCCTTGCCAAGAAGACAATTCCTATTCCATGTGCATAATGCCTCCTTTCCTTGAACCTCGTGGAATTATTCGAGCTTCCCATGATAAAGTTTGATTCCACCTTTGTACCCAAACATTCAAGGATGAGGTCACCAACAACATTGATTTTAAAATGAGACCTTTTTCCAGAATTTACAACAGCACCTATGTGGAAACAATATTGGGGTTGAACCCAACCATCCATACATTCGTTATCACAAGAGATACTTCCTATCTCCCTATTTCTTGGAACATGCTGATCATAAGAACATACACATGGCAGCGACATGGGAAAGAGCAATGAGACTAAAACATAGTTACCCTTCTCAACTGGTTGTGTATGGATGCAACATACCTGAACTGACATACTGATAGGAAATGAATTCAAGAAGTCTTAAAGTGCACATTCGGCTGCTACCAATGACCTTCGTAGGATCACTCAATTCCTGAGTTAGAACCAGCACTTTGAAAATATGCTAAACTTACCTTATTTTTATATTAAATTTGTAAAAGTTCTTTAAAAATAGATTGAGCTAAATTGGGAAATTTAGGTTATATAAAGACTTTAACCTTGTTATCACAAACTCATTTGGTTACTTTCACCTTTGGAGGATCATTTCTCACCAAGAATTTTTACTTATCTAATCAAAGATTTTTTGACCAATTGTTACTGATTCTTTCAAATATTTTGCTTTTATTTATTTCTTTTGTGTTTTGGTTTTGGTCTTTCTCTGTTTTCCATTAGAAATCCCTTGGAAGGTTTAGTTTCATCCACCGGATCTTTCTCAAAGATGAAGTTTTGGCCATCCATTTTTCTCCTTCTAGTGCAAATTAATGATTTTGCTGGTTTTCAAGTCTTATTGCTACCAAGTTCCTTATGAAAATTTTCCCAATGCAACCATTTTTAGAATGGAAAATCTTATAATAATTTGCATTGTGGATACCTTTAGCATGGTCGTCTTACTTTGCATTTTCTCCATCCTCTTGGCTCTTTTTGTGAAAAGGCATCCTTCCCCCAAATTGCTGCAGGGTTCTTTCCCTTGTTCACCTTGGAAGGTATCCACACGGAAGTTGCCTTTTGGAATCGTGGTTATCATGTTCTTTGTCTTCTAAATTGGGAAAGCATATTGCAATCCCTTCAATCCACCAATCAACTGGAAATAGCCTTCAAAAGCACAAAAGCAAAACACTTAAGTCAAATCGCTGGATGTCCCAAGGTCTTTAATGGCCTTTATGAAAGCAAGCTCACTTCAATATTAACTCTACTGCAACTTTGGGAATGTACGCAATTGTTTAAAAAAGAAAGAAAAGCAAATCACTTAAGTGAAATCGTGGATGTCTATCCATCTATCTACTAAATTGTGAAGATCTTCTTCGCTCCAAAACCACATCCTCCTCCGTCATAACCCAAGATCCTTTTTTAATAAAAAGTAAAAACACTTAAGTGAATTAAATGTTCAAAGTGAGCTTGTCTTCTATTTTCTAAGCATCCAATCACCCTAAAATCCACAAACCTTTTGAAATCTGATCTGAAATTGATAAGCTGTAAAAGAGGAACCCAAAAACATCACATGGATTAAGTATTAAACACTTTGTCTTCTAAATTCAACAGTTACCCCAAATGCATCGTCCTTCCAGTATGTGCAATTTTTAGATCAAAATAAATGCAAAATTAAGTGATTCCTAATCACCACAATGAAAGAAGCTCGCTGTTTGTAAACACTCAACAATATGCATTAAACATAAGGATCTGTGCCCTCCTAACACAGTTCACTGCCACAGGCCTCAACCATTGCTTGATTAAGCATAAAATGTATTGCAACAATGCTCAGTATTCTTTGAAACATCTATTTCCAACAAATCACGCTGTCCTCGCAGACTTAATCACATCCCAAACGCATGCCTATAAATGCATGCAAAGTCTCCCTGCTTAAGCCTTCAAAAGCCCATGCATGTTGTTCCCCATCTTATGCAAATAAGCCCACATTTGAGCCTACTTAATTTTGCTTGCACCAAGTAATTCCCATAATTTAAGGCTGCCCATATGCATAAATAAAAGGGTGATGGGTTGCATTTTTGTCTAAATTGTTTACAGGAATATTTTACTTGTGCACATACTTGAGAAGAATCGCTGCAAAAGCTTGAGGACAAGATTGAAGATTTGAGATTTGTATGAATGAAAACCAATTAATAACCATGTGAAGTAATTACCAAATAGATGGAATCATTACTCATGCGGGTAATCAAACTTGAGAAGTTGATAAAACATCTATGAAGCAAGCAAACATCCAAACCCATTTGATGAGAGTCGCTGTAAATAAGAGAGTAAATACCAGAAAGAGCTTCTTGGGCTCAAGAGAAAGATATCATTCGTGCCCAAGTTAAAGCTGATGGGGCGGGAGAATAATATTTCACCATTCAAACATTCCATGGAAAAGAACAAGGCACAGGTCGCTGTAATATAAGAGTTATAAACTTCTTCATAATGCATTTAAACAATCCTATGGAGTTCGCTGAGGTGCAAGAGATCACTATAATGCAATCAGCCAATCGAATCACATAGGAAATTGTATTTAAATCAGTAATTGAGTAATCAATTAAATTGTAAAGCTGAAGTAATTGGGTTAAAAGTCATTACTTCAAGTTACTAGAAAAGTCATTTACTTGGAAATAGGTGGCAAACATGCAAAATAGAAGATTCTATTTTAAGTTGAAAATCATCCGTAACTGGAAAGAATTTTAGAGGACTCTCAAATTGCTTTCCATTTTCATTACTTCATTCATGCGAAAATCATTAAAAGTTTCCTTTTGTATTTTTCCCTCTATCAAATAGAGGAAGTAGCCTACAGCAATATCAACAACTTGTTTACAAAAACTTTTGAATCGAACATTTTTAAGATTTCAGACTTTGTGCTGAAACCCTTGCCATGTGATTTACTTCAGTAAAAACATGCATATTTCTTTGCAAATAAAAAATGGATTTGCGAGAACTTTGGTCTACAAATAACTTTGGTCAAACTTCTATTCAAAGGTTTTAGATAAATTTTTGTTATCTTAGATCTAGACTCCAGCAAGTTATTTCTTTCCAACATTATAATGGTCCATCAATCTCCTTTTATAGAGGAGTTACAAATTTGAATTTCCCTTTTGAGGAAAACATAACATTTAATTAGAAATACTGAATGTTGTGATTCCTTCATTTATTTACTTTGTGTGGATGAGAGAAACTCTAATAACTATTTGTCGATTCAAACATCTTCCTTCTTTCCCTACTTCCGCTTTTCCCACACCAAGAGGTTATATTGCAAATAAAGACTTGTGACATTGATTAGGTAGTAATGGTTCACGAGGGAGGAAATTAAAGTAAAACCCATCTTGTAGTTATTAGGATTCACCACTACAAATAGATAAACATCTTACATGGGAGCTTCTTCCCTCAATAAATGAACCTTTTTGCCAGATTTATCTCATGATGGGCTTTAAGTTTCACGTTTGTGCATAAAATCTAACTCAACAAATCATAAGAACTCTACAAAATGTTAGCAGCTTCTCATGGGAAAGAGCAACGAGACTAAAACATAGTTACCCTTCTTAATCGGTTTGTATGGATGCAACATACCTGAACTTTATTGATAGGAAATGAATTTAGAATTATTTTGTGCCAAATACGCTGCTCGTGACCTTCGTAGGACTCCAAAATTCGATCTTAAGACCAACACTTAGAAAATATGCTAAAGGTACCTTATTTCCATGGATTTGCTTCTTTGAGGGTTGTTATTAAATATTCAATATCTCGTTGATCTGAAACCAAAATTGCATCAAACTAAACACAAACTTGTTGACTTATTCTTGCCCAAAAAAATGCCAAAACACCACAACACAACACACACCACTTTTGCCAATGTTTTATATATGATATTTGGAATTTTTAGAAGCCAATATAACCAACAAACACTGAAAACACAATGCTGGAAATGAAATACACACTTTGGAAATTACAGCCACAAATTAATTATAGAATATTGATATAGAAGTCTTCAAAATCATGCAACTCAAGATTCTCGCCTTTAAAAATATGGGCCATTTACAAAACCAGATTTATCAAATTCCTTGCAATGTCTTCAAACCCTACCCAAATGGTGATGAAAAAATAGTATATCAATGGAAATGCCCAAAAGATCTTCAAATCAACCCCTTCTTCAATGCAAAATGGTGATGAAGGGTTTTTTCATCCTTCAACAAGGCCTCACATGAGGGTTTTCGTCCCCAAGTGGATGACTAAGGAGCAACAAGCTCTCTTTGCCAAGTATAGAGAAAATACGCCAAGCTAGTGTGCAAATGATCTCTCTCTTCTCCTTTTATAATTTCCCTTTGGCGCCAAAACTCATTTAGGCAAGGCCAACCTGTATAGAACAAAAGAACACTAAAGAAAACATTATAATATTAGATAAAATATATTATAAAGTGCCCAAGGGTCTTCTCCTTCATTTCTTCTTCTTTGCCATGGAGAAGGGATGGCAAGAAGACCAATTTCCAGCTCTTAGGTGGGAAAAAGGGACATTATAGCCTTGCACCATTTAATGAAGATCTTGTGGAGGATGTTCTTTTGATATGACACACCTTCTAGATGGCCAACTTGGCATTCAAGGTAATCTAACTATATACTATGAATATTATTGTTGAATCCAAGTTGTGAATCCTACCACCATTGATGATGCAGAAGCACTATTTATCCGGGTTTTCCTATAAATACCCAGATTGAACTCATTGTTAAGGTCTTTGAATCTGGAATAGAAAAGTTTATGAGAGTTTTATTTGCACTTGCTTTATCTCACTTGGCTATCCACGTTCTCACCTAAGCATTAGCTTTTGTGTTTATCTTGTTTTAATTTGAAGGAGTGCTAAAGATTTACCTGGTACTATGATTGAATTTAATATCCCTATTTTAGCGGCTAGGAGATCAGACAGCGCATCCTACACATCCAACGGCATTGCACACCCCTCTACATGTTTTATGTCCTTCCCCTCAGACTCTTGCACATGTCCGTGTCTTAATCATTGCATATTGTCATGTGGGCATGGTTTTCACGATCCTTAGCATTCAAACGAGCTGGAACAACCTGACAGATTTGCTTCTTATTCTCTTTCTTTCCTACTTTGCTCTCCTTCGCACTTTTTTATCAAATATGTTAGTATTAGGACAAAAGGTTATAACTAGATTTCAGCACGCAGAATATTTGTGCTACAAGTGACACTCATAGATAAACATATGTTTATAGGATTTTCACACTCAAATAAGCTGAAATGAATGTTAATCGGTTATTTTACTTGCAGAATCCCAAACCGACCTTCCTATGATGTATTCCATAAGCCAAGTTTCCCACACTTTTTTATTTAGGATTGGCAACGGCTAAAGCAAACACCCTCAAAATCCTAGAAAACTCCACTCTCCTTTGTCTTGAGCTATTCCCAACAAACCTTTTAGCCACCAAGACCTCATGAGAAAACAAAACCTCGATAGAAGGAACTCCAAAGCACCCACTACGAACTACTAATGTGTCTTCCCAACATGCGCCTACTTTTCAAGAGAAGTGGAGCCTCACCAATTTGTCCAGTAATATCCCCTTTTGGGATATTATTAAAATCTGCAAATTAATTAACCAAATCGATCCTAGGAAGATTAGATCTTCTTAGTTCGACCTCAAATAACCCAATGTCAGCGATAATACAACCCAAAATGGGGTTGGAGTATGCCAAAGTGGTGGGTTAGATGGGAAGACTAATTAGAATGCTAATATTATCCAAATCTAATTTTTAAAATGTAAAAATAATTACTAATTCAAACCCCAACTGCTACAATCTTCCAAAATTATTTCCTGCTTAACCATCCAAGCAAAAATTCTCAAACTTTGGATTTTGGGCCACAAAAATATGAAGAATAATATTCCAAAAATTTTAGAGCAAGAAACACAAACCCTAATTTTTCCCTAAAAAGTAGGTCGCCCAACACATTTAGGGCATCAAATCCACTCCAAAAATTATGAAATCACCTTCTCCTTATTTCTACAACCACATTCAATATTAAATTGATCCCAAACTACAGATCTGAATTTTATAACAGCAGTTAATCAATTAAAATGCACCTAGAATGAAACTTCAAAAATTAATATCTTACTCAATACTTGGAGTTTTTGCATGAAATAAATTGCACAATAAAGTAGAAATAAAGAGTTTTCCAATGAACTAACAAACTGAATTTTTAGCCCACTGAAACCCACTCAAATCTGCCCCTGAAATCTGAAAACCAGTCACTAGGGTTAGGAAAATTAATTAAATAATTTCCAGCTCATGAAACCCTTCCAAAACCCTCAAACAATCAACCCTTGATCTGAAATAATTGATTAGACACAGCAGCAAATAGATCTAGCATAAATAACCTCAAAACATGATAGATCAAACCCCAATACCAGTCGCTATGGCTAAATAAATTGCAGCAGCAATAATAATCATAAAAGTACTTCAAACCCTTCACATACAATGCAGATTTACTCTCAAATAAATGCACCAACACTCTAAACCAAGTCACCAATGCTTAGAATGAAGGAACAATGCATAGATTCATCAACAATGATTGCAAGAAGACTTCAAAGCTAGGGCATACATCCCATTTCTCCAAGCATGGAGTAATTTCAAAAGTTCAATCAACATAACCCTCTAAGGAAATGCGACCTCCTTTTATAGAACTAAGGGGTGCAATGTCCAATGACCGACCTTTTCCCTTTTGGAGGGAAAACATAAACTCTCATTAAAATATTTAATACTAAGACTATGTGCACTTTATTTATTTTTTAATTAAATAAATAAAAGTAACTAACCTATGTGCACATTAAACTAACTAAAGAGACTCCCACTTGTAGCGCTAGGCATGCCAAGGGGTTACAATGTAAATGAAAAATAGATATTAATAATGTCCCGAAAAAGGGGACATTACATTAAAAGACTCTGTCTAGATTTCCCACGCTTGTACGTGCCCCAACTTTTCTTACGTGTACCAATTTTCCTTGGTGTCATGGAGGGCAATCGAGGTTTGACACTTTTGAGATCAACACACTCCACTAGTCTTGTTAGCTAGATAATTTGTAGGATGGCTCTCCCATCTAATTTTTGCGAATTCTCCTCGATCTAGATCTAAAATCCCATATACTTCTTGTCCATATAACTGAGCTGTCATCCCGAGAGAGACCATCCATAATTGACAAGCCTATAGATTTATATGGCTTGCACATAGATGCCTATTCTGGTTCAAATCCAACTCAGCCCAATATCCATTTTAATCTATGATATCGGTGAGAAGGCAATTGTTTTTTGAATCCCTGATAAAGAAAGAATTGGAATGATAGATACTTCCAGAATATTTTAAAGGAAAAAGGCAAAATATTTATTAGTAATTAATAGGTCAATTGTACAAAGTGGGATTGTAGTTCAATTAGAAATACGTATGATGAGATGGCTAGGTGAAAACATGAACACTTCAATCAATTTTGTCTTCATCAAATACATTTAATGATGCGGACATTTATTGCAAATGCATATCCCATTTTCACAATAGGGTTATGAAAATCCTCAAGAAGCAACTAGATGTACTATTTGTGCCAATTGCCATTTGGCTAAAAGGATGTTTTAAATGCCCATCATGTCTCCACTTGCAGGTTGTTGGGTTTTCATCATCTTTTTCATCATCTTTTTGTGTACACATACCATGGGGCACCATACTTTCATTCACTCCCTATTGTGTTGGTTCTAGATCAGTTTTTTGGGGTCACAGACAGTAGTTGCAACAAGTGTGAAGATATGCGGACCCACAATGCATTATTAGTTTCGTGTCTGTTCTGTTTTTAATTAATGTTACAGATTAAACAAATAGCTTTTGCTAATAAATTAAGAAATGTTTTTACAAGCTCAAAAGGACGCTCAAAATGATGTCCATGACCTGTTCCAAAGTTCTTTTCGAGCCATCCGAGGGTTTCATAAGCCTTTGTTGAATTCTTTCTCGTGCGTTACATTTACCGCTGCAAAAGATGTCTAGAAAACAAGCAGCAGTCAGGATTCTGCCTCCCCATAACTTGAACACGAAGCATGCGAGCTTAATGCAAGATTATCTTTAAATTCAAGATGCAAGGTTTCGAAACCTTTGGATCTAGTATCGCTGTTGTTTGTTTTTCTTTTTCGCTTTTTTGAATTCAGGCCACATGTTTAAGGTCATGGGTTTTGATTTAAGAGTTTTGCTTCGTATTATTTTTAATTTTGTTAGTGAAAATAGCGGAAGTTCGCTATGTTGAAAGATCAGGTGCGATCAACCAAGATCGGAAAAATGTCTCTACCGGCGTAAGTTAGGTTAGAAAAATATTAAACTCGCTTTTATGGTTTATCGTCAATTCATAGTCGTGGTTATGTTTTATGGATGTGAAATTTGTCATAAGAACTCAGCTACGAGTATTTTTAAAGTAATTAGTGCTAGAGTTCTTGGTTTATTCTTGCAATTCATTTCCAAATTGGTGTCCCCAAAAATTTCACTTGGAAATCTTGGGATACCCCTTTAAAATTTTGGTCTTTTTGACTTGTTCGATTTGTTCAGATTCCTTCAGAGCTTTCAGAGGTTGCTTGGTCCAAAAGGTGCAATAATGGATTTTATGAAAATAAGAAAAATACCGCCACCAATGCATAGAGCTCGAGAAAAATGCACTTTTAGAAAGAAAAAAACGGCACCTAAAAACAGAGCCACGAAGTGAAAGTTATGGCACTTGCAAGTTTTGTTGTTACATCTTCTCACCCTTTCCAAAAATGGAAAATTTTATTTTGTCCTTTCTATTTTGAAGTTGTGAGGCACTTTCTATTTTCCACGCTTCCCTTCCACTTGAACCTCCATACAAAACATAGAAGCAATTACTAGTGCAAGTCATGGAAATTGGAGTTGCCCAACAAGACAGAGTTTAATGTTTTCACTTAAGTGAAAAACGTGAAATTTGGAGCTTCCCAACAGGTTGTAATTTAACATTTCCGTCATGATTTTCACACAATATAAGTCAATCCACTTAAGTGAAAAACGTAAAATAAGGAGCTTCCCAGCAGGTTGAAGTTTAACGCTGCCCTTCATGTTTTTCACACAAAAGTTAGCCAATTCACTTAACCAAGTCGCACTTTTTGGAGCTGTCCTTGGTGAGGTTTAACGTCACCATCAAGTGAAAACGTAAATAAGGAGCTGCCCAACAGGTTGTAATTTAATGTTGCCTTGCCTTCATGTATTTCACGCAAGCATTAGCCAAAAAGTGTGACCCATGTTAGCATGACTTCATGCTTAAAAAGTAATGTCTTTTATTTATTTTTAGCAAATTCTAGCACCAAAGAAGGAAAAAAAAGCACAACTTATTATTAGAAATTGCTAAAAATAAGAAGAAGCAATTGGTAAAATTAGCATGCAGTTGCCTATATAAGAAGTGGATGCCATAAGTGAGAGGCAATTAATTCTTTTGTGTGGAGCATGCTGCCCCTGAAGGTTTTATTGGTAGAAGTTGTGGGCATTAAAAATTATTTTTAATTGCCGGGAAGCATCCAATTTTGGCGCATAAGGTTGGAAGAGCTTTCTTTTTATTATTTTGGCTATCTCTCGCATATTGATGTGAATGCAAGTGAATAAAATAATATTTTTAGCTTGCTTGGCATGCAAGAAAATCTAAAAATAGAGGGCAGCAGGCTTTATAATCATATTTTGGTGAAGAAATTGGACATTCATGCCATGGACTTCATGTTTGTCTGAATTATTTGCAAGAATACTTCACTTGTGCCCATATTGGTGAGAAGAAAGCAAAGTCAATGTCTGATGCATTGAATATATCTTGAGTTCAAGGGGCAGCAATTGCAGCTTCTATAGATCCATCTCATAATTGCAGGCTTTTGACATAAATAAATAAGAAGATCTCGTACAAAAGTTGATCCGAGCACAATGAAGGGTGATGACAGAGATGATCCAGCAGAATCATGCATAGTATCTAGACTTGCTGAGATCAATGATACAGATATAGGGCTTGAATCTATCACTCATTTGGTTGACAAATCCAAGGCCAACGGCAGGTCATCCCTTATGTGGGCAATAAGGAACAGTGGAATTATCCAAGCTGCGCCATTTCCAGCTGCTGGATTTGTTTTGGAATGTGCAAAGTTCTACCATCCTCTATCTAGGGCAATCAGGGATGCAAAGCAGGAAAGACAAGGATGCAACAGAAAGGCAGGTTGATTAGACTGGATGCACAATTCATTGATTATTGCTTCAGATTTTGGCACGACCCATAGGTAATTGCAATCAGCATGCACTCCTATTGTGTTAAAGGGATGGGAAAAAAAATGAATCACATGTTTGGGGTCACGTACATTCAGCTCAAAACAAAGGGAAGCGTGGAGTGTAGAAGTTGGCATATTTTCTTTTTTCCTCTTTATTCTTTTCTTTCTTCTCCTTTTATTCTTTTCTTTCTTCTTTTCTCGATTAAAAAATTGTAAAACTAAAGTAAGTGGTTGAAAGCCATTGCTTTAAGTTATATGAAAAGGTCCTTTAATTAAGAATAGAAGTGGCGGACATGCAAAACTTTAATTTAGTCTTCAAATGCATGTCATGTAAAGAGGAATTCTCAGAAAGATTGCCGAGGTTTCCTTTATAGCTTCCACATGCGGCAGTTCATTGAGAGTTTCCTATTTGTAATTGCCCTCTATGCACTATAAATAGAGGAAGAGCCTACGGGTTAAAGGATCACAATTTGTTTTAGCAAAACTTGTTTAGCAAGAGCTTTTGTAATTTGAGCATTCTCGAGTCTTCAGACTTTGTGTTGGAACCCTTGATGTGATTGATGTGAAAGCTTGGGGATTGAATAAAAGGTGGACTTCTAGAGAACTTTGTGTCTACAGTGATTTGTTGGTTGCTTCTTTTCAGAGGTTTTAGATAAACTTTGTGTTATCTCAGATCTAGGTTAGAAGTCATTTACTTCCCATTCTGTTGAATGTTGTGATTTATTTGTTTATTTAATTTGTATGGATGAGACAAACTCTAATAGCTATCGGTTAAATCAGTGCATCTTCCTTTCCCCTTTCCTTACTTTTGTTTTCGCATTTCTACAAATCTTCCCAACACAACTACTTACTTGCTGCCAAATTGCCCAGTGTGGTTCAGGAGCTATGGGATTAAAGTAAAACCCCTGAAAATAGTTATTGGGATCCACCCTTACAAATAGATAAACAGCCTACAGGTAGTCTCACCGTTAAATGAGGAAGATTTATCTCATGACTGCCTAGGCTTTATGTTGTGGAGAAAATTTGGCCAACACGGATTCACGAGAAGAAAGATGAAGAAGCGCAAGGAAACTCCTCCCATTCCTAAAGAGAACAAGACTACTTCTACCATTCATCTATTAATGGCTCATTACAGAAAATGGCACCCAAAGCCCTTGCTGCAGAACCTTCTGTTGTCTTCTAAGAGTGCGAACACAAGGATCTTTGTCAAATAAATTACTGAAACATTTGGTTGGAGTACATGAAATATTTGGTTTGAATACTAGCAGCACACTAGCAATTTCATTAAATTTTTCTTTATTTCTAGAATGTGCAAAATCTTCCAATTTCAATATAAAATTGTGGTTCGAAAGTCACTTGTGACCAATGATAGTGATTGTTCTGTCCAACAGAACTTGTTCAATGACATTGTCAGATTGGTTAGTGCTCTTAAGGTCTGTTTTTGGAAATAACTCCAATGTGCTTGTGACAACAATGCAAAGAAAGAGGAAAACTTCACAGCAAGATCAGATTTCTCGAGTGTAATTTTCATTTTTTTCTCTCACATAGACAAACATTTTGCTGTAAATCTGTAAAAGTTATTCTTGTATCGTAAGATGCCCACACTGTAAAATGTATGTTGCATTCAAAGGCCATTTGCAGAGGCAATTCACTCTTATTTCTTGAGTGAGTTGAGCATTGGTTTCACCGAGATGTGGCTTTAAAATGTTTGACTTATTTGAATACAATTAAAATTGATAATGAAAATTGAAAAGCATAAACCAATTGATCTGTAGCTCTCTCCTGTAAAGAAAAAGCAGCATCAATTTGTATTTGAATTAGCAGGAAACTTTTCTGTGGCTTTTTATCTGTCTCATTTGAATGTGCATGTACAATTTAGGGAATAGATACATGATCATTTCCATGGAAGCTAATGATTTTCCTTTATGTTCAATCTTATGATCATCACATCTAATGAAATTCAAGTGGAACCAAAACCTGGTTCCTCTAAATATGGAATCTCAATAACCTACAAAACTGTGTGTAGCTTGAAGAAAGTTTTTTAAATATTTGGTATCTACAATTGGGATTTTGACTAAGCTACTACCTCTTCACTAGTATGTGTTAGCAGGACACATTATTGTTGTGATGGTTACTATTCCTTTTGTGCATCAATTTGCATTACAGCACCCACATTACTATTCCTGTGGCTTCCAGTTTATCAAAATTGATGTTTCCAACAAACCATCTATGTACTGCAGAAAATAAAACTTGCCCCTAAGAATAACATTGAAACTAATGGCAAGCTTAAAATCTCCAAGAACGCATATTCTGAGTCTAGAGATACATGATTGTTTCACATAATCTGCATTTTCAAGTAACATTTATAGCTATGTTTCAATGTAAACCATTTAGAGAGCACCTAACTGTATTTCTTACAAATAAGATAAGATCATAAGAGTATATGGCATTCTAAACTCTTCCATTCTAATCCAAACCATCATGTTATTTATTTAAAAGACATATGATGCATAACTAGTGAAATTTACCATGTCATAACTTTCAATAAGTACAAGAGAGAAGTAATTGTATGTGTACCCTAGATCTTGACCGCAAAATGATGAATACCGTTGCCTTTTTCTCAGGAAGTTTACTAACACAGGCACCAACCGCGGAGTAATCCTCAAATCCGTTTGTTCTGTTACCAATTTATCGCCCTGCAAAGCAACACTTTGAGCAATATACTAAGGAATTATGAAGACAATATTGATCAGTAAAATAAGTTTTCAACATCACCTGGTTCAAAACATTGTCAGATCTTGAATCACAAGAATCCACTGAAAATTCTGACGATTCCATCAATGCCCTTAAGCTATCAATTCCGCCAGTCTCCAAAACAAACAGGCTCATCAGTGACTTTAGAACAAACATGTACCCCTTACATAACAACTCCGAACCCATTTGAAATTTCAGATAGAGTTCACCTAAAAAATAACTCACTGCAGGTCCTAAAGTTTGTTTATTGCTTGCAAGCATTTCAGCCATTATCTTGTTCAACGCAATTCCAATTGGCTGCGTGTAACGGCATTGACCAATACAATTCACAACTAAACCAATGGTATAATGATATGCTTGAAGTAGATACCGACCCAAGGGTGTTGAAAGACCAGAATCTCCTTTTTCTCTTTTGATGCGTACAATTCTTGACAAAGAACAACCCATCAGTTGCAGAATAGCAGCAAGCAAATAAGTACCTGGATGAACATTTGTATGCGCACAGGACGGTATGTCACCTTTGCTTATTCCACAGAAATCTTTCATTAGTATGCAATGCAGAATGTCATTGATCTCTTTCCTAGACAAATCATTCATGGACGCTTCATCTTCTTTGATGTACATGCATAACGATTCAATAGACTGGATGAATGTCTTTGACAAGTTTTAGTGGAAGAACTTTGATGAGAACTATTGCGATTGTGTTGGTCTATGCAATCCTTTTCATTCCACATCAGATTGATTACAGAATCTAGACTTACATCAAACTCAGCTTGTAAATACCTGTATTTAATCATACAAGATTCTAATGAAAGACTTTGCAGACCATCATTATCATCACCAGTATCTACGAGGGAAGAATGCTTTCTGTAAAGCTTAGTAGCACACTCAAATACTGATACATGTTGGCCCAGTAACAACTCCATTGACAACTCTCCATAAGCTGGTACGGAATCAACAGCAACAACTTATGAAACCAAAACTAAAACATGTGATTGGAATATCTTTGGAGCTCCAATCAAAACCAATGAATCAAGCAAAAGAACAGCTGCAGGAAGACTAATCCTGGTACCCCTTGCATTCCTTGTACTGGGATCATAGAGTTTCTGAATAAAAGTGTCTGAAAGTCTGTCCTGAGACATTGAAAGAAGACAATGAAAAATAATGCCTCTAGTGAATGTTCAATATGTTTCCCACATATAGATGTAGTTTTAGATCTTGAAAGTAAGCCAGTGGATTCCATGTCCTCATTCAAAAAGGTTTTTCCTTTATTTTGATAGAGAATAAGCTCATCCACAAAAACCTGTTACAAATGATACAATTGAATGTGGAACTTCAGTCTAGCATGCATATGGAATACCTAGTTGCCTTTCCGACCTTCATGTTCCCTTTATAATTCTTCCCCAAGCAAAGAATAAAGAAAGATGCATGCATGTCATGATTGTAATTTAAACTCGACAAAAAGTACCAAATGGTCAATCTTACCTCTAGCAATGCACACAAACACTGCACTGCGCTTCTGATGCTGGAGCTGTCATCTGATCCATATATTCCAGACTCAGAATAACCACTTACAGCTTTAACTTTGTCTTTACTGCTGGCAAAATACATGGACCCGTTCATACAAGAAGAGACTTCACAAGTCATACAAAACCAAAGTCTCCAGCGGCCTTGGAACCAAGAACTGTACCAACTAGACTTGGAGAACACAGCTTGTGAAACAGAGATGAAAGCCTTGTAGTTGCAATTGACTGAGCCCAGTATCAAATTCTAGTAATGATAAGATTCTAATTGAACAGCGCAAAAGTAAAATTGTATCATCAGGTCCTCTGTGGCACGGACAATAATTACCATCGTTGCTAGCAAACTTATCACTCGAATAATTAACAATGGCAAATATTATTTTGACTTGGTCGAAGAGCTCCTGGAAAAGTAGGTTGTAAAGTAGCCGTATATCATCTAATTTGACCCTTATTCGAGTGCCACTAATGCAGGCAGAGATTGAACAATTATCCGGACACTCAAAATTATTTGATGATAATGCTGAAGACAGGCATAATAACAGGCAAGAAAGTGGCTCTAGAATATGAGCCTTTGAAACCTGTAAATTACAGAGCACCAATGTATAGTAGCAATGAGTATAGCTTCAAGTAAATGAAACAAAACAAGAAACAAACTAATGGAAGCTACAAATCCTACAGAAAGAAATACTGTAAAAAGGTGGCATGTTTGTTATTATACAAAGAAGAAATTTATTAGTTCACATGATAATCCTATTCACTGGTTTAGTGGAAGTACATTTTGAAATATAAAGCAAAAAAGCAAATCACATTCAAATCTTTTGTAAATACTGTATAGAAAATTTTATCTCAATGTTTTGGATCAGCATCTTCGATACAACAAATCATCAAAACGATTTGAATGCATTTGTGACAATAGAGGTGTCTGCACTTTGTCTCAGGAACCCAACAATAGAGCATAAAGTTGGCCACCTTGCGGGTTTAGAGAATCCTGTTTGTGCTTGCTAATATCTTTAGCATTAGCTTGAGCTTTAAGTGTCTTTAGCCCACTTGAAGCTTCACTCTCCAAATCTCCCAAACTCTCACAACTATTGCGGAGTCTTCGCTGCCTCAAAGCACTTCAGAGAAGACTTAGATAGTTTGAACTTCACAAAAGGTCAAATGGTGCTCTAAACGTGTAATCAGCTAAGAGCTCCAACATACCATTAGATCTGTCTTTAATTTACAGTAAGACGCCACTGAAAGAATTGCTAAGATAAAAGGTAAAGTGGGCCCCAGTGAAGCATAAGGCAAACAGAAAAAGGCATGTGGGTCAATCAGCAATCAAGCACCAACTTAAAAATTAGGGCTCAGTCAGCAAAGATGAAGCCTGCCGAATATCATCTTGGAGCTGAAAGGTCAACGACAAAGTTTTTGAATTCAATGCCATACAAATTGTTTGCGGTAAACATTTAAGCTGCAAACTTCTATGAATCCACGATGCTGAACTATCTTTTGTGTACAGCGGATATGACAAACTACAGGCAAAAGGAAACAAATAGCAGCCAAAGTTAACTAATTTAAAAGAATTTTCGAGCCACCCAAGAGTATTAGATTGGGAACAAAACTAGTCGTCTTTGGAGGCCCTCTACAAAGTCGTTGTCCCACACTGAGCAAAGATCCCATGTTGTGTTGGACTTGAGGATTAAATCTAGATCAGACAAATACAAGTATTAACAGTTTTTGCCAAGCCCAATGGGACCTGATTGAAAGCTCAACTTTTCTTCAGACCTAATGCATTCTTCAACAAGGAGCTTGGTGAGGATCTCAATCTATTCAGCTTTTTGAAGCACAATCCTATCACCCGACCACTCCAGCGGCTAGTTCTCTTTCATCCTCTTTTTGTAGAAATGATCCTTCTTCAAAGTATGCTGCAATCACGAAGTTGTTGCTATGGCTCAAGAAAGAGATTTTACTTTTGTATCTTGGAGATCCGGTGGCCCACTACTGTTGCAAAAATGGAATAATATTCCAAAAAATAGCTCTCAAGAATTTTCTAACATTTAATGGAGATGGTTCTATCAACATCCTTAACCACATTCAAGATGTGGCAAAACTTTGTATGGTCCACCACAATACAAAGGAAGATGAAGGCCTCAGGCTGCTAGTTTCTTCTCTCTTAAAGAAAAGGCACTACAGTGGTTTAGAGATTTGGATTCATGCTCAATTTCAACATGGGAGAAGCTAGGAGAAAAGATGCATTCGGCAGCTCAAACAAAATGTAGATGTGTTTGCTCTCAACGAGCATCTTAGCATAGATAAAATAGTTTCCGAGGAGCATATCAATGACCTCAATCTCATATTTGAAAGGACTTGGAAAAGGATCCCTACTGAATTCAGACGCCTACTAGGTACTACTCATTCAAATTATTTGGAAGCTCTTGATTCTGATTTGGATGTCATACTAGAAATACTAGAAGGAATGGCACTTCCACAAGCTTATAACATTGTTATGGCTATAAGGATTGATGCAAGAGCATCATTGAAAATTAGGTTGTAGTGTATCTATTGTTCTAGACATGTGATCAATGTTGTTTTCCCTCCATATTTGGGTATTCAATATTAAATATGTATGTAAATTTAGATGGTGAAGTGAATAGGTTTGATAAAGAGTGAATTTGTTGGGTAAAGGTGAAATTGTCTAGATAAGGTGAATGTAGGCTAAATAAAGCCATAAAAGCCATGAAAAGAAGTATGACATAGTTGTGAATGTGTCAATAGGTTGGTTTTAGGTGACTTTATCAGGTTTCAAGTCTGGTATATGGTTGAGTCTAATATAGTAGGAGTGGCATGATTATAGGATCTAGTTGTTAGTACTATTGTCAGCAAAAATCACTAATTTTTAAGAGAAATTCCCATGTGAGGGTGATAATCAGAAGGGAATGATGATGTAAAAAGTGTGTAAAATCAATAATAAAGGAGAGTGTTGAAAATTCAAGGTTTTATCTTTGTTTTACATGGTTCTGTGAGCATTTTGTATAATTGTATATAAAGCTCTGTCACCAGGCCGAGAGCTTGAATTTGATAGTAGGACAAAAGAAGAATTTAGAAATTTGTGAATGGTGGAAAAGGAGGGCAGAGGCCTAAGAAGTCATATAGAATTTTTGTAGCTCATCAAACTAGTTACAGTTACCTGTAGACCAAAATTTTACCTCTTGAGTTCTATTTGGGGCATCACTTATCTGGAATTTTAGCAAGTCAAAAATGACAAAAATTTGATGACATGTCTGCCCTGGGGAGTGTAAAGAGTGTGTCAAGTTTCAGTTTCCAACTCACACGTGTGAGTAAGATCCATGAAGATTTGTACTACAGGCTGTAACAGGTCAGGAAATAAGTTAAGTAGAAGTGCATGAGGGATCTAATCAGTGAATCAAGCCCTCAAATTCATCACTGAGCTCCTTGAGACCATTTCAAAGGTTCTCCAATCCAGTTCCAGGTGAGACAAATTCTAAACATGCTACTGTCATAGCTCTAGGTGTTAAGTAGTTCTAATTTTCCCCTAGGACAACTGTAAAACTATAATTCTGTACATAACAACAATATTTGGAAATTGGACATGAGCAAGAAACCCATAAAGGGTGTTTATATCACTAATTAGATCAGGGGTTGTTTCAGAGTAAATTCAGATATAAAAGCATGTGACTTAGAAGACCTATTGGGTCTTAAGGGCTTAAATGGAGGAATGATGTAGAATGTAAGCATACACCTAAACCAGTGGTCAAACCACCTTGTATCAAGTTAAATGAGATGTCCTATGCATATTAAAGGCAATCCAAGACCTGGTTTGAAGTATTGGACACTTGCACCATTGTCAGTCTACTCAGGCTAGACCTAGAACAACAAGAAGATTGCATGAAGAATGATAACAGAGGATACAATCGAAGGAGTGGAGTCTAGAGCAAATCAGGTGAGTTTAGAGTGTGAGTGCAAGACCAAGAACAAAAGAGGTTACTAAAGGAAGGATAAGGTATGATTGTCTTGTTTTTCCATTCATATATGCTTGTATGAGGTTACATTGTGTAAGGTGCATGAAGAAGATACATTAAGTTGAATATAGTCCATATACAATACTTGATCAATGGAGATAAAGATCCTCAATGCAGGGGTGCTAGAATGAGTAAGCACTAACAAATCAGTGTTTTTAGGTAAGGGATGTGCATAGGTGTGTAAAAGAATTCATTTAAGACTAAATTAAGAACAAGTAGAGTATACCCCTACACCAAGGATCCTCATATTAGCTGGTATAATTGCCCCAATAAGGCCTGAATCATTATTGTGAGTTATGGAAAATGCAATCGATAACAAGATAGTAAAGTAACTAACTAGATACCTTCTCCTTCATGATTTCTTACCAAACCTTGGAATGGGCAAAAGAATGTGGACGGGCCTGATTGCTCAAAATGTAGGTGTTTCCCTCAAATAGGAGCAAGACCTTTGATGCAACAAGATCGACTCAAACTTTGCACCAAGATGTAAGGATAATGGATTTGGGATAGACAAAGTGGCATTAAGTGGGCATTAGGACAAGATCAAAGGATTCTCTATGCAACAAGGATGCAAGATCTCTAACAAAATTTCAAGCTTATCCTAAAGGAGGGGGTAAGGATCCATTTATAGCCTAAAAGAGGATTAATTCGAGGGTTTTGGGTAATCATGATTTGGAAAAGTAAACATGATTAAGTGAGTGGGAGACATGAGGAATGGACAAGAATTAAACTTGAATATTTAATTTGCAAGTGGGGGACATGGGGAATATTTGGCATGTGAGGAAGATTGGGTTTAATTTAGGGATTGAAACGGATTAATTAATCAATTAACATTGATTAATTCAATGTGTATTTTTGTGGGAAATGGAATGGGAAAATTAATTGATTTAGAAGAGGTGTGAAATTAGGGTGCCTACATTTGCCCCCATTTGGAAGGGTGCTATGAAAGTAATGTTCCTTTCAAAGAAAGTAGACGAAATGGATGAAGATGCCTAAGCAACGGGATTTAAGGTTTTTGAAGAGATTCTTCTTAAGGAAGGTGGAGAGGTGCAAAGAAGCGACAAGAAAGGGTGGGCGTGAAAACAAGGGAGGAGAGGGAAGAGAGAATGGGGAATAGAAGAGGCAATGCTAGTGAAGGAACGTTAGGGGAAGACCAACAATAATTATTGTTGGTGTAAAACACGGAAGAAGACAGAGAGTGAAAAGGCAAAGGAGGATGACGATGAGTGATTTTTAGGGGTCGACCAACAATAATTATTAGCGTGGAAATGGAAGATGATGATGAAAGAATGTTAGGGGGAGACCAACAACAATGGCGGGTAGACATGAGAGTGGATATGTGGGAGAATTCGAGAAGATGGAGTGGAAAGAGTAAAGAAAGGAGTGATGATTTGTGACAAGATGAAGGCAAGGAGAGGATGCGGAGGATAACGAGGTGAATGTAAAGAAATGAGACATGAAAAGAATGGCAGAAAGTGGTATGAAAGGAACATGATTACAAGCTAAAGATGGTGGACGCACTCTGTGATATGATAGGTTGAGAAAGGATAATGGTAGGAGGAAAAGTTGGTTGGTAGGGAGACTAGGAGGAAGAAACGATCAACGGAGGGAATGAAGAATGAGGCAAGGAGAAGTCTAGAATGACAAGTTCAACTTAAGGAGAACCCTTAAGTAAGATTGTCACGTGGCGGAAGTGATTAAGTAAGATTGCCAAGCAGAAGACGACAACGAGAGGTGGTGAGAGGATGTGATAATGGGGAATGCCAAGAAAAAGTGAAGGGTGAGAATGTGTAGTGATGGGGGAGTGCAAGATGATAGATCATCCTTAACGGGGCTCTAAGTAAGATCGTCATGCCGCACGAGTGGTTGAGTAAGATCGCCAAACCGACAGTGATGATGAATGGAAGGTGAAAGGCAAGAATGTATTGGGCACAAGAGTGGAATGGTTTGTTGGAGCAAATGATGACGACGAGGGCGGGACAAATAGGATGGAGGAAATTTGATGGGATGGGGGAGGGTCAGATGGAAAATCAACCTTAAGAGGGACTCTTAAGTAAGATTGTCATGTTGCGTGAATGGTTAAGTAAAATCGCCAAGTCGGAGATGAAGAAGAATGATGGGAAGAAGGCACATTAGGTAAGCGGTGACCTAAGTGATTGATGGAGGTGGGGAGGAGTGTATGACAAGATAGGCGAAGGGGAACCCTCAAGTGAATTTTCCATACTATAAGCATGTGTAAGTAAGATTACCAAGCGTAAGTTGGATACCGGGAAGAATAAGAAAAGTGGGAATGGTGTATGTGAGAATGGAACAAGAGGTGAAACGAGGTGATAGCAAGGAAGGAAGGAAACAACGGAGTGTAAGATGAGTGGATGGAGGAAAATATGCGGTGAGGAATAAGGATGGTGAGGGGAATCCTTAATTGGGATGCCCACGTGGTGGGAGTGATGAGGCAAGAATGTCAGGCGGAAGAGGCGGGCGAAAAGATGTTTGTGGTGGTGATTGTTGTCCGATGGAAGAGGAAATGGTGGAGAAGTTTCTACAGCGGGAGGATCTTAGGAAGAGGGTATACCATAACTAAGAATCCTACACTGTATGGGTGATTAAGTAAGATTGTCAAGCTGAAAGCAAAAGAATGGAAGGAAAAGACATAGAGTGGTGGAAGGGGACGGAATCGTGAGAAGGGTGATGTGGGGGTAAGTAGTTGATGAGTAGAAATAAGGATGGAGGACCAATGGATCAAAGACATGTTGACCATGGTAGGGGATGAGGAGTCGCAGGATAACAAACGCCGCTAGGAAAGATTCTCAAAGGATTCGCAAACTCGCTAACAATGATCAAGTAGGATTCCCAAATCAAGAATGTATTAGTACGGGTGAATGGATAGGGTGCAAAGTAAGTTTTCGATCATGCAGGAATATACTCACGTGACGAAAGCATCTTAATTTTAATATAGCACATAACAGGATGCCTAGGTTGTACTTATGCATGAGAACATAATCGGGGCCATCAAAAAGTTATGATGCCCTGTACAATATGTCAATGCAAGAGAGAGCATAGATAAGGACAATAAAAAGATATGATGCCCCTGTATGATATGCAATCATATAACAGAAGTATATTAGAGGGAACACCAAGATACATAAAATCAAGATGCCCCGTAATATATCAAGATATAAGATAACAAAGAATAAACTTGTAGCTAATAATGCAACACAAGAACCTTTAAACATGTCCCTAATGTGTTCCACGGTGATGATTGATTGGATGTGCCCCAAACACGAACACAATGATTCATAATGGATTGGGTCTTTGTCCTTTAAACAAGGAAACCATGAGAACCGAATTGCCCCAAGTGAGGATTCACGCAAGGGGAAATGGTTTGAATTTGATAGTCGTAAGGTGGTTGGAACATTTGTTGGGGATGAGAGTTCAAAGTGCGAATTGTGTTGATTGTTAAGCTTTTTGATGTTTTGTAAATATTTAGGATTTTGTGATTTTGAATGTTTTTGGGATTTTTAAGATTTTTGCATGTTTTTGAGATTTTTACAAGTATTCAAAAACAAATTGTATTTTTGAAATTATTTAGTGTTTTTGGAGATTTTGGGATTTTTCCAAGTGTTTTAGAGGATTTTAGAGATTTTGGACCAGAATGCAAACTTCTTATAAGAGATGATAAGCGGTATCATCCGTATGTACATTGTTCCTTGTGGTAACTCATGCTTTGAATAATACAAAAATTATCACTCCATTGGTAGAATATGTTGGTGATGATATGATGAAAAATAAGTCCAACTCCGTTCTTGACTCCACGCAACTAGTAAGATGCGAGGGCTCATCACCGAGAATCAAGAAGGACGCAAGATGTAGATAATGAATATAGAGACAAGTGCTAACAATAATCCATTTGGGAAATTGTGACTCAATTCCTCTTAAGGTTATTGAACCAGTTTGAAATGACTTTCGCTTTATAGGTGGCGTACTAGACTTAGACAGGTTTATGTGGCCTACTAATTGGTAAGATATGAGGTGAAAGGATACTTCTCTCTTCACTTAGGCATCTAAATGACTTCTTAGGGACTTTACAATTGTAAGCACTTTCAAATTTATAAGATTTTGTATTTTTGCAAAGACTTCTTGTGCCTTGCCCCATGCCACCAAGAAGAGGCAGGGTTCATCACCAAAGCCAAGACTTAGGTGAATATCAACTTTTTGTTTTTTTTTGTTTTTGGATTTTTATAATGTTTTTATGTTTTTAAAGTTATGAATGACCCTCTCGTTTTGCCCCATGCCACCAAAGAAGAGGCAAGGGTTCATCACCAAAGAAAAGACGTAGACGAGTAAAGGCGCCTCCCTCCATTCCCAGGTCTCACACTACTAGTAAGAAGTGTGGGCTCAACACCAAATACCGTAAATGACGAAAGGTGTAACGGTAAAGTATTCATAAGCTATTGGATTGATAGACTTGTATTATAGTATTTATTATTCAAGAAGGAACGTCTTCCCCAATTCATGCCCCACACGACTAGTAGGACGTGAGGTTCAACACCGAAGACCTAGATGGGCGGTCAAACGAACTTAGTAAAGGAGTTTAGAACTTTTGAAATGTCCCTCTTTCTAAAATGATATTAGCGAAGACCCTTGGCCTATTTTGTCTACCCGACGGCCAAAGGGGGAACATAAGGGTGACTTAAGTTATTTATAATTATTATAAAGTGCCATTAGCAAAAGAAAATTATGTAAGCACTTATAATAATTTAAGTAACTTAATATTATGTCAAGTCTAAGTTATAAAAAGGTGCAATCACATTTTATATTGGTCCTAGGGGGAAATGCGACTTGGCTCACTTAGTAGGGGGAATTTTGAAATATTAAAATATATTTTTATGTCTCCCCAAGGGAAAATTGTGACTTGGTCTAGGAAGGGCCATGGGGAAAAAAGACATTAAAAATCCTTGCAAGCTGATTGGAGGATGGTGGAGGTTACTTTAGGGTCACTTCTTTCCATTTAGGGAAAAGTCGACTTGCTTGGAGGCTCATTCTATCATTCCATATTTTCCAAATTTGTCTAAGAGCTAAGGAGTTGCTGCTGCAATTTTCTGAGGACGAAAACCCTCAGAAAAGGTGAAGGAAGAACGAAAACTCTTCCTTGGATTTGTCATTTTGTTGGTGGAAGATTCAGAGCGAAAATCAGATTTTTAGAATCAGTCATTCTCAGCTGGAGCGACCCAGTTTGGGGTTGTTTTGCAGGGTTTAAGGGAGTCAAAAATATCAGTTTTTATATCTGCTTTGTGGAGTGCATTTCCAGAAATTTATCCAACACTTTTTGGTCATTTTTGTGGGGTTTCAAACCCTTTTTCTACTGTTGTAACCACAGGTCAGATCTGCAATATTTTATTAATGAAAATTAGGTTCTAGAGCTCCCATTTTGGTACCTATTGTTCTCTATAAATCAGTTTCTATTGAAAATTCCAAAAAAAAAAGTGTTTTAGGATTGTTTATGGTATTTACATTCTCTTGTGCAAATCGCATTTTCTGGAAAAATTATTTCCACAAAGTGTATATTTTCAATTTGGTGTTCTATCTCAGCTGGGTTTGACTTTCCACCGAGAAAATTATTCAAGTCCTTTAGGGGACATTACAGCTTTGTTGTGAAAAAGAACTTATTTGAAGGGAATAGGTTACCATCAGTAAGCTTCTAGGTATGACCATAGGCAAAAGCAGCTGAAAATGGGAGACATTATAAGAAGTATGAGACTCACAAAACTTAATAGGATCTATATTAACACTTGTCTCATGATGATGAATATGAAGATGTGATTTTGATAATGAGAATATCTACCAATGGAATGAATAATTTTAAATTATTTGGAGATGAGTAAGACAGAACAATGTACAAGCGGTTGTCTCCCGGAATAGAGAGCACCTCAAGAATAGAATTTCTTTAAATGTATTGCATTCATTGGTTCGTCAAGTTCTTGACCATCTTTAGTGGCCAATTTATAGGCTCCAAAGCCAAATTTAGTTGTAATTACATAGGGTCCTAACCAATTAGGTTCAAATTTCCCTTGTTTTTCTCATTCTTTAGTGGTATTCTTTTGATTTTCTTTGAGAATGAGATCACCAACCTCGAACTCTCTAGGTTTTACTTTCTTATGATAACTACGTTGAACCGGTTTTGATAGACTTGAAGATGATTAAGGGCGTTAAGTCGTCTTTCATCAAGAAGCTCAAGTTCATTAAGTCGTGACTATCGATATTCATCTTCATTAATTACATCTTTAAGGGATATTCTCAAGGATGGGAGTTCAACCTCAACAGGTAAAATGGCTTCACAACCATAAACAAGGGAGAATGGGGTGGCTCTCGTAGGTGTGCAATAAGCCCAAAGAGCAAGGTAAATTTGAGTGTGCCAATTTTGTCCATGTGTATCAACAATTTTTTCCATGATGGATTTTAAAGTTTTATTGGTTGCTTCTACTTGGTCATTACCTTAGGGGTAGTATGGAGTAGACCATTTAAGTTTGATGTGGAAACGTTTTGCGAGGTCTTTGACTATCTGGTTTTTAAATGATTTTCCATTATCTATGACAATGGAGGACAAAATGCCAAATCGACAAATGATATTATTAAAAATGAACTTTGATATTTAGCTTCCGATAACGTAGGTGAAAAGCATAGCCTCGACCTAGTTGATGAAGTAATCGATAGCAGTATTGATGAATTTGTCTATCAAACGGTTGGTCGGATTTTACCGATGAGATCAAGCCCCCATTGAGAGAAGGTCCAAGGTGTGGTGATTGATTGTAATGATTGAGAAGGTGTGTGTATAAGGTTGTCGTGTTTTAGACAAGCCTAACATCGTTTAACAAATAGGCATGCATCATTCTCCATGGTGGGCCAATAATACCCAACACGTAGGATTTTCTTAATTTCGAGCCATACCGTTCGTGTGCACTCCACGAGATACCATAGTGGATTTTGGTTAGAACACTAGAGGATTCCTCCCGATTGAGACATCGTATAGGGTTCCATCGTAACCTCATCTATAGAGAGTATTTACTAAAATTTTGTAGCGGGAGGCACATTGTGCTAAAGTGCATCTATGAAAATGTTTCATGTTAGTAGGAAACAATTTGTCGTGGATGAAAGTGTAAATATCATGGTACCAAGGGTTGTTAGGACCCACGATTTCACATACCATAATATTTTTAAGTAGATTATAAGCGCGTTAAGAGGTGTTCTATGTAGTGTCCCCCATTTAATACAAATGGGGACTTCAACCAACTTCTACACAAATAAAATAAAGAAAAATAAGATCCTTTTGATTCAACCTCAAATAACCCAATGTCGGCTAATTACAATCCAAAATGAGGTTGCAAGTAGCCGAGGTGATGAGTGAGATGGGAGAATCGATTGACAACCCAATCTTTTCAGATCTGAGTTTTATTGCAATAGATAATAATAAAATATTGCTCACGAGACGGTAGAAACTTGGAAAATTCATAACTTGCTCAATACACCATCTTTTGTAATGAAATAAAGTGCATGATAAACTAGAAGGTTAGAGCTTTCAAATGCACTATCAAACGGATATTTCTGAGCACTAGAACTTTACCAAAACAGCCCCCTAAATCTCAGACCAAGTCGTTGTACTTTAGGCACACATATCATCAAGGAAATATCCTTGAAACCCCTTTCAACTGCAGATCTATGAAGTCACTAGGGTTAGGGAGGAATAACATTGCAAGTAAGGCACACAATATTCCCTTACCCTCTCAATAACAAAGCAAGAGGGTTACCCAGGTTGCTGCACAAATATGCCACCAATCTACACACAAACCAGATCGCTGGGTCAAGTTAGTAACCACAAAATTGCCAATCAAAACTAAAGGCAAGTCGCTGCTAGGGAGGGCCTTTTGGCTGCCAAGGATTATCAATGAATGCACTCAAAACTCAGATTTAGATTCCCAAATACAGATCGCTGCAATAAACACTGGTTACCATTCAATCAAGCATGGAATTCGTTGTTAAGGAGCACTTAAAATTACATCTAAACTCCCTCACACAGATCGCTGCAACAAGAGGCTTCCAAACACCATAATATCATGCAATCTACAACTCGCCAGGCATGGAGTATATCAGCCAACAAAGGAGGATATTTATCTAAGGTGAATTCGCTGCAAGTATATGACCTTTACACACAGATTTACCTTCAAACCAGTCGCCAAAGCAAATAGCATGCATTCGCTAGGGTTAGAGTGGATCATATAATAAAATACCTCATCAAAACAATTCGCTACAGCCAGCTTATGAATTAGCAATGATCACCCACAATTGGAACAAGGAATTCGCTAGGGCAAGGAGCATAGATCACACTTGAATTTGCACAAATAGATTCCAAACCAGCTTCAATTAGAATTGCAAATGTGAACTTCAACAATGGAGGAGAGAGCAATCAGCAATCATAGGGCATACATCCCTATTCTCCAAGCATGGAGTAAATTCGAATAATCCATCAACATGCCCACTAAAGGTCACGCAACCTCCTTTTATAGAATTAAGGGGTGCAACATCCAATGACCAACCTTTCCCTTTTGGAGGGAAAACATAAACTCTCATTAAAATATTTAATAAACTAAGACTATGTGCACTTTATTATTTTTAATTAAATAATAAAAGCAAATATCCTATGCACATTCAAACCAACTTAGAGAGCCCTCCTTGTAGCACAAGGCATGCCAAGGGGTTACAAAATAGACAACAAACATCTTAGGACCATCTTCAAGCTCAATCCTCAAACCCATGAGAAGAGAGAATAGGTTGAGGGTCTTGTGGCTTCAATTTCAACAATGTTCCAAGAGGGGGACATTACATTCTACAACAAAGTGTGCAGGGGTTGATTGGATGTCATTTCCAACAGAGATCCAATAATGCCATAAGCATCTACGGATTTATTACAAATTCTAGGAATTTGGTGACTCTTTACTTATCATACGTTTATATGGAATAAGTTTTTCGTCCTTGACTTGGTATTCATCAAGAACTTCTTTAATGATAAGTAAAGAGTCACCAAATATAGCCAACTCTTTTTGATTTGGGAATATTTTACCTCATGCTCAATACGTGTTCGACTAAGGTAATAAACAGCCAATTCTTTGTCTTGATTGTTGTGTTGTGCTAGTGAAGCTCCTATGGCATTCACAGTGGTAGATGTGTAAAGAAGCATGGGTTTATCTGTGACTGGTGACATAAGGACAGTGGACTAGAGAGATATTCCTTTAGTTTGGCAAAAGAGTCTTGCAATCTTGGTTCCATTGGAATTGTGCATCTTTCTTAAGTAATTGATTGAAATGATGACACTTATCGGCTAATTGTGATATGAAACATCGAATGGATTGGATTTTTCCTTGAAGACTGTGTAATTGTTTGATATTTTGGGAGGAGACATTTCCATGATGGCTTTGACCTTTGCGAGATCAACTTCTATACCTCTTTGAGACAATGAATCCTAATAACTTTCCAAAAGTCACACCGAATACACATTTCTTTGGTGTCCCTAGGATTTCACCAAACTAAAATCAGGACTCCGCCTTTTAATTTTTGTTCTTTTAAAGTGAATGGTCATGTTTCGTGTTTTATTTTTCCTGCATTTGCTCGTGTTGCTCAATGGTGTCCCAAGATTTCAGGTGAAATCTAGGACTACCCTATGTAAAAAAATCGTACTTTTAAAATAATGGGTCATTTCGTGTTTTTCTTGCTAGAAAGTTTCGAAATGAGTCCAGATATTCCCAGGAGCCATATTAGCCAATTTCGCCAAATACCCAGATGCCCAAAATTGTTATATTTTTGTCGTTGGGGTTTCTTACAGGAAATTTGTATTTAATTAGTTTGAGCCTCATTTGAGACAAATTGTGCTCCCGGTTTAACCCTCTGTTGTGATCGTACATGTCAATATTCCCATATACCAAGTAGGGTTTTAACCAGAAATGAATCTGGGCTTTATCTCGTGACTTCCGCAACGCTTTTGTGTTTTGGTGTTTTCACGCTTTCGTTTTCTTTGAAATTTATCTGGTCAACTCCTTTGCGGTTTAATCGATTTCTTGCCTCGAGTATCTAGAGAGATCACCTATGGACGTTATGCCGAAGGAATTTGTCACGGGAGGTCCGGTTCTCTCTAAAAAGATTAAGTCGTGCACTAAAAAGCTTCTTCCTCGGGTAGGTCGCATTTTTGGAAAAGGAAGGTATTAAGCTTCAATGGGATTTTTAGAAGCAGCAGTCGGGTGGAATTTTAGAATCTGCTAAAGCAGGTACTTTTTCCCATGGAATCAACGCCACTTAAGTCACAATGGGAAAATTAGAGGCAACAGTGTGCAAGAATTTCTTACCTATCTCTGCAAGGTAAAAATTCCCATTGTGAAATAAAAAAATTACTTAAGGCATTGATTGGATTTTCTTACCCGCCTTGCGAGGTAAATAATCTCATTATGAAAGTCAAACGGACTTAAGTGGATCATAGGATTTTTGGAGCTGCGGTGTAGGGTGAATAATCCCATTAAAAATTGACTTTTAAAAATAGAATTCACTCGTGCCAAAATCATGACCCACCTTGGGTGAATAATAATGCATTTAATAACATTTATTAATATTTATTCACCCAATTTTGGTGCCCAAGAATGAGGAAAAGTCAACAAGGGAAAAGTGGATAAAGGAAATTAGAATTAGAAATTCTAAAATTAAATAAATATTATTTATTCAATGCAGCCCCTTCATGTCAAAAAAGTGCGCCCCATTTGGAAGAAGAATAATACTTTTTTAAGTATTAATTGATATAATTAATTCCTATTTTCAATGGATGAGGTCAAAGCATATTGTGAAGCTTAAGTGAACTGGAAGTAGAGAGCTAAAATTAAATAAATTTAATTTATTTAATGGCAGCCATGAGCATGCACAAAATAGGCGCCCCATTTGAAGAGAAAATCTTATTAATTAATTAATTAATTGCCAGGAATAGGAGGGGCAATAATTAATTATATAATGATGAGAATTATATAAGCATGGGCTGCCATAAGGATGAATTAATTAATTCAATAGCAAGGAAGTGCAGCCCGGACAGTTTTGGCACCCAAGGAAGGAGGATTTTTGCATTGAAGTTTATTTTCCACTGCTGGGAAGCTTCAAAGTTTGGCGCCTAGGATTGAAGGAGCTTGAATTGTGTCTGATTAATTGTCTGCATAGTGGTACAGGTGCCCAGGTGAAGTTGGTAAAATTCATGCTTGCTTTGCATGCAAATAAAACATCAAATTTTGAGACAAAGAGTTTGATATATGCAGATTTTTATAATTAAAATCCAGTGTTCGTGTTCCGGTTGCCATCTTTATGTCGAATTAATTGCGGGAATTCATTACAGTGCTTTTATAATACAAAGGAGCTTAAATCAATGTCCAATACATTGAACATATCCTCTGAATCTAAAGAAATCTCCAGATCTGCACCGGTCAGTAAAAGAATTCCAGCGAATAAAGAGAAAAAGAATTGCTTTCGAACAAAGGTAGATACAAATGCATGGCAAAGCGGGATGAACGAGAAAGCTCAAGAAGATCATGCATTACTTACAGATTTGCGACACCGGAGACACGGAGATCCGATCCGATCTCATAATTGCAAAAGCTTCCAGCACAAATTCATCCTGTTGTTTCAATACAAATTATGAAGAAGAACTAGAGAAGAACTGCAAAAGCTTCAAGGATAAGAAGAAAGACATGTCAAAGGCAATACCCGCAAGCAAATCACAGTCACTTGCTTCCAGATCCAGTGCTTTCAGATCCGGGCTTTGAATCACCGCATGCAAAATATGAAAAAGGACAAGACAAGTAGCTTTCCTCTTCCTTCATCTTTCCTCCGACAAAGTAATTGAGCGATCAATTAAATTATAAAACTTAAGTGATCGGTTTAAAAGCCATTACTTGAAGAAGGCAACTACTAGAGATAGGTGGCGTAAGTGCAAAATAGAAGGTTCTATTTTTAGTCAGCAAATCATGCATGTCATGCAAAGAGAAATTCCAGGAGGGAGATTGTCAGTTGTTTCCTTTCCGACTTCCACATGTTTCAACTAAAAGCTTCGACTTGTAATTGCCCCTCTACATTCTATAAGTAGAGAAAGAACCTTCGGGTTAAGGAGGAGAATTTGTAAATAACAACCTTGTGTTCCAGACTTTGTGCTGAAACCCTTGAGAGCCACTTGAAGCAAAGGAATATACAGGAGCAGATTTCCAGAGAACTTTGTGTCACGGTGTATTGTGTTTCTAGCTTTTATATCTTAGATCTTTTAGTAAACTTTGTGTTATTTCAGATCTAGATCTAGAGCTACCTTTGCTTATAATTCTGTGTTTATATCTATTGGTTTCTTCTATGTGCATGCAATCAACTCTGCTATCTATTGATTGGGATGCACATCTTCCCCATTTCTTCTCTGTGTTTACATAATTTCCTTCTTCTATAAATATTTCCTTTCTTAAACAACTACTTACTTGTTGCAATCAGAACTGCATGCTATGGTTCATGAGTTGAGCAGTTAAGTAAAACCCCATATAGATACTAGCATATTTTAATTGACAAATCTAACACAGGAGCCTCACCGGTAAATGAGGGAGATTTATCTCATGACTCAAGTAGGTATTGTGTTATGCAAAAATCTAGCCAACCCGGAGTGCTTTCCGTAATTTTTAATTGCTCATATGCAATAAAAATAAAAATGAAGAGTTATTTACGGCAAACATTTCAATCGATGCATGTCTTGGATTTAATTTAATTTAATTTAAAAATTAATGTCCGGAAGTAACCAAAAAGGTTAAAGGGACTACAAGAGGAGCAAAGAGAACAAGACAATGCATGAAGGAAAAAAACAAATACAAAACAAAATACGAGAAGCAACAGGAAAGACACGGGAAGCAACAAGTCTATGTGCCAAGCTTAGGAGGTTCTACGCCTGGTAGATCGTGACTGTTGTGTGAAGTCATGTGCCCATTTATGCCTCCGGTGTTGTGTAGAAGGCTGAAGGAATGCACCAATATTCTGGAACCCAAGGCTGCCATGATGATGTTTGAGGAGGCCATATCTATGTTGGGTCATCTCCCTGATAAATAAAGCAACACACCTCTGGTCTTCATAATGAATAAGGGCACGTAATGAGCCTTGAGTTTCTCGAAAGAGACAATAGTACCTGCCACGGATCTCATAGTACATAGACAACGAAATATAAAGTGCTCCTCTAATTCAGGTTCATTGTTGCAAAGTGTGCAAGTGCGTTGGTCCCTAGGAATGTAGTGCTTTGTCTCCATGCGAAGCTGATGAGAGCAAACTCGTAGTTGACCCAAGGGGAATCTCAAACCCAGTGGGAACTTGATGTATTTGGGGGGAATGACACGTCCATCTTCAATTTGGAGATAATGCTCCAAATAGTGGTGCATTTTTGTTGGCAATGGTTCTAATGGTTCAATCCACGTTGATCTAATGTAAGCTTTGTAGATCTCCTCTCTAATTCCTCTATGAATTTCCCTTCTAGGCATGTGGGGAGAATTAATAGAGAATGTGAGAGGAGGAAGGTGATTAATATCCAATCCAATGCTTTGGAGGAAGGTTGTACAATGTGCATACCAAGTGGTTTGGATCCCCAATTCACATAGCCTCATGGATGATTGGAGAGCCTTGAAGGGGTATCTATTCTACCCAATTGGTGTATCTGCCATACATCTTAGTCTATGGAGTAGCATCACAAGATGAAATATAGTTGAGATTCGGAGAGGGTGCGTGCCAAACTCAGCCAAGATGATTGCATGTGGAATTGACCATTTTGCCTGGAGGGTCCTGGATAGCATGGAGACAAGTACTCTATCAACACGAGCCCAACTATCGCCGAAGATCAGGGCCCCAAATCTCACAACCATACAACACTGTTGGTGTCACTAGAGTTTGGAAAATACGCAATTTTGCATTGGCATCTTGAAATTGAAGCTGGAAACATTGTCTCTCAAGTGTATTGAGGGCTGCATAACCTTTACATAATCTCTCTTCTCATTGCATGAAGCATGTTCAAAGGAGGGCCCGTGAAAGTCACTCCAAGATAGGTGTAAGAGGAGACTACTTCCACCAAGTTTCCTTTGTACATGAGGTTAGTTGCATGGGCAATCCTCTTGGTTGTATTAAATACCATGACCTTAGTTTTCTTTAAGTTCACTTGTAAGCCATGAGTATCACAAAAAGAACTTAAGATGTCAAGGTGTCGTTGAAGGCCTGCAACAGTATGTGACATGAGAATGATATCATCCACAAATAATAAAATAGAAATGATGATATCATATAGAGAACAACCATCGTCTCTAAGACCAGAATTTGCAATGATATGCTCTAGTTCATCAATGTAGAGACCAAATAGAGTAGGAGAAAGTGGGCAGCCTTGTTTAACACCAATGGTGCTATTGATATCACCTGTATAACCAGTAGGAGTTCGGACTTGGCCAACCACCTTTTCATAGAGTGTCATCACAAGAAGAACCAAATGCTCTGGAATTTGGAGGTCACGAAGCCGTTGGATTAGAAGGTGTCTAGGTACGGTATCAAATGCCTTTTGAAAGTCAACAAAACAGCAATAAACCTTACGCTTGTTGGCCCTTGCTTCTTCAATTATGGCTCTAAGAGTTAAGACATGGTCTATTGTTCGGTGATCCCGTTTGAACCCTGCTTGTCCTTTCGCACAGAGTTTCTTGGATTCAACAAATCTGAAATCAAATCATCTAGCACTGTAGCAAATAACTTGCTCAAAGTATGCCCAATCATGATGGTTCTATAATTATTTGGCTCTTGTTGATTCCCTAATTTAAATATGGGGCAGATGATGTGAGACGTCCATGCTGGTGGGAATCCATAAGAAGCCACTAGATTAAAGAGATCAGCAATGTGCATTGCTAAGAGTTTTGGACTGTGGTGAAGAAATTCAGCTCTCAAGTTCTCTATATCTACTGATTTCCTGCCTGAAGTTTGAAGATAGCCCGTAACACCATACGGTCTGTGAAGAGAATTTTACCCTGCCACCTATTCTCTACTGAAATTGGAACTTGATTGGGGATGTTGTAGAGAGAGGATGCGTAGTTGAACCATGTATCTTTGTCCTGTATAACACATGAGGATTTCCTTGGGAGGAAGGTTTGCCAAAAGACTTCGCTTTAAACCTCAACATGTTGAGTGTGTCCCTTTCTTTCTTGTGAATATATAACCTCTTCTTTTTCCGTAGGAGCCGGTGGTACATTTTTTGGACTGACTTCTTCCTATAAGGGTGTTCGCAAATGATGCGAGTCACAAGCTTGTGGAGGGATCTGCAACTACTATCAAACCAGGCATTCCGGTGCAATGGCCAAGTGGGACACTGGTGGGATGATTACGAGTGGAATGGGGAAAGGATTGGAGAATTGTATTCCAAATTGTTCTGGAAAGATATTCAGCTCTTGCCATTGGGCAATGGATAGAATTAATATCTTGGAGGTTGGTTGTCAAGTTTTCAGTATAAATATCATCAAACTCATGGTCGAAGGAGATATGGGTGGAAGACTGGCAAGTGTAAGAGGTGATATGTGCAGCCCCAAGAGTGGGGAGTAGGACCTTAAAAGAGATAGGTGCATGGTCAGCGAGGGGTGGGAGAGGTTCCACACAAAGATTGGAGATGGATGACTGAAAAGTAATGTTGCTCATGACATAATCCACCACACTGGCTCCACCAGCATGAGGATAGCAGGTGAAATCCCCAGACCCAGGAAAACAAGAAAGCCCATTCAACACTATCAAGTCGTGAGATTCCCCAAATCTAATTAAATGTCTTCCATAAGGTGAAATGGAATGATCAGCTGACTGCCTATAACTGTCCATCTCTTCTCCGAGCTCATGCAGTCTTAAAGGATCTGAGATATGGTCATATTGGGAGCATTGTTTGTTACCTGTACGGGCATTGAAGTCTCCCAAGAGGATAACATCCCCCATTGCCAAGAACCTGGAGGTCGCAGGATATAGATCAGTGAATGGGGATTCATCATCCCCTATCATAGTATATGGTGAGTATCTTGGCGGGAAGTAGCATACTGCGATGAACAATCTGGATTGTGAAGCTCCTCTGTCAAGTGACACCCACAAGTATCTGGCCTGTGTATCGATTCTTCAATTCGAAGTTTAGAGGCTAGGTTGTCACGTGCAAGGCAAGCGATACCACCCGAGCCTCTAGAACCAGGATGAAGTTGTGTCCTATACTTGGAGAACCAAGTGAACCCAAGGAAAATAGGTAGGGGCTTGGCTCTTGATTCATGGGTTTCTGTAAAGAAAATAAGATCTTTGCCCCGGATAACATCATTTGAGGACCCTGGAGAGAAGAAAAGAGATCCGCCACAATTCCATAGTGAGAGTGAGATGGATGTATGAGAGCGGAGCTCCACCTTATGGCGTCAAGATGTTTTGGTAGGCCATGGCTTGTCCCACCAAGGAGGTGGATTATCCTGTATATCACAGCCTTACCACTCCTCATAACAGCCCACTTGCCACTCACCCCATTATTATTACCACGAGTATAACCGCCCAATAAAAAGATATAAAGTTCTTTGAAAAATAGATTGAGCTAAAATTTGAGAATTTGGGTTATATAAGTCACTTCACCCCATTATTATTACCACGAGTATTCACTCGGGGAAGAGTTTTTCAGACTAGCTAATTGGAGAATTATTTTCGAGTAATTGCCACAACTTCTTTTGGGTATTCTGTTTTTATTTATTTCTTGTGTTTTGGTTTTGGTCTTTCTCCGTTTTCATCTGCAATCCCCGTAGTCTATTCTTTCTTCCTGCCAGACCTTTTCCCGGGCCTGGGGTTTTGAAAAGCTATCCAGTGTTTTTAATTGCCAATCAATTTGTCTGTCAAAGCTTGTATTTGAAGGTAACCGGATCAAACAAGAGGAAAGCTCAAGATTTTTGCCTTGTCGAGGGTTTAATCTAGGTTGAATAATTAAACAGATCGTGGATCTGGAAGAGTTTGTCTTCCTTTTGCAGAGCAGCCATGGCCAAGGAAGAAAAAACAGCATTCTGGAGGGTCATTCGAGGGGCAAAATCACTCAGGCAATTGCTTAAGGATCAAAGCAGAGTCTTCTAGTGCAAATCGTGGTTTTTGAGGTTCTTGTCTGCAAAAATCAAGTTGCTGCCCTCCTTCAATTTCCACGCCATTTTTTAAAGAAGATTTCCAAGTGCAAGTCGTGGTTTTTGGAAGCAGAAGTCACTTAAGCAAATCGTGATTCTTCCATGCTGAGTCTTCTCTTTGCAAAAATCCTCTTCCTCCAGTTTCAACGCAATTATTTTAAGGAGCCAATGCAAAGTCATTTAAGTACAAATCGTGGTTTTCTGGTGTCTTGTCTTCTTTTGCAAATAATCCTTGACTACCAAAATCCACGCAATTCCTAATGGGGGCAAAATCACTTAAATGTTTGTCATGAAATAGAGCAGCCCAGTCTTCTAATTTCAACATAGCTTTTAGAAGAGAGAAGTCATTAAGTGAAATCGTGAATTTTCATAGTCTTGTCTTCTAATTTGCAAATCGTGAATTTCCAGCATCCAGTCTTCCTAAAATTCACACAAGTCTTTAAAGTCACTTAAAGTTTGTTGTGAATATTCAAAATCCAGTCTTCCCCAAATCCACACAGCTTTTTGGCAAAGGCAGAAATCACTTAAGTTTGTCGTGAATTTTGGCAGCCCAGTCTTCTATTTTCCACGCACTTTTTAAAAGGATAATTCATTAAAAGGAAATCGTGGATTATAGAGTCTTTGTCTTCCAATTTAAAAGCAACCTTCTCTCTTCAAAATCCACGCAAGTATTAAAAGAAAGAAATTGCAAGCCAAATCGTGGATTTCCAGCATCTTGTCTTCCTTTGCAAAACAATCCATGACTGGTAAAATCAACGCAGCTGCCCCTTCTATTTTCCACGCAATTTTTAAAGGCAATAGAAACCATTTAAAGGAATTGCGTGGGTATTTGTGACCTTGTCTGTTGAATTGCAAGCGTCTTACTCCTCCAGTTTCAATGCAGCCACTATAAATGCATGCAATCCCTCAGTTGAGCCCACTTCTCTTTGCTTGCATCCGGAGTAATTCCCAGAATTTACGGCTGCCAATATAAAAATATAAAAGGAGGATGAGTTGAATGTTTGTCTGAATTCTTTCCGAGACAATTCACTTGTGCACATACTTGTGAAAATTAAGCTGAGGTTAATGACAAATACATTGGAGATATCTTCAGAATCAGGGGAAGCAATTGCAGCTTCTGCACAAATAGATCCAGCTCTCACAATTGCAAAAGCTTCAGGCAAGGGTGGAAAAGGGAAGTCTCAGACAAAAGCAGATTTAGGCAAGGTGAAGTGTGATTACAAAGGTTATCCGACAAATCATGCATAGTGTCCAGGCTTGTTGAAGTTAATAAGGCATACGTGGGGCACGTCTATCAACGAATTAATTGACAGATCAAGGGCAAGAATGAAGTGTTGCAGCTGGAATTATTTCTTTCTTCTTTCTTCTTCTCCTTATTTTCTCGGACAAAAAATTGTAAAACTTAAGTAATTGGTTAAAAGTCATTACTTCAAGTTGTTTGAAAAGGTCCTTTAATTAAGAATAGGTGGCAGACATGCAAGACATTGATTTAGTCTTCAGTTGTAAATCATACATGTCATGCAAAGAGGAATTCCGGAGGAAGATTGTCAATTGTTCCCTTTTTATAGCTTCCACATGCGGGAATTCATTGAAAGTTTCCTATTTGTAATTGCCCTCTATACACTATAAATAGAGGAAGAGCCTACGGGTTAAAGGATCACAATTTGTTCATCAAAACTTGTTTAGCAGAGGCTTTTGTAACTGGAGCATTCTTGAGTTTTCAAACTTTGTGTTGGAACCCTTGATGTGATTTCTGTGAAAGTTGGGGATTGAATAAAATGGATTTCCGGAGAACTTTGTGTCTGCGGTGCTTTGCTTGCTCATCACTTCTATTTGAGGTTTTAGATAAACTTTGTGTTATCTTAGATCTAGGTTAGAAGTTATTTCTTTCCCTCTTTGTTGAATGTTGTGATTTATTTGTTTATTTAATTTGTGTGGATGAGACCAACTTTGATAACTATTGGTTGAGTCAACACATCTTCCTTTCTTCTTTCCCTACTTTTATTTTTCCTCCTGCAAATATCCCATCACAATTGCTTACTTGCTGCAAAATTACCCATTGTGGTTCATGAGTTGTGGGAATTAAAGTAAAACCCCCGAAAATAGTTATTAGGATTCACCCTTACCAAATTGATAAACATCTTACACAGGAGCTTCACCGTTAAATGAAGGAGATTTATCTCATGACTGCCTAGGCTTTATGTTGTGCATAAAATCTAGCCAACATATCTTTGGTTTCCTCAACCAACATTTTGGATGTATCTTTTTTTGAAAAAGATGTTATTGGTTGATGTAAGTCATTAGTTTTGAGCGATTCGGGGAATTAGCACATGGTTTTTGTTTGTGATTTTGGGTCCTTTTATTGATATGTTTTTGGGATAAGGTGGCAACGAGATTTTTACTATGAGAAATTTTGTTTTTTCGCTTCTTATCTAAGGCTTCACAAGGTAGAGAATCAAAATATTCTAATTCTTTGCCAAAGTAGGAAAATTCATCAAGGTTAATCTCAAATCCTTTTTATGGTCAAAGAGGGAATTTGATCGCGAGTTCCAAGGAACTCTTCAATGGCCTCATCGTTTTGAAACATGTCCATGGCCACATGATGTAATTGGTCATGGTCAATGAGAGTTGGGTGAAGAAGCTCAAAATTAATGACATTAATGGATAGATGTTCAAAGTGGAGATTTTTTTCGGCAAGATTTTTAAAGAGGTTGTGAGTAGACCCTCATCGCTTTATCGAAGCCGGTGTCATCGTTGCCACTTGAGATTAATACGAGAGTTGCATTAAGTATCTTGAAACCAAGGCCGTGTTTACCGTGATTTTGGTGTAAGTGATTGGATCTAAATGACCTTGTTCATTTGGACCAAGTCCTTTACCCTTCCATCGCATGTTTTCATCATTCAATGAGCTTTAGTAAATTGAGGGGACTCATAGCAAGAAGTGAGTTTGTCATCGTATAACCAAGATCCTGAAGAACTTGGAATATGTTCGTTGTCTAGATAATCGAACTTCTTCCAAACTAACCGACCTAAGTTGTAAGTGGGATGGATTCTAAGATGAGGAGCATTGGGTTTGCCATAGTTTTGCAAGGATTTACTAATGTAAAAAGAATTCACAATGTCTTGGAATTGGTATTCACCGCAACCTTTGTCAATGATTTTGAATTTATGTGTTGCGGATGGCGGGGACGCATTTTGGTAGTTTTGAAAGATGGAGAGAATGGGTTATAAGAAGAGGAGGGTGGATTAGAGGATGAATCTTGATTAACCAAAGGGGATGGTATTTTAATAGAAGAGGTATTGTTAGATGAGGAAGGTTGGTTAGGCGAAGAAGATGACCCGTTACTTAAAGGGGGACTATTTTTAGACGAAAAGGGTTGATTAGCGAAAAGGATGGATTGGCGGGCGTTGGTTGATTAGAAGATGATGGTTGATTAGCGAGTCATGAGGACGACTCTTATATGATTTTGGGACATGTTTTGGAAGCGTATCTTGATCGACACGCGCGTTTTGTTAAAGAAAGGAATTATGCACGATGGAGGATATTTCTCTGTCGATGGATAGTAGTTAGCATTTTTATACCGTCCTTCGAGGAATTTTCAATACTCGAAGGGTTGGGTGTCAGCCAATGTGAATTCCTTTTCTAAGTGGGGTAATTTAATACATTGGTGGTACGTGGATGGGACGGATTTCATGGCATGAATACATGGTCAACCGAGGAGAATATTGTATGATACTTCTACGTCTACCACATGACATAACATTTCTAAAGTGATGGGTCCAACCATAAGAGGCAACGTGATTGTGCCTCAGATTGTCTTTCATTACCATCATACCCATGAATGGTTATGATATCATTTTGTAAGTCTTCTTCAGTGTAACCAAGACATCATAGTAGTTTCATGGAGCAAATATTCAATGTTGCTCTGTTGTCGATTAATACACGCTTAATCTTATGATGAGTTATAAAAGCTTCAATGTATAAGGATTGGTTGTTAGCAATGTTGGGGTTAAGAAGGTCAGCGGGACCGAATGATAGAATAGGATTGGGTGTTGAAAGATTTTGTTTTGTGTAAGGAGCTTAAACAAGCTCGACAAAAGAGTGGTCTCAAAAAGTCACTCAATATAGGTTTTGATATAGCTTAAAATGAGCTATGATGATTTTGTTGCTTAGTTAATGAGTCATCAATGTAAGATTTGTTCAATTGATTTAATCCTTTGTTTGACGTTGAGGTAGTTTTGGAAATGTTTTGTGGAACACACTAGGATTTGAAATTTCTAATAGACACATTTGTATCATCCAAGTTTTATGATAAGAACAATGCTAAACTAACTTGTTTACAAACAGCAAGCAGTCATGTTCATTTGATGTTTTGGCTCAAGAGGTAGATCCGTCGGGAATAATCATTGACTTATACGCACACGCAAAGTATGCTTTATGAAATGGGTGGATGCAGGCTCTTATCACTCCAAAAGATGTGTCCTCCGATATACCCTAGTCCTGATATACCTAATTTTGTATGGGGGGCGGAATTGGCAGGGGAGCCTTAGAGTATTGGATGAGACTCACCAATTCTTACTTACCTATTTCGGAGTGAATCACCACGTCCAAGGCAAGACTTTGTGAAAAGGTGGAAGGTGATGGGGGAATGGAAGTGTGTATGGTGTCCTTATTACTCCCGAAAATTTATAGGGACGATGCCCAAACTTCGTTGTTACAACTATATTAGGCGTTACTTGTAGTGGTCTCAATCACGCGCATCACTGTAAGCGGGGACCAGAGGCGAGGTATGTGCCGAATGTTGTTTTGAGACTAAGTCTCAATGTGCAATGCAAATGCAAATGCTGGTGGTGCGTGGTAATGAAGTCCACGTCACCGGTGTAGCGTAGGTGGTGATGAAATCCACTTCCGCTACGTGCAAAAACAAATGATGATGTGATTAACAACAAAGTTCTTTCCAACTTGAAATAAAATCACTAGCGGAAAATGACAGCGTGCACTGAAAGCGTCTTATCTTTTCTTTGGTTTCAACAATTGTTCTTTGATTGTGGTAATTTTGCAAGAAGGTTTAAAAAAATTGTTTTGTTTTTAGCAAAATTCCAAGCAATGTGGTCCTACGGAAAACATATTAGTAGTTGTCCTACAAACAAATTGTTCTGAAAACAATCGTGCCCGTATTCAATTTTTCAAATCGTCGGGATAGTCGAGGAGCTCATCGGGGATGGGTAAATAGGGGGTCGAGGCGAGCAAGAGGCTCGTTGGGGTGAGAGTATAGGTCTAGGGAGTAGCACAATTAGGGGTGGGTAGGTTAGATTTAGTATCTACAAAAGAGATTTTTATTTTATTTTTATGTAATTTATTATTTTACTTAATTAATTTAATAATAATTCTGCAAGTTTACACGAATACCATAAACTTTAGAAAACAACAGAACGAATTGTTATAAACCAGAAATGAAAATTAAAAAACCCTCCTTAAATCAAGATAAACTACGAGATCTTAGCAAGCGGAGACAACACTAATTTTTTTGCTTTGATAATGCAGGAATAAAACTTCTACTACAAATACAAAACAAAACTTATACAAAAAAATATCAAAATAGACAACTATAAATCAAGATTTTTTTTGGATTTTTAGATTTAGGATACTGCGCATGATTAGATTGGGAACAAAACTAGCCATCTTCGGAGGCCCTCTACAAATTCGTTGTCCCACCCGAGCAAAAATCCCATGTTGTGTTCGACTTGCGGATTAAATCTAGATCGAGACAAATACAAGTATCAGCAGATTTTTGCCAAGCCCAATGGGACCTGATTGAAAGCTCAACTTTTCTTCAGACCTAATGCATTCTTCAACAAGGAGCTTGGTGAGGATCTCAATCTATTCAGCTTTTGAAGCACAATCCTATCACCCGGCCACTCCAGCGGCTAGTTCTCTTTCATCCTCTTTTTGTAGAAATGATCCTTCTTCAAAGTATGTTGCAATCACGAAGTTGTTGTTATGGCTCAATCAAGAGATTTTACTTTTTGTATCTTGGAGATCCGGTGGCCCACTACTGCTGCAGCAATGGAATAATATTCCAAAAAACAGCTCTCAAGGCACTTCAAACATTTAATGGAGATGGTTCTATCAACATCCTTAACCACATTCAAGATGTGGCAAATCCTTGTATGGTCCACCACAATACAAAGGAAGATGAAGACCTCAGGCTGCTAATTTATTTTCTTAAAGGAAAGGCACTACAGTGGTTCAGAGATTTGGATTCATGCTAAATTTCAACATGGGACAAGCAAGGAGAAAAGTTGCATTCAGCAGCTCAAAGAAAATGTAGATGTGTTTGATCTCAACGAGCATCTTAGAATAGTTAAAATAGTTTCTGAGGAGCATATCAATGACTTCAATCTCAGATTTGAAAGGACATGGAAAAGGATCCCTACTGAATTCAGACCCCTACTAGTTATTACTAATTCGAATAATCTGAAAGCTCTTGATTCTGATTTGGCTGTCATAATAGAAATACCAGGAGAAATGGCAATTCGACAAGCTTATAACATTGTTATGGCTAGAAGGATCCTCATATTAGCTGGTATAATTGCCCCAATAAGGCCTGAATCATTACTCCCTCAGTCTTGTGACATCCCTGAAAATCTTCAATTTTCCCATGGGCAGCTAGGAGAAAAGTTGCATTCAGCAGCTCAAAGAAAATGTAGATGTGCTTGCTCTCAACAAGCATCTTAGCACAGTTAAAAGAGTTGCCGAGGAGCATATTAATGATTTCAATCTCATATTTGAAAGGAGCTAGAAAACGATCTCTACTGAATTCAGACCCCTACTAGGCATTGCTCATTCGTATTTATCTGAAAGCTCTTGATTCTGATTTGGCTGTCATAATAGAAATACTAAGAGAGATGGCACTTCCACAAGCTTAACATTGTTGCTATGGCTAGAAGGAGCCTCATACTAGCTGGTATAATTGCCCCAATAAGGCCTGAATCATTACTCCCTCAGTCTTGTGACAGCCCTGAAAATCTTCAATTTTCCCAAATGCAATCCGTCTATTCACCCCAATCCTTTCAAGCTGAACACACAAGCCATCACTCATTGGCTGAGATGAAAATCCTGATTGCAGAACCTGATTTTAAGGAGCTAGATTGCCATCCAAGCCATTTAAAGGGGCCATTATGCTCAAACCAATTGCAGAATCTTCCTCCTACATGTCACCTACAAGCAAAAGAGGATTTATGCTTTGTCATTTCAGTTTCTATCAAGTCTCACTTGAACAATGATGAAGATACATAAACAGATGACTCAAAATCAAGATTCCTACACGGGAGTGTATAATGTCCCCTTTTCTGAGACATTTACAAAAATGAAGAATTGAAGACCTTCAACCCATTTTCTCTCCCCGTGGGTTCGAGGATGAAGCTAGGGGATTGTTTTGAGATGTTTGTTGTCTATTATTTGCATTGTAACCCCTTGGCATGCCTAGCGCTACAAGTGGGAGTCTTATTTAGTCTTAAAAAGTGCACATGCATATAATTTCTTAATATTAAATTAAGAAATTAAATAAAGTGCACATTAAGTGAGTCTTTTAAGTATTTTAATCAAGTTTTATGTTTTCCCTCCAAAAGGGATAGGTCAGCCATTTGAATGTTGCACCCCTTATCTTATAAAAGGAGGTTGCATGGCCATCATTTGGTATGTTGATTTGATCATTTATGTCTCTCCATGCTTGGAGAAATGGGATGTATGCCCAAGGGATGTATGCCCTAGCTTTTCATTGTGCTCTCTCATTCGATTTGGAATTAAAGTAGATCTGATTGTGAAGACTCGTTGAAGGATTTTTGTGCTTGATGTTGGTCTATATTTCTTCCTAACCCTAGCGCTTGGTTTGGGAGTTGGTTGGTGAATATTATGCATGCTTGAAACTTCCATATTGTGGCGATTTGCATTAGAAGGTCATTCTAACCCTAGCGCCTCATTTTGGGGTGTGTTCTTGCTGATTTGGCTTCCTCTTGGAGTGTTTTCTTGTTGGTTTAATCTCACTTATATCTGTTGTTTTATACCAGCCCTAACGACTTGGAAAAAGGGTGGTTTATGCATGATTTGATGCCCCAAAAATATATTTATGTTGCAGATCTGATTTAGCATAATTTTGTGAGTATGTGTGACCAGATTTGGGGGTTTTGGGAGTGATGCAAGTGCCGGAATTAATTTATGTGCAAAACAGCAATTTATTTTGCCCTAGGCGACTTGCTCTTTTGGTTGTTTTGGGAGTTTGGTAACTGTTGTTCTAATTTGGTTTGGATCATCTTGTTCCTTGTATTTTTCCGAGTTCGGGCATATCTCATTTGCCCAAATCGGAGTGGTTTTGAGGAAGATATGAATTTTTGAAAATTGCAGCAGTTTGGGGTTTGATTATTAATTGTTTTCAGCTATGTGTGATCAGATTTATGCTATTTCCTAACTTGTCCAAAAAGGGGACATCACAGAGTGAGTAGACAAATAATAGTGTCTTTTTTAGCATGAAGGAAGAAAAGGCTTTGAAGCAGAGCATGATGTAGGAAATTCATTTGACAACTCCTTCCATGAGTTTTGTATTCTTGACCAGGATTGCTCTTCATTTGAGAACAAACAACAGGTATCAAATATCATAATGGTATAATTCTGATGATGAAGAAGAGTGCAGCCACAAGGAAGAGGAAGAGCACAAACATGCAACATCTTTAGAATGTGAAGATCCCGATTGTGTTGCTTGTTTAGAATTAATTGCTGCTCTTAAAGGATATAACACTGAAGAGCCAAGAAGGCTTGATCCCAATTCAGCAGTTGAGGAAAAGGGTATATCTGCAAGCTCTATTTGCGCCATTAAAGAGGAGCCTACTCTGAAAGATGTGGAGCTTTGTAATGTCCCCAATTGGGGCTCTTTGAATTCTGAGTGGATTAACAGCAATCCCAACACTAAAATGCAAGTCAATATCAAATATTACAGAGATTATAACTGCAGGTCTGAATTTAATTAGGATCAAGCAACTAGTTTATAGAGAAACCCATACCCATATTCATGGCAACAAGGATGCATCCTAATTCCAATACGACATACAGATGTTTGGGAGTTTAAAACAGCTCTAAACAAGTAATAAGAAGACCATACAGCTCAGTTTGAATCTGCTACAGTTAATTGCCAGAGATGGCGACTTGAACCATAGAAAGATAATACCAACAGCGATGCCCAACAAGACTGTTTTCAGTTTCTTAAGGCTGCAATAAATTAAGGAGAATAATAGCAAAGAACAGGACCATATTTAAGCTCCACAAGACTGAAATTTTATAGATAAAATGCTGCAGATTATCAGTGACTGATGCAGCTCTATATTTCCTCCAAAAATTCTGAATAGAAAGTATTTGAAGCCCAGAAATGCAGAATAATTGAAAGCAATGAAGGTCAGACCTGAAATGAACCTCAAATGCCACGAACTGACCAAAAACTGGGTCGCTCCACTTAATAAAAATAAGATAATTCTGCTGCACTTTAATGGTTGAACCCTTGGCACAATATTTTATCAACAACTGTTGGAAATGATTGAGAAACTCGCTGTAAGCTCCATGGAATTACCTGGGTGGAAATCCCTCTCCTATTCTAAGAGGGTTTTCGTCCTCTTGAATATATTTTTGCAAAGCACAAAGCTTAGACAAATTCCAAATTTGATAAAAGAGTATGAGATGCCTTACAAGGTCGACCTCTTCCCTTTATAAAGGAATTTGGCCCAAAAAATACCTCCAACACACCCAATCAGGATTTTGTGTGATTTCTATGCAAGAAGCACCCCAAAACTTCACCTACCCAAGTCGCCATTCTCCTAGACTAGGTCGCATTTTTCTTGGGAAGAGTAATAATTTTTATCCTTTCTAAACTCCACTCTCCCTCCTTTGTCCAAGTCGCATTTTTGCCTAGGGATGACACAAAATAGCATGGGTCTCTTTTCTACTCTCCCTAGAAAGGATACAACATAATATTAGACCCAATGCACCTATCTAGAGATTACAAATTTATTATTAAGTCAAATAAATTAATACAAGTGCTTTATTAATTTTATAAATATTTCTTTTTGCACTTTGTAATAACTTATTGTGACTTAAGTCACCCTTATATTTTTCCTTTGGCCGTCGGGTTGACAAAATGGGCCAAAGGTCTTCGATGCTTTTATTCGAGAAAGAGGGACATTTCAAGCTTATGATTTGAAAAGGGTCGCCCAATTAGGTCCCAAAATCTCTTGGAACTTAACGCAAAATTTCCACCAGTCATGCTCAAATCAGAGCATGAGAACTTAAAACTTGAAGATCAGCCCGAACACTCACACAAGCCAGAATACAATGATAGATATCATGATGAATGGCAGAGTTATCAAGGGACTGAATTTGAAGGAGAAGAAGAAACCAAAAGGCTAAACGTTTCACTTTTCTTCTTCTTATATCCTTTGTTGTCATTAAGCTTGATGAATGAAAAATCTTAGTAAAGAAGGAAAGCTAATTCTCCCTTCCTATCGATAGTTTTGTATAGCTTTTATGATTAGCAGATAGTTAAAGTAGGATTTCCCTTTTCTGCATAGTAAGATGTCTGTGTATATCCCTCTGTAATTTTTTTTTTGTGAGTAAGTTTTGGGTTGAGTGCAGGAAAGAGATAGTTGCAGAATAAGAAATGTATATCTGGTATGGATTCATAAAAATTCTTCAATGAATTTCTTTTCTTTGTCATCTACTTCTCATAAAGATCAATAGAATTGTGGATTGAATAATTGAACAACCTTCCCAAATAAGTATCCAGCTGCTATTGAAAGAAAGAAGTATATTCGGTAAGGAGAATTCTTTACTCCTTATCGAAACTCTTTCATTTGTCCAAGAATGCATTGGATACATGTGTCAGTGAGTGTGTTTTCTAGAATGAGGGGTAGGAGATTACGATCATAAGAAGGTACGAGTAGAGAGAAGGGGCTTGTTGAAGATTTTTATGACTCGTTGCCCAATGGTCGCTAGGCAGATGGAGTTTATGCTCAGCAGGTAAAGCACTCCAGTGACTCATTTGACTAAAACTATCTTTAATCTATGGTGAGGCACCGACAAAAGAATCGCCAAGTTAAAAGGTAAGGTGGACCCTGTTGAAGCACAAAGTAAGCAGAGCAAGGCACATAGGTCAAGCAGAAATCAAGTGCCGATTTAAAATTTATGGCTCAATCAGAAAAGACAAAGCCCACCAACCATCAATTTGCAATTGAAAGATCAAGGATAAAGCTTTTAAATTCAATGTCATACTAGCTGTTTTGCGAGAAACATTTAAGATGCAAATCTTCCACAGATCCGTTGTGCTGAACTATCTTTCAATTACAACTGATATGACAAGCTACTGGCAGAGGAGACAAATGGCCACCTAAATTAGCTGATGTAAAAGATTTCTCGAGCCACACAAAATCTGCAACAGGCAGCTGGAATTGAATGTCCATCATGCTCTTTTCTCTTCTTCTCAATCTATAAGGAGCTGGAAGCTCTGGAAGACATTTGATTATTGATTTACACATCACTTAGAGTTTATGTGTTCAGTCTGGTTTTAGCTGTTATATTTGCATTAAGCATACATTTTTGTTGCGCTTATGGTTGTTTAGTTGATCTAAGGTCTCTGTTGTGTTATTGTAGTACCCAAAATCTGGTCCAAGCATTTGGCACTACAGCATTTTATACATATCCTAATATATCTATCGTACACAAATTATTTGACAAACTTAGAGCACCTTCTTGTATTGTTCCTACACCCTACATCCACTAGACAACCACCTTCTCTAGTTCAACCTATCAAAAACACTAGAAGTCTGTTATTGAATATCTGTCAAACCTTCCTTCTCTGTCTGAGTTTTTGTCATCACAGGACAGGTGGCCTGGACAGTACCTGTGTTGGTACTGTCCATGTGCCATGAACCCATCCTCCCATGTTCTAATGGTCATATTATCATTTGGGCACTTTGTGTGGTCAGCATAGGCGAGACTTTTGGGTCAGTTAAGCGCGGAAGTTATCGAAAGATTTGTTATATGTACACATGCACCCTAAGCCATTTAGGGAGAGGCTAAGACATCACTTGAAGTTGGCATATCCAAGGAATACTCTAAGAAGACAGAGCAAAGACTCAGATATTAGATCCCTTGGAGCACTGCAACAAGCCAAAAGTCTGGGTAATGTCCCCAATGGGATAATTTATGCTGCAAATCTGATCTATAACGGCAATTTATAAAAGGTACACTTGACCAAAATTTGAAGGGTAAGTGTCTATTGCCAGGTGTGAGGATGGATCAAGAGATCCATCTATATTTGTTATATCACATGCATCTCATCAAAGGAGTGAGGGGAAACTACATGGGCTTTATCTCTCTTCAGAGTAGTGGTGGTATGTAGCATAATGGGTGAGGAAGTCCACCCCAAGCAATATGAGATCGTTGTCACGCCTTCTAAACATGGAGATTGGTTCATCTGTTTGACCCTACTTATCCTCTTTCACAGTCTAATTAGTGTAAGGTTAATTATTAAATCTTCATAACAATTCAGGATTTTTTCGGACTGTTTACAATAGCTCTTTAAAGTGCTGAATTATTATATTTAATAAAAGGCTAGCTTTGACCAAACCCTACTTTCCCTATTACAATTAATTGTAATGTATGTCGTTGAGCCTCTTGGCTATGAATATAAATTGAGTGATTTACAGTGCAATTGACAGAGTTCTTGTGCTTATGAGTCCATCGATCCTCTAACTCCTTTCTTGCTACTCTATAAGATAGTGCTCACCTTCGAGTGTAATTTCCTCACTACAACATAGTGCTAACTCCCTTGAGTGTTCATTTATGCTTGAGTTGCATGTTGATCAATTTTAAGTCTATAAGATAGAAAGATGCAACATTGCATTAATTTTTCCTTATCTGGTGCATCACTGCTCATTTTATTTTCATTCTCTATAATGTCCCCTTCTCCGGGCTAGTTCATTTTGAAGACCTTGGGCCCATTCCACTTTTGTGGGCTTAAAGGGAAAGAGCAAGGGAAGTATTTAATGTCATGATTGTCAGTTGCTTTTGTAGCTTTATATTATTTTCAAGCAACTTTCTAATTATGACTTAGAAAAGTTAAGTTGGTTCGAAAAAGTGCAAATACCAACTTGAAAAAATAAAAAGAAACTTATATTTCTACAAGGAGGTCGGTCCTCTTTGGGGGATCATCCTTTTGATTTTGGCGCCACCTTTAGCTATATAAAGGGGTCATTTGGCTTGGAAAAGGTGACACTTTGGAATTCATTTTCTTTGAGTTGGAGCACGAAATTGCTCTCTCTTGCAATTGAGGACAAAAACCCTCTTTGCACTTGATTTGAGGATGAAACCCCTCATTTCTTCATTGGTGATCTCATACGGAGGTCATACTTGAGCTACACTAAGATTTTCTACGGAAACTCACCATTCCAGGTTATTGTAAACCCTCTCCTACAATAGCGACTTGCATAGTGAATGATTTTGGTGATATATAGTGCACGACACTTCATTCATTTGGAATGTTCATAATTTCTAAGGTTGGTTGCATCTGACGGATTGAATTTTGGGCCTTCTAATCTCAACTTTCAGCCATTTTTGTAAGTGGATTCGCTGTTGTAAATTTAATTAAATATGCTCCAGCTGGTTGGTTAAAAACCGTTTCTTGGCTTCTACTTGTTCTAAAATATTTATAAAAGTTCCCTACGCTTTGGATGGTGTAAAATTACAATTTTCCTCTTGCTGTCATAAGATTACAGACTGTTGTACCTTGCTGTCCGAAAATTCAGTTGGGTGTTATAATTTTAGTTTGCTTTGATTTGGGTTTGTGTCATTACCCATCTTTTTCAATTTTAGCCGGAAAGGTGTTGGATAGATGTCTGCATAGCTGAAAACCTAGGCAGTCATGAGATAAATCTCCCTCATTTACCGGTGAGGCTCCCGTGTAAGATTTGTCAATAAAGTATGCTAGTATCTATTTAGGGGTTTTACTTTAACCATGCAGCTCATGAACCATAGTTGTATAGTTTTGCAGCAAGTAAGCAACTATTTAAAAAAGGAAATATCTAAAGAAGAAGGAAGTAATAAAAACACAGGACAAAAAGAGGGAAGATGTGCAACCCAATCAATAGATTACAGAGTTGATTGCATGCACATAGACAAGACCAATAGATATTAACACTCAGAATCTTAAGCGAAGGCAGCTTCCAAATCTAGATCTAAGATAACACAAAGTTTATAAATAGATCTAAGATAATAAGCTAGAAACAAAATGCACTTTGTGACACAAAGTTCTCCGAAATCTGCTCCTTTCTATTCCTTTGCTTCAAATGGCTATCAGGGTGCTTCAACACAAAGTCTAGAACACAAGAATGCTGATTACAAATTACGATCTTTAACATGAAGGTTTTACCTCTAATTATAAAATGTAGAAGGGAAAGTACAAATGGGAAACTCAACAGAACTAGAACATAAACAAGAAGTAAAGATAACATCTGGCAATCATCTTCCTCTAATTCCTCTTCAAGTGACATGCATCCAGATCCATAGTCAAACTTACACACATCTGTCACTTAACTAATAGAATCGTTCCACATAACTTAAAGTAATGGTTTCAAAACCAACAACTTTAAAGTTTTACAATTTACATCCGGGAACGTGAAAAATAGAAGAAAGAGTAGAAGAAGAAAAATTCGTCAACCGTCACATCTACATCTTCTTTTTGTTTTGATACTGAATATACTTGTTGAACATGTAATTCAACAATTTCCCATCTATCTTAGCCAGCTTCCTTTTCTGTCCTGAATTGCAGCAAGCCTTCGTTCAACATCCTGATGCACGCTTCCACATCCTCCAAGCTAGGGCCGAACTTCTCAATATCTGACTACAGCGCCACCAGCTTACTGATGGAATTCATCGTGAAAGGCCTAACAACTCCATCAATTCTCCCTTGCACCATCAGAAGAGATCCCTCCAGGAAATCAGGCACTTTGCTAGGAATGATCCTCGTGTACGAAGAAATGTTTCCGACCACTTCCTCATTGGTGAAAGCAATGACATTGTCTGGTAAAGATGATGCCATACTCTCGAGTGCCTGCATCCTTTTCAACATAATTCTGCAGATCTCCAAATGGAAAGATACTGCAAACTCAAGTTGCTTCCCCTTCTCAACTGATCCATCGGGCACAATTTGTTCTCGCAATCAACACCTCTCTCGACAGCTTATTTATTTCAACCAAAGTACTCAGGTTACTCTCGCAACTGTGTTCATATCTATCGTGCTCGTTACAATTGCTTCTGATCTGATGCATCTTCCATAACCTTTAGATGGGTTGGCACCTCTCCGAGCTATACAGAAGCTTGGCGAATGATTAGACTCTTCCATTCATCAATAGCTTTAACCTAGTTACTTGCATCTTCCACTTCCTATATCAGATGATCAATCACCTGCATTTGTGATGAAATTGGCTAAGTGAAAGATTTGGCAACCTTGGCAATGATCTCACACAACTGAGATACCTACTTCTGAAGTTCAACTTTCTCCGCCTTTTCTTGTCAAGCCTAAGGAATAAAACATCTATCAATGTCTGCGTGTCCTGCTTCAATCCTTTTGTGGTGGCTTGAACTATGGGTACCCTAGTCACTGTTATATCTTCTGCCGCAAGCTCATCCTTTCTCTTCCCTTCTTGGGCTTGTCATCTCGGCCGAATTTCTGCCCCGACTTTTCAATGATCAACCTTGAAGTTACCTTAGCAACTTTAGGTTTCCTGTCCTTTCCGCCTAGATTCGATGGCATTTACCAAGTCGTGTTCCTCCAAATTGATTTCCTCTCGGCCTTAGAAACCAATCTGCGAAGCCAACCATTCTGAGAAATTACTTCTCGGAGAATGAGAAGTTGCCAAGTGTACCACTATCTCGCGCTCTAATTCCTCTCCATACCACCTAATTGGCACCAACGATCAAATTTCACCATTTTTTTCAAACTGCTACGGTGTCGTGGTGCCATCCTCTGAATTGTCCAAAGACAAAGCTCTTTCAAATTGTGCCATCTACAACTTTAACATTTCTTCAAGAAGAGGTGCCGAACCAGTGGGCGAGGAGAAAAGACGAATGTTGCGGGTTCAACAGAGGGAATGGAAGTATCTTCTTTGAGGTGCTGTGATCGGTGAAGTACTTCATGTTGGAGAAGTAGGAACTAATACCATAGCAGTAGAAGTGATCTTCTCCTTCGAATGAGACCTTTTGTGCACTTTCATCTTCTCAGGCCTTCTGCTGCTCTCTCCTTCGTGCTTCCTCTTGAGGGAATCTCCTGTGCCGAAGTTGCCCGTGATTTGATTCATCAATGCTTCATCAAGGCAATATCCCTTAAATCGGCTGACGATTTGAAGTATTGAAACGAAATGGCGGCAGACCTTTCCTCGATCATATGGAAACCACCTATGCTCTCTGAAGTACAACTCTATCTCCTCCCATCCGATGGTATGTGTCAAGTAACACATGACCCATCATCTTTAAGATCCGCGGTATCCGTGCTAATCAAAGTCAAACACTTGCACTTGATAACCTTCCTAAAATCTTTCTTTCTAACCTCGCACAAGCTTCGCACTTCATCTAGAAATCTTCCAAAGAAAGCACATGCGCGTACTCTGGGAGATCGTCTTCCTTGCCACTCCGAGATGGATCGAATTTTAGCCATGTTGGGAAGAACTCTTGCATGTACTCGAGAGAATATCTCCGCTTGATTCCTCGGGCTTTATGGATACTCTAGCAGAGTATAGTAGCCCACTTGTGATTGGGAAGAAGCACCGTAGACTTGTGTCGTTTCGACTATAGGTCATGCATCTCCACGAGTTGTCTGCTCGGCTCCATGGTGAACAATTTATCGCTCGATATCTGGGCAAGTTAACTAGTTCTTCGAAAAGCTTGTGACCACTGAGGTATGTAAAGTCCATAAATTTGGATGAAGATACTTTGCCAATCTTGGACCATGACTTCCCACGCTTCCTTGCTTACCCTGTTGGCCTTTAGATCACCGTTCAGCCTGCAAATGAATCCATAGAAGAATCCATCGTTGACCACTTTATAATCTTTGTAGCATGCAGGCATAGTAAGTTGTGGATAGCACTCAAAAATAGGATCCTTGGAAAGCACACCACGTCTATCCAGCTTGGAGAAGACACCCTGTGAAGTTGCTTTACATATACCAAATACGAAGTCATTTTGAAGCTGTAAGTACGCCTCACATTCGGAGCTGCTCACCAATGTTGTCACTAATGATTTCCAACCAATTGATTATTGAATCTAGCTTTGTTGACTTGATGGTCTTAATGAAAGCATACATCCATGTGCGGAAGTTGTGAGCATTAGCTTCGCCATTCATCCTGCATAACAATTTGACAATATCATCCACCTCTTGTACCAGATTGGATCATGGAAGAATTCTCGGGAACTTGGATGGAGATCTAGGCTTCTTCATGTATCTGCTTGTTCATTATGCCCACACAGTCAACTTTATGCTTTTCCCATCTATTGCCGGCATCCTGTATGCTAATAATAGTCACCACCTGTCGTGCTGGAATCTTCAGACAATAATTGATGAACTGTGCATCCAATCGGATTATTGTCTTCCCCAAATGGCATCTTGGGTGATCTCGGATAATGGATGGTAAGACCTAACACACTCCATGACGAATTCCAAGCAATTGGAGAGGTCTTCCATTGCTTCCACTGCTTTTGACCGCACACATGAGAGAAGTCTTTCCAGCTCTGGATCTATCAATCAATTTAGAAAGAGGCTCTGGACCTAGATCTGTATCTCCGATGTTAGTAAACCTGGAAGTGATGCATGACTCTGTTGAGCTCTCTTTTTCATCTGCTTTGCCATGGTTGTATCTATCTTTGTCTCAAGAATTCTTTTTCTCTTTATTCGCGGAATTCTTCACAACCGGTGCGAGATCTGAATATTTCTTGATTTGGAGGATATGTTCAATGTATTGGACATTGATTTAAGCTCCTTTCTCTTAGAAAAACACACGTAATGAATTCTGCAATTAATTCAGACAAAGATAGCAACCGAACATGAACACTTGATTTTAATTATAAAAATCTGCATATATCAAGCCTGCTGCCCCAAAATTTGATGTTTTGTTTGCATGCAAAGCAAGCATGAATTTTATCAACTTCACCTGAGCACCTGTACCACTATGCAGACAATTAATCAGACACAAATCAAGCTCCTTCAAACCTAGGTGCCAAACTTTGAAGCTTCCAGCAGTAAATACACCTTCTTCTGAGCAAAATTCCTCTTCAAATGGGGCGCCAAAATTGCCTGGGCTGCACTTCCTTGCTAAAGAATTAATTAATTCATCCTTATGGCAGCCCATGCTTATATAACCCTCACCATTCTATAATTAATAATTGCATGTCCTATTCTTGGCAATTAATTAATTAATTAACATGCTTTTCTATTCAACTTGGGCGCCTATTTTGTGCATGCTCATGGCTACCATTAAATAAATTAAATTTATTTAATTTTAGCTCTCTACTTCCAGTTCACTTAAGCTTCACAGTGTGCTTTGACCTCATCCACTAAAAATAGGAATTAATTACATCAATTAATACTTTAAAAAGTATTATTCCTCTTCAATATGGGTCGCACTTTTTGACATGAAGGGGGCTGCATTAAATAAATTATATTTATTTAATTTTAGAATTCTATTTCTAAATTTCCTCATCCTCTTCTTCTTTGTTGACTTTTCTCCATGCTTGGGCGCCAAATTTGGAAAAGAATTTAATTAATTAATACCATTAAAGTTGCCCTCTATTCCAAAAGGGGTCGCACTTTTTGACATGGCCCACTTCTATTTTAAAAGCTAATTTTCAAAGGGATTATTCACCTGCACCGCAGCTCCAAAATCCATGATCCACTTAAATTGTTTGACTTTCATAATGGGATTATTTACCTGCCAGGCGGGTAAAAAAATCCCATCAATGCCTTAAGTGATTTTCTTTTATTTTACAATGGAATTTTCACCTGCCAAGGCGGGTAAGAAATTCTCGCCTACCTCTGACCTCTAATTTTCCCATTGTGACTTAAGTGGCGTTGATTCCATAGGAAAAGTACCTGCGAGGCGGTACAAAATTCCCACATGCTCTTTCTTGCACCAAAATCCCACGTAGCTTAAAACCTTCGTTTCCCAAAAAAATGCGACTCACCTAAAAAGGAGCTTTTTCGTGCATGACTTCGTCTTTCCCGAGAGAACCAGGATCTCCTAACAATTCCTTACGGTATAACATCCATAGGTGATCTCCAGATACTCCAGGCAAGAAATCAGATTAAACCGGCAAAGGAATTGACCTAGAGAAATTTCACAGAAAACAAAATGGGAAAACACCAAAAACACAAAACGTTGCCAGAAGTCACAGATAAAGCCCAGGATTCATTCCTGGTTAAAACCCTACTAGTATATGGGAATATTGACATGTAAGACCACAACAGAGGTTAAATGGAGCACAATTTGCCTCAAACGGGGCTCAAAATAATTAAATAAAAATTTCCACATGCAGAAAATCCCAGAACATAATATAATGATTTCGGGTCTCTGGATATTTGGTGAAATTGGCTAATATAACTCACCGGAATATATTGACACAATCTGAGACACTTTACGGCAATAAAAACACAAAATGACCCATTATTTTAAAAGCACGAAAAATTTTACATAGGGTAGTCCCAAATTTCGGGCGAAATCAGGGACACCAAAAGGAAAATTACAGAGGTATCGAGAGCAAAATATTGCCAACCTTAAGGGTATTCATGCAAGAAGGTGACAAAGAATTCGTTTTCTATCAAAGGAAAGGAAAGAAGAATTCAGATCAGCCACTTGAAGGGCCTAACATGGCCAAAAAGGTTACAAGAGGCCAAGTTTGATGGAATTTTCAAAGGGAAAGAAAGGTTGGCAAATACTATCGATTTGCTAGCCTCGACCCCTAATGTGGTAAAATCTTCATGGGGCAAGACATAACAATGGTGAGGGCGGTTCGTCGGTTCACATTATGAGACATCCCCGAGGGTCAAATTTGCGATCGATTGCTAGGCTTTTTCAGCCTACCTTCCTTCCAAGAGAGGAAGTCATTTCGGAGGTTAAAACATGGCATTCGGTGTGTAATTCAAAGTGTGTCACAACATTGCGGCCAGCTATGAGAAGCATAGGGTTCTTCCGAATAAGATTGATGCCATCTCATTTGCAAAGTTCATAAGAGTGAGCAAGGGTAGATCAAAGCCCGATCTTGGATCTCAAACACCACAGAAAGATCTTCAACTTGCCTTAGGGAAAGTGACACTCTCTACATTTGATGGTTCCAACAAGGGGACAGTCGTGCATGAATACAAAAGCTAGATACTTATCTATCATTGAGGCCTATGATGGAAGAAGAAGCGATCAAGTTTGCAACCCTTCATCTTGAAGCAATTACACACAAGTGGTAGCACCATGGATTGATCACACAAGGGCACAATCTCATCCACTCATATGATGATTTTTGTAGGAGGATTATTGAGAGATTTGTTAGAATTGATTCGGAGGTTCACTTTTGGGAGCTAACACAATTGAGACAACACCGAGTTATGCACACAAAAGGACCTTTGTGGCGTCCCAAAACATCTTTGGACCAGCCAAAGAGACCTTTTCAGCGAGCAACAAGCATATAAAAGTTGTCCAAAACAACCAAAGAAGGGGGTCACAAAATGAAATAAGAAGGTAAAACTTCTACTTATATGCATGGATCCATGGTGTTGGCTAAATTTTCTACATAGCTGAAAACCTAAGCATCATGAGATAAATCTCCCTCATTTATTGGTGAAGCTCTCGTGTCAAATTTGTCAATTAAAATATGCTAGTATCTATATGGGGGTTTTACTTTAACTATTCAGCTCATGAACCATAGCTGTATAGTTCTGCAGCAAGTAAGCAACTGTTTAAAGAAATGAAATATTTAAAGAAAAAGGGAATTATATAAACACAGGGAAGAAATGGGGAAGATGTGCAACCCAATCAATAGATAACAGAGTTGATTGCATGCACATAGAAGAAACCAATAGATATCAACACACAAAATTATAAGCAAAGGCAACTTCAGATCTAGATCTAAAATAACACGAAGTTATTAGAAGTTCTAACAAAATGCAAAATGCACCGTGACACAAAGTTCTCCGGAATTTACTCATTTAAATTCCTTTGCTTCAAGTGGCTCTTAGGGGTTTCAACACAAAGTCTGAAACACAAGAATGTTGCTTACAAATTCTGATCCTTAACCCGAAGGTTCTTCTTCTACTTATAAAATGTAGAAGGGAAAGTACAAATGGAAAACTCAACTGAACTGAAACATAAACAAGAAGTAAAGATGACATCTGTCAATTATCCTCCTCTAATTTCTCCTCAAGTGACACATCTATCACTTAACTAATAGAATCGTTCTACATAACTTAAAGCAATGGTTTCAAAACCAATAACTTTAAAGTTTTACAATTTCATCCGAGAACGTGGAAAATAGAAGAAGAAAGAATAGAAGAAGAAAGTCATGTCACCGGTTGTAACATTTATATCTTCTTTTGTTCGATCACTCCGAATATACTTGTCAAACATGTAATTCAAAGATCTTCCCATCTCGTCTTAGCCACGACTTCTTTTTCTGTCTGAACTACAAAGCAAGCCTTCATTCAATACCCTGATACATGCTTCCACATCCTCCAAGCTAGGCCCGAACTTCTCAATATCTGACTGCAGTGCCACCAGTTTGCTTTGATGGAATTCATCATGAAAGGCTTAACAACTCCATCAATTCTCCCTTGCACCATCAAAAGAGATCCTTCCAAGGAATTAGGCACTTTGCTAGGAATGATCCTTGTGTATGAAGTAACGTTCCCGACCACTTCCTCATTAGTGAAAGCAATGACATTGTCTGGTAAAGATGATGCCATACTCTCAAGTGTCTGCATCCTTTTCAACGCATAATTCTACAGATCTCCAAATGGAAAGATACTGCAAACTCAAGTTGCTTCCCTTCTAAATTGATCCGTCGGGCACAATCCGTTCCGCAATCAACACTTCTCTCGGCAGCTTATTTATTTCGGCCAAAGTACTCAAGTTACTCTCAACAACTGTGTTCATATCTATCGTGCTTGTCACCAGTTGCTTCAGCTGATCTGATGCATCTTTCATAACCTTTAGGCGGGTGGCATCTCTCTCAAGTTGTCGAAAGCTTGACGAATGATCAGACTTTTCCATTCGTTGATAGCTTTCACCTAGTTACTTGTGTCTTCCATTTCCTGCATCAAATAATCACTCACCTACTTTTGAGCTAAATGGGCCGAATGGAAGATTTAGCAACCTTGGCAATGATCTCGCACAACCGAGAGATACCTACTTCTAAAGTTCAACTTTCTCTCGCCTTTTCTCTCGTTAAGCCTAAGGAATAGAGCATCTATTAATGTCTCACACGTATCTGCTTCAATCATTCGTGGTGGCTTGACCGATGGGTACTCTGGTTCAAGTTATGTATTCTACCATGAGCTCATCCTCTTTATTCCCTTCCACTTAACCGATATCTCAACAAACCTCTGCCGCGACTCCTCGATGATCAACCTTGAAGTTACCTTAGCAACTTTAGGTTTTTTCTTTTTGCCTAGACTCGGGAGTAGCTACAAGTCGTGTTCCTCCAAGTTGATTTCCTCTCTAGCCTTTGGAACCAACTGCAAAGTCAACCATTACGAGAAATTACTTCTGAGAATGAGAAGTTCTTTGAGTGTACCACTATCTTGTGCTCGATTCCTCTCCATCCGAAACCGCTACTGATGTTGTGGCTGCCCTCCTCTCGAATCATCCAAAGACAAAGCTCTTTCAAACTCTGCCATCTGCAGCTTCAATGTTTCTTCAGGAACAGGTGTTGAACGGAGTGGCTGAGAAGAGAAGATGAATGTTGTCGGATTCAATGGAGGAATGGCGAAGTGTCTGCTTTGATGTGCAATCGATGAAGTCTTGGATGCTTTGGAGAGAAGCCGGAACTAACGTCATAGCCGTGGAAGTGATCTTCTCCTTTGATTGAGACCTTCTGTGCACTTTAATCTTCTCAGGCCTTCTGCTACTTTCTCCTATGTGCTTCCTCTTGAGGGAATCTCCTGTGCCGAAGTTTCTCGTGATTTGATTCATCAATGCTTCATCAAGGCAGTATCCCTTCACAAGCTGACCGGTTTGAAGTATTCACTGAGCAAATGGCGCAGACCTTTCCTCAATCGTATGGCAGCCCCCTATGTTCTCCTGAAGTACGACTCTATCTCCTCCCATCCGATGGTATGTGTCAAGTAACACAGGCCCATCATCTTTAAGATCCGCAGTATCTGTGCTAATCCAAAGTCAAACACTTGCCGTGCTGATAACTCTTCTGAAATCTTGGTTTCTAACCTCGTACTCACTTTTGCACTTCATCCGAAATCCTCTAATGAAGGCACATGTGCGTACTCTCGGGAGATCGTCTTCCTGGATACTCCGAATGGATCGAAGTTCACCGTGCTTTGGGAAGAACTCTTGCTCGTACTCGAGAACATTTCCGCTTCCAATTCCTAAGGCCTTATGAATGCTCAAGCAACTATAATGGCCTGAATGATCGAAGAAGAAGCCCGTAGACTTGTGCCGTTTCGATTGTAGGTCGTGCATCTCCACAAGTTGTCTGCTTCACTCCATGGTGACCAATCTATCATTCGGATATCTGGGCAACTTAACTAGTTCTCCGAAAAAGCCGATGACCACGAGGTATGTAAAATCCGCAAACTGAATGAAGAGACTGCCAATCCTGGACACAACTTCCCACGCTTCCTTGCTCACCCTGTTGGCCTTTAGATCGCCGTCCAGCCTGCAAATGAATTCATAGAAGAATCCATCATTAACCACTTTGTAATCTTTCTTGCACGTGCAGGTACAGTAAGTTGTGGGTAGCACTCGAAAATGGGTCCTTGGAAAGAACACCACATCTATCCAGCTTGGAGAAGATGCCTTGTGAAGTCGTTGCGTATACCAAATAGGAAGTCATTTTGAAGCTGAAAGTACGCCTCACATTCCGGAGTTGCTCACCAATGTTGTCACTAATGATTTCCGACCAATTGATTATTGAATCTGCTTTGTTGATTTCAATGGTCTGATGAAAGCATCATTCATGCGGAAGTTGTGAGCGTTTGCTTCGCCATTTATCCTGCATAACAATTTGGCAATATCATCCACCTCTTGTACCAGATTGGACCGTGGAAGAGTTCTTGGGAACTTGGAAGGAGATCTGGGCTTCTTCATGTATCTATTGTTCATTATGTTCACGCAGTCAACTCTATGCTTCTCCCACTGCTTTGCCGGCATCCTGTATGCTAATAGAAGTCACCACCTTTTGTTCGGAATCTTCAAACAATAATTGATGAACTATGCGTCCAACCGGATTATTGTTTTCCCTGTAGCATCTCGAATGATCTGGATGATGGATGGTAAGACCTAGCACACTCCATGACGAACTCTGGCAACTGGGCTGTGTATGGAAATGCTGCAGCTCGAATAATTCCACTGCTTTTAACTGCACGCATGAGAAAAGTCTTTCCTGCTCTGGATCTGTCAATCAATTCGGAAAGAGGTTCGGACTAGATCTTTGTCTCCAATGTCTCGCAAATTTAGAAGTGATGCATGACTCCATTGTGCTCTCTTTTTCATCCCTCTTTGACACAAATGTGTTATCTTTGTCTCTGAACAATTCTTTTTCTCCTTATTTGGCCGGAATTCTTCAAAATGGTGCAAGTCTGGATAATTCTTCGATTCGGAGGATATGTTCAATGTATGGACATTGATTTAAGCTCCTTTCTCTTATAAAAGCACACCGTAATGAATTCCTGCGGTTAATTCAACAAAGATGGCAACTGAACATGAACAGTGAATTTTAATCATAAAAATCTGCATAATTCAAGCCTGCTGCCCCAAAATTTGATGTTTTATTTGCATACAAAGCAAGCATGAATTTTACCAACTTCACCTAAGCACCTGTATCACTTATGCAAACAATTATCCAGACACAAATCAACTCCTTCAACCTGTGCGCCAAAATTGGAAGCTTTTAGGCATTAATTACACCTTCTTTTGAGCAAAATTCCTCTTCAAATGGGGCGCACTTTTTGTCTGGGCTGCACTTCTTTGCTTTTGAATTAATTAATTCATCCTTATGGCAGCCCTTGCTTATATAACCTCATAATTCTATAATTAATTAACCCTTTCCTATTCACGACAATTAATTAATTAATTAATAAGTTTTACTCTTCAAATGGGGCGCCTATTTTGTGCATGTTCATGGCTGCCATTAAATAAATTAAATTTATTTAATTTTAGCTCTCTACTTCCAATTAACTCAAGTCTTCACACGGTATGCTTTGACCTTAGCCACTTTGAAAATAGAATTAATTAAATCATTTAATACTTTAAAAGTATTATTCTCTCCCAAATGGGGCGCACTTTTTGACATGAAGGGGGCTGCATTAAATAAATAATATTTATTTAATTTTAGAATTCTAATTCCAATTTCCTTTATCCACTTTCCCTTTGTTGACTTTTCCACAAACCTGGCGCCAAAATTGGAGAAGAATTTAATTAAATTAATGCATTTAAGGCTGCCTTTCTTTCCCTAAAGGGGTCGCACTTTTTGGCATGAGGGATTTCTATTTTTAAAAGTCAATTGACAATGGGATTATTTACCCTACAAGGCAACTCCGAAAATCCCATGATTCACTTAAGCTATTTGACTTTTCATAATGGGATTATTTACCCTGCAAGGCAGGCAATAAAATCCCATCAATGCCTTAAGTGATTTTTCTTTTATTTCACAATGGGAATTTTTACCCTGCAAGGCAGGTAAGAAATTCCCGCCTGCCTGTTGCCTCTAATTTTCCCATTGTGACTTAAGTGGCATTGTTTTCATGGGAAAAGTACCTCTTTGGGCAGTACAAAATTCCCACCTACCTGCTGCTTCCAAAAATCCCATGATCCACTTAAAACCCTCTTTTTCCAAAAATGCGGCCAGCCCAGAAGAAGCTTTTTGGTGCACGACTTTGTCTTTTCCAAGAGAACCAGACCTCTGATGGCAAATTCCTTCTGGCATAACGTGCATAGGTGATCTCCAGATACTCCAGGCCAAGAATCAGGCCAAACCGGCAAAGGAATTGATCCAGAGAAATTTCACAGAAAACGAAACGGGAAAACACAAAAACACAAAACGTTGCCAGAAGTCACAAATAAAGCCCAGAATTCATTCCTGGTTAAAACCCTACTAGTATATGGGAATATTGACATGTACGATCACAACAGGGTTAAACCGGAGCACAATTTGCCTCAAACGGGCTCAAAATAATTAAATACAAATTTCCCATGAGAAAACCCCCGACAATGAAATATAACAATTTTGGGCATCTAGGTATTTGGCGAAAATGGCTAATATGGCTCTTTGGGAATATCTTGACACAATACAGAACTTTCTGGCAATAAAAACACAAAACGACCCATTATTTTAAAAGTATGAATTTTTTTTAATAGGGTAGTCTTAGATTTTATGATGAAATCTGGGACACCACATGGTCAACTTTCATTGTTGCTTGGAGTGGTCAAAGGTCAATGTGTAATATTAAGGAACTTTAATATTGTTAGAAAAGCCGAAAGTGAAAATAACAAGGCAACACAAAAGTCATGAACCGCTAGGATGGAACCAAAAAAGCTTGAACATTGCTCAAATAAGTTCATTTTGTCAAAAACTGATTACTAGATATCATCCACTCCAAATTATATTAAATCTGATTTTGAGGGCAAAAGTCACAAGAGTTGATTGATAGTGGAGCTACAATGATAATTTCATTGATGAGAAAATACCTTGGTTACAAGGATAGGATTTAGGTGGAAGACTTAGTTTTATAGAACGGCTTACAAATTAGGTTTGGATGGCTACTCTTAAGCATATAACATCCAAAAAGTGATTTCCAAACTCAATTGTATAACTAAGGCGAAATTTATTCTTCAAGTGAAGGATTGCTGATTTATTATATCATTGGAATTCCTTGAGTAGAGATCCCTCACATGCTTGGTACTTTTCGAATACAAGGTGGCTAATTCTTTGGGTTTTACCCTTAAATTAGCAAACCAAAGCTAAAATTCAAGGTGGATATCAATAGAATCTTTAGGCATGAAAAAGGAGCTCATTGAATTGTATTTATAAAGAGAATGAACCCAAGGTGATCTTTGAAATGGCAAATTGCATGGGCAGCACAATGCTTGGTAAGGTCTATGTCTTATTTTTCAATTCAACAGTCCTATCATGCAGATATTCAGCTCATCATTTATAGGCATGTTAAGGTTTTTGATGATATACCTCATGGGCTGCCACTGGATAGAGGTTTCCAACATGTTATTGAGTTAGAACCGGGTACCATCCAGTAATGAGCTCCTTATCCCCACCCGAGAGCTTTCAAGGAAGAAATTGAAAGGACAATCAAAGAGTTGTTGGAAATGGGATTCATTAGGCCTAATGTTCTATTTTTGTTGTTTCTTAATTTATGGTATTTGTGCTTTTAAGAAGAATGGAATTTGACATGTATAATTGAAATTATAGGTTGTTGAACTCAAGAAATGGGTAAACAAAAATTAAAGGTTCCTAGAATCGATGAGTTGATTGATGGATCGATGTAGCGGTTTTTTCTTTCTTGACTTGAGATCCAGTTATCATCAAATCCGGGTAAGAGATGAGGATGTTAACATACAGCCTTTATGTGTCATTTGGGCATTTCTCTCCACCTTTCTAGTTATGTCTTTTGGGTTAACTTATGCTCTCAACATACTTTCCAATCGTGACATGATTTATGGTTTTGATCGATAAGTACTTGAGGAAACCACGTGGTCTAGTGTTATATGATGACATCTTGATATATAGTAAAACAAGGGAGGAACATTTAAGGACTTGGATATGGTGATGGAAATTTTAACTAGTGCATAAGCTCTTCTTTGCATACTTTCGAAAAGCCAAGTGTGAGTTCGTATTGAGTAAAATTTTCATCTTGGAAATGTTGTCAATGTCCAAGGAGTCCATGTCGATTCGGCAAAAGGTCATTATCCTTAATATTGGATTGATATAATTCCTACGTATCCTGACACAATTGAGAGAGTTCCTTGATCTTTGTAGCTGCTACAAGAGATTTGTCAAGGGAATATTCCACAACGTGTTGCCCAATCGAGTGATTTGACAAAGAAAGGAGCTTTCTATCGATTGTGGTAGCCCAACTATCCTTTGAGAAACTAAATCAAAAGGATAATGAGTTCCTACCCGGTATTGCTGTTCTAGAATTTTCTCTATTTCTTTTGCCTTGAATGTGATGCATCCGGAAAAGGTGTGGGGGCTGTTTTGATGCAAAATAAGCATCCTATTGCTTTTGAGAGCCAGAAACTAAAGGAGCATGAGCTGAATTTCCCCATCTATGACAAAGAAATGTTGGCCATTATGCATGCATTGGCCAAATTCTAGCAATACTTGGTTTGTGGCAGGTTTGTGGTCAAAAGTGATCAATACTTTGTAATTTGAGGCCACCGCATCTTTCTTCATCAAAAAATTTGAATGATCGGAACAAAGCTGGGTGAGCAAAATACAAGCCTAGGATCTTTGAAATTGAATATGTCAAATTTTTGCTCTAAAATAATGTGGTAAGCGGATGTTTTAGTGTGAAAAACCAAGTCCTTGCCTTTGGATAACATATCGGACATGGCGTAAGGAAGCTACAAAAAGGGTCCTGCGATCTCTCAACAACGAAGTTTTTGAAATTGCTTGAGATCCAAGCGATTTGGGAGGAGGACTATAATATCTCCTTCTCCAAGATAGGTCATTTTGAAAATTTTGCCTTATAATATTCAATCAACCTTAAAGGGAAAGAGCATCTTGAATATTTAATGTCATAAATTGTCATCAACGTGAGCTTTAATATTTTTGGAATTTATATTATTTAAAAGCAACTTTCTAATAATGCCTTAGAAATGTTAAATTGGTATCCAAAACGCTCAAATACCCATTTGAAAAAAAAATGTAAAATAACGGGTCTTTTTTTATTTTTACAGGAAGATGTCCTCTTATGTTAGGATATTCCCATTTTGAATCATATGAGCACCACCTTTAGCTATATAAATACCCGGATGCCCAAACTCATTTTATCCCTTGGAAAAGTTTCATCGGAAATTTTTATTTAATTATTTATTTAAATAATGCCCGTTTGAAGTAAATTGTGCTCCGGTTAAATTGAAGTTTTACCGCTAGTATCACATCATCTCAATGATTTTTCATTCGTGAATATCAATTGAATTTATAGGCTTTAGAATGATCACTAATGTTTTTGAAGAAATATTTGTTTCGTTTGGTTTCTAACTTCTCCTTAGTTTCTCTGTGAAATCCCAAAGTCATTCCTTGTCCAAAATAGTTTGAAATTGTTGAACCTTCGGAGATTTTGACATCTCTTCCTGTGAACACCGAGAGAATTCAACCTCAAAACTCGAACTTGAGAATATATACATGAAGTCATGCACAAAAAGCCTCTCCCAAGCAAGTCGCATTTTCTAGAATTAATGAGTGTAAGCTGCAATGGGATTTTTGGTAGTGGCAGGTAGGCGGGAATTTCTTACCTACCTTGCAGGGTACTTTTTCCCATGAAGTCAAAGTCACTTAAGTTGCGATGGGAAAATTAGAGGCGGCAGGCAAGCGGGAATTTCTTACCGCCTTTGGAGTGAAAATTCTCATTATAAAATAAAGAAAAATCACTTAAAGCACCATGGAATTTTATGCCTTGCACATGCAGAGCTAACTTTTCCCACCAAAGAGATTTATTCACCCATGCAAGTCGCACTTTATCAAAGGGGGCTAATTTTAATGCAAGTCGCACTTTTTGGGAGATATTTTAATTTAATAATGGGAATTTTGGCAGTGGCAGGCGGCGGGAGAATTTCTTACCTTGCCTTGCAGGGTAAAAATTCCCATTATGGAAGTCAAACAACTTAAGTGAAAGAAGGGATTTTTGGAGCTGCAGTGCAGGGTAAATAATCCCATCAAAGTTGACTTCTTATATTTAGAAATCAGCCTTGCCAAAAAGTGCGACCCATTTGGGCATTAAACAATGCTTTTAATGGTATTTATTAATAGCTTTTCTGCCTAATTTTGGCGCCATGGATGAATGAAAAGTCAAAGCAAGAAGTCAAGCCAAAGACAACTGAAGGATGCATGCTAAAAATAAATAAAATAAATTTATTTAATGGCAGCCAACAACATGCAAAATTGGGCACCCAATTTGGGTGAATAAACATGTTTGTTTATTAATTAATTGTCAGGAATAGGATGGACAATTATTAGAAATAGAATGTTGAGGGTTATATAAGTATGGGCTGCCATAATGAAGAAGCAATTAATTCTTTTTGCTAAGGATTGCAGCCCAGACAGTTTTGGCACCAAAGAAAGGAGGATTCATGCATCTGGAGGTGTTTTCATTGCGGGAAGCTTCAAGGTTTGGCGCCTAGGGTTGGAATAGCTTGATTTATGCTATGATAATTATCTGCATGTTGCTATAAGTGCCCAGGTGAATTTAAAAATATTTATGCTTGCTTTGCATGCAAGCAAAGCCTCAAATTTTAGGGCAGCGGGCTTCATATGCAGATTTTTGGTGACAGAAATCAAGTATTCATGCTCTGGACTTCATCTTTGTCTTAAATAATTGCAGGTATTCATTACAGGTGTTCATACAGGTGAAAGGAGTTCAAATCAATGTCAAGTACATTGAATATATCTTCGAATCGAAGAAATTGCTAGATCTGCACAAATTGATCCGATTCTGAAAGAATTCCAACAAAATTAAAAGAAAAAGAACACGAAAAGATTGCTCACACAAAGATTGCTCTAGCCATGATGAAGCGTGATGAAAGAGAAGGATCAGCAAAATCATGCATAGCTTCCAGATTTGTTGATATCAATGACACAGACATAGGCCCAGAACCCATCTCTCGAAATAATTGACAGATCCAGGGCCGGAAAGACATTTCTCATGCGGGCAATGAAAAGCAGTGGAATTATTCAAGCATCAGCATTCCCAGTCATAGCTCAGTTGCCCGAATTTGTCATGGAGTGTGCAAGATCATATCATCCTCTTTCCAGAACAATCCGGGATGCTGCGGGAAAGACAATTATTAGGTTGGATGCACAGTTTATTAATTATTGTCTGAAGATTTCACACCACGAACGGTGGTGATTGCAATTAGCATGTTGGATGCAGGTAACAAATGGGAGAAACACAAAGCAAATTGCGTGGGCATAATGAACAATAGATATATGAAGAAGCCCAAGTCCCCATCAAAGTTCCCAAGGACTCTTCCGATCCAACTTGGTGCAGGAGGTGGATGATATCACTAAATTGCTTTGCAGGATAAGTGGAGAAGCCAATACTCACAACTTTCGCTCATGGATGTATGCTTTCGTGAGGACTATCGAGATCAACAGAGTGATTCGATAATCAATTGGGCAGAGATCATCAGTGACAACATCGGTGAGCAACTTCGGAGTGTGAGGCGGACTTACAGCTTCAAAATGACTTCATACCTAGTATATGCAGTAGCCTCGCAGGGTATATTTTCCAAGCTGGATAGACGGGCGTATTGGCGAAAGATCCTATCTTTGATTGCTATCCACAGTTGACAGTTCTGAGTGCCACAAAGATTACAAAGCGGTCAACGATGGGTTCTTCTATGAATTCATCTGCAAACTAAATAGTGATCTAAGACCAACAGGGTAAGCAAAGAAGCTTGGGAAGTTGTATCTCAACATGGCTGCATTTTCATCCAGTTTGCAGACTTCACCTATCTCAGGGTAACTGGCTTTTCGGGAGAACCAGTAAAGTTGCCGAGGTATCCAAACGACAAGTGGGTCATCATGGAGTTGTGCAGACAACTCGTGGAGATGCATGACTTACAATCAAAGCGGCACAAGTCTACAGGTTTCTTTCCAGTCACAGTGGGTTACTACATTACTTGCCAGAGCATCCACAAAGCTAGAGGAGTCGAAGCTGAAATGTTTTCTGAGTATGAGCCTGAGTTCTTCCCAGCACGGCTAAACTTTGACCCATATGGAGTAGCGAAGAAGACAATCTCCCAGGAATACTCACATGTGCCTTCGTTGGAGGACTTCTGGATGAAGTGCAGGAACGAGTATGAAGTCAGAAAGAAAGACTTCAGCAGGTTATCGGCGCAACAAGTGTCTGATTATGGTTTGGCACGGATACCTACAGATCTCGCAGATGATGGGCATGTGATACTTGACTCGTATCATCAGATGGGAGGAGATAGAGCTGCTCTTCAGGAAAACATTGGTGGCTGCCAGACGATTGAAGAAAGATCTTCCGCAGTTCTGGTTAACACTTGAGTGGTTCTTGTGAAGGGGTATTGCACGGATGAAGCTTTGATGAATCGGATCACGGAAACTTTACCACCAGGGGGTTCCAAGCAAAGAAAGCACAAAGGTGAAAGCAACAGAAAGGCCGAAAAAGCTTAAAGTTCACAAGAAGTCTCACATACAGGAGAAGGCCAAATCTACGGCTATCGTGTCAGTTCCAGCTTCTCCAACATCAACTCATAGCACTTCAGCAGCCCCAGGAACCTCAGAGAGATCTTGTTGTTCCTCCTTTGAATCCAGCGTCATTTGTATTTTCTCCTCGACCACTCAGGTCTTCACCTATCCATGCGGAGAAGTTGAAAGCACAAATGGCGGAGTTTGAAAAAGCATTATCTTTGGACAATTCAGAGGGTGGCAGTCATAACACGGTGGCAAATTCGATAGAGCGGAATCAGAGCATGAGATGGTGGTGCACTCGGTGACTTCTCATTCCCCAAGAAGCAACTTTTCATCATGGTTAGCTTTGCAGACAATCCCGAAGCCAAGAGAGAGATCAACTTGGAAGAACACGACTTTCAGTTGCTCCTGAGTTTGGGAGGAAGAGATAGAAGACCTAAAGTTGCCAAAATGACTTCTAGGTTGATTATTGAGGAATCGGGACAGAAGTTCGCTGAGTTATCTGTTCCAGCAAAAGGAAAGCACAAGGGAGAGCTCACGGCAGCTGATATAGCAGTGACCAAAGTGCCAATAGGTCAAACTACCACAGAAGGATTAAAGCAGGATACGCAGACACTAATGAACGCTTTATTCCTTAAGCTTGACAAAGAGAAGGCTGAGAGATCCAAGCTTCAAAAGCAGGTGTTCCAGCTATGTGAGATCATTGCTAAGGTTGCCAAACCTTCCTCTCAGCCCATTTTAGCACATGAGTAGGTGAGTGATCATCTGATGCAGGAGGTGGAAGATGCAGGGGATCAAGTCAGAGCTATTGCCCACTGGAAGGAGCAAATCATTCACCAAGCTTCAGAGCAATTCGAACCAATACCGGCTGAATTAGAGAACATGCATAGGGCAGTATCTCAACTAAAGGATTTGATGACACAGATAAAAGATGAGAACATAGTTGCTGAAAGTCATCTGGATACTTTGGCTAAGATACACTCGTTGCCAAAGGATGTGCTGATTGCGAGAAGCAGATTGTGCCTAGCGGATTGGTGGAAAAGGGGAAGCAGTTAGAAATTTTAGTTTCCTTCCGCGTAGAGATCCTCAAGCTCATGCTGAAGAGGATGCAATTCTGGAGAGTAAGATGGGAGAAGTGTTGGAGAGCATCCCAGATGAATTACCTGCTTCCCATGAGGAATTTATGCTGGTTGTGCGGAAAGAAGTTGATGAAGCCACCATACCTTTCACGATGGATTCATTGGTAGACTCATAAAGCTTCAGGAAGATGTTGAGGGATATGGGCTGGTTTAGAGAAAGTGAAGGCTAACGTTGTTGCTTTGTCCAAAGGGTTGTTCAGTTCGAAACAAGAGAGATGCTTATTGTTAAAACAGATGGGAAGATGTTGAATTACATGTTTGACAAGTATATTCAATATCAGAACAAAAAGAAAGTATAAGTGTTACAGCTGGCAGATCTTCTTTCTTCTTTCTTCTTCCTTCTCTTATTTCTTATGTTCCCGGATGAAAATGTAAAATTAAAGTTATTGGTTTAAAAACCATTACTTTAAGTTATTTGGAAAGATTCTTTAAGATAGGTGACAGATGTGCACAATTTTGCTTAAACTCCTGATGCATGTCACTAAGAGAGGAATTCTAGGAAGATGATTGCCAAATGTTCCCTTTACTACTTCTTCATGTTCTAGTTCAGTTTCAGTTTCCATTTGTAATTTCCCCTCTACACACTATAAGTAGAGGAAGAACCTATGGGTTAAAGGATCGGAATTTGTAATCAGCATTCTTGTGTTCCAGACTTTGAGTGAGAACCCTTGATAGCTTTCTGCAAGTAGAGGAATAGAGAAGAGATTTCCGGAGAACTTTGTGTCAACGGTGCATTCGTCTCGTATTTATTTCTAGATCTATTCATAAACTTTGTGTTATTCTAGATCTAGATCTGAAAGTTTCCTTTGCTTTGAATTCTGTATTTCATGATCTATTTGTTTTAATCTATGTGCATGCGATCAACTCTGTGAACTATTGATTGGGTTGCACATCTTCTCTCCTTTCTTCTTCCGTTTCCTATTATTTTCCTCTTTTGCAGATTTTTCCTTTCTTTTACAGACTGCTTACTTGTTGCAAAATTGTCTAGCTATGGTTCATGAGCTACATAGTTAAAGTAATACCAACAGATAGATACTAGAAAACATAACTGACAAAATCTTACACGGGAGCCTCACCGGTAAATGAGGGAGATTTATCTCATGATTGACTAGGTTTTTGTGTGAAAAATCTAGCCAACACATACGAAGATTAAATCAAAGTATTGCATGGCTGCCACTTATTCTTAATTAAAGGACCTTTTCAAACAACTTTAAGTAATGGCTTTTAACCAATTACTTTAGTTTTACAATTTTGTCCGAGAAAATAAGAAAGAAGAGAATAAAGAGAAGAAGAAAGAATGTATGCCAACTGCTATACTTCACATTTTCCCTTTGTTACGCTCTTTTTGTACGTGTTAATCATGTGATTCATTGTTTTCCCATCTACTTTAGCAATAGCTTTTTGCATGTTGATTGTAATTACTATGGTAATCGTGCTTTGGAATTGAGGCAATAATCAATTAATTGTGCATCCAATCTAATCATTGTCTTTCTGTTGCATCCTCAGATTGCCCAACTAGATAGAGGATAGTAGAACTTCCCTCCTCGAACAAATTCGGGAATTGGGCTATAGACTTATGGAAATGCCCATGACTTGGATAATAATGAATACGAATTTCCTCCTCTGGATCTAGTCAATCAATCAATGATAGATTTAGGCCCTATATTCCATCATTGATCTCATTAAGTTTGGACCTATTTATGCATGATTATGTTGAATCATCTCTATCATCACCCTTCATCATGCATTTCAAATAACCTTTATCGAGATCTTCTTTATATTTTTGCGAAAGCCACGATAATTATGAGAGTTGGATCTATTTGTGCAGAACCTGCAATTTCTCCTCCTAATTCTAAAGATATATTCAATGTATTTGACATTGACTTTGCCTTCTTCTCACCAATATGAGCACAAGTGAAGTATTCCTTATTCGCCAAAACTGAATGCTTCCCAGAAATTAAAAATATTTTTTTTTGCCCATAACTTCTACCTTTGGCACCAAAACCTTCCAGGGCAGCATGCTCCACACAAAAGAATTAATTGCCCTTCACTTATGGCGTCCACTTCTTATATAGGCAACTGCATGCTAATTTTACCAATTGCTTCTTCTTATTTTTAGCAATTTCTAATAATAAGCTGTGCTTTTTCTCCTTCTTTGGGCACCCAAGTTTGCCTAATTTTAGCATGCTTTTCTTTGCAATTCTTTCCTCTATTTTTAGCAAGCTTCTTTGTCTTATTTTTATCATGCCTTTTTGCTTTGACTTTCTTCCTAATTTAGGCGCCAACACTTGCTAAAAATAATTAAAAGAAATCAGCTTTTAGGCATGAAGTTATGCCAAAGTGGGTCGCACTTTTTGGCTAGAAGTTGTGTGAAAAACATGAGGGGCAGGCAGTGTTAAATTTCAACCTGCCAGGCAGCCCCGAGTTTCACACTTTTCACTTAAGTCATTGTGTTAAATTCCAACCTGCCAGGCAGCTCCAAAAAGTGTGACTTGCATGGGTGAATTAACTTACTTTTGTGTGAAAAACATGAGGAGCAAGCAACGTTAAAATTCACCCTGTCAGGCAGCTTCAAATTCCACGCTTTCCACTTAAGTCATGATGTTAAATCTCAACCTGCCAGGAAGCTCCAAGTTTCACACTTTTCACTTAAGTCATTGTGATAAATTCCAACCTGCTAGGAAGCTCCAAAAGTGCGACTTGCATGGGTGAATTAACTTGCTTTTGTGTGAAAAAAATAAGGAGCAGGCAGCGTTAAAATTCACCCTACCTGGCAGCCTCTAATTCCAAGCCTTCCACTTAAGTCATCATGTTAAATTCCAACCTACCGGGCAGCTCCAAGTTTCACACTTTTCACTTAAGTTATTGTGTTAAACTCTAACCTTCAGAAAAATTCCCAAAAAGTGCGACTTTCTTTGGAATTTTTATAATTTTTGTGTGAAATACATGAGAGGCGAGGCAGCGTTAAAGATCCTACTTGCTTTGGCGGCCTCTAATTCCACGCTTTCCAATTAAGTCATCATGTTAAACTCCGACACATGCCAAGGCAGCTTCAACAAAAATGTGACTTGCTTTGGAATGTACTTTCCAAATTTGGCGTGAAACCCAAGGTAGCAAGCAACTTAGAATCACAACTTGCATGAGTTCTCGTTCACTACTTGGACTAAAAACTCCGTCTTTGGATCACTGTATGAATTTTGGATGATGAGGCAATTGAATTTGTCTTTGCATACCAACCATTTTTCAAGGAAAATGTGACTTTTCCAAAATTAAGGAATGCTTAAAAACTAGCGATTCAGCTTAATAGTTTTCACTTTTAAAAGGCTTTGGGATGATTTCTAAAAACCCTAGGCAATTGGACCAGTTGATTTGACGAGAAGAAATAACCAAAGGGGAATTGCCACACAGTATCACGGAGAAAACTAAAACCAAAGCCAAAAGAAATAAATAAAATGAAAAACTGCCGGAAGTTGCAGTAACACAATTGCTTTGAAAATAACTTTTGCGATTAGCTAGTCTGAGTTAAAAACTCTCCCAGGGTGAATGCTCCATTGTATATAACCTCAATTTGGCGCTAATTTTAGGCTCAACCTATTTTTAAAAGAATTTTATTTATTTGATATAAAAATAAATAAAACGCTTTCAAACAAAATCGACGAAGAAATTGAGTGAGTTTGGCATGTGGGTATTTGTGAACTTGGCTTAATAACTCCTTGGGGATACCTTTGAGCAACGTGGACAACCACAGGCAAAACAAAACACAAAAAATGACCCGTTACTTAAAAAGAACGAAAAATTTAAAAGCGGTAGTCCCATTTGGGGTGAAATCTTGGGACACCATAATCCTAATCTACACATTCGAGGGACCATTGATTTGAGGGTTAAAAGGATGCATCCATGATGAAAGTCCTAAGCTAAAGGGTGGTGATTGAGCACCAAGAAAAAGGGTGGAGACACTCTAATGAGGGAAAAGGGGGAATGAAAATGGGGAAGGAAGAGGTCCGACAAGAGTGACACACACCCAAAACCACATTTACCATCTTGTTTCCAAGAAACACGACAAAATAAAAGACTGCATTTGACAATGAGAAAAAGAATGCACAACATACTACGGCAAATAAAAGAGGGGCAACGTTACAAATAACACGAGTCGTGGCTGAAATAACACCACAAAACAAGTTTTATTGCAATAATAATATGCACAGACCATTATAGTTGTAGAACAAGGCACAAAATGCATTGCGGATGCTTGGATAATCAAGGTTATCACTCACAAATTTGCTAAGGAACAATTTTGACATAGTTCCTTTACATTTTTAGAATATTCCCCTATTTGAGAGAGATTTTACAATATATAGAGAAGGGGAGAAAGAAGATGGAAAACAAAGGAGGGTACAGATGATTTTCTCCTTCAACTACCAATAAGTTGCAATAAATGCAGAAAAATTTCATAGGACTTTGTCAAACCCATTTCCCATGTCACATTTCTTGGAGTTTCTAGCTAGAGAATCCAAGGTGCCATATCTCATCAAATTTAAGAAATCCAGGTTTGGCATTGTAGGAGATGATGAGAATTTTCCAAAAGTCCAATTTTGTGAAAATCGGAGGTACATGGCGAAAGTTATGGCCTCCTAAAGTCACCATCTGCCATAAATGCGAGTGGTTAAACCGTTAAATCATGCCTTTTTAGAAATTTGACCTGCAAACACCTTCTTATGAAGTCAAGCAAACAAGAGCCATCGAGTTTGGGGATCAAAATGCAAGTGGAAAAATACATGAGTTTGGGATTGATTTTGCCATATTCCAATGTAGAAGTGTTCAAAAACCCAAAATGAAGTAAACTATCAAAAATTTGATCATGATTTGTACCCTTGTTGACCTCTCGAAATACGAGGCGGAACTTTAGGACTTACAATGCACCTCCGAACTTCCAAAACGGTCATCGACGGAAGTTGGAAGATGATGCATGTGTTGACTTCCGAAAAACAAGGTCAGAACTCGGCCACCTTTTATAGCTTACTGAGTTTCGGATTTCGAGAGTCAAGTTGCAAATTGCAAATCGAACCCAAAACCCAAAATGCACTGGAAAGGTCGGATTTCAGGGATCGGGTTTCATGTTGCAATTTGTATGCAAAATGTAATTTGAAACCCAAAACCCGTGATGCTATGAGCATCACTCCAAGACATCAAATAAGCCATGAAGGTATTAATTTTGGCTTGTTAGGTGTGGTCTTTAAGGTCATTAGGTGTGATTAGGTGTGCAAATCCCAGTCTAGAATGTTCAAAATTTGAAAAATTCACTTTCCCTCCAAAAATGCAAAATTTGAAAATGGAGGTCATTTTTGGATTGTCTTGATTGTTCCCATGAACTCTTGAGCTTGTAAACTTGCAAAATGAAGGTGTAGAGGTCAAGAGGAGTGCATTGGTCTCTCGGGGGTTAAAATGTTATAATATGGATAAAAAATTAAGGTGTTTGAGTCTTTGGTTTAAAAAAATTAAGAATTTGTGTTTTATTGCACGAAAGTTCTTGTATTGCGTCAAGATATTCCCGAAAGAGCCATATTAGCCATTTTAGCCAAATACCCGGATGCCCAAAATTGTTATATTATGTCATCCGAAATCGGGATTTATCTGCGGGAAATTTGTATTTAATTATTTTGAGCCCGTTTGAGGCAATTTGCGCTCCGTTTAACCTGTTGTGATCGAACATATCATTATTCCTATATACCAGAAGGGTTTTAACTAAGGAATAAGTTTTGGGCTTTATTTGTGACTTTTGGCAATTTTTCGTGTTTTTGTGTTTTCCCGTTTCGTTTTCTGTGAAATTTCTCTAGATCAATTCCTTTGCGGGTTAGCCCGATTCTTGGCCTAGAGTATTCGGAGATCACATACGCACATTGTGCCAGAAGGAAGTCGCCATCGGAGGTCCGGTTCACTGGGAAAAGGCGAAGTCGTGCACTAAAAAGCCCCTGCGGGGTTGGGCGCATTTTTGGAAAACAAAGGATTTAAGTGGATCATGGGAAAAATAGAAGCAGCAGGCAGGTGGGATTTTATTGCCTGCCTTGCAGGGTACTTTTTCCCATGATGGAAAAGTCACTTAAGTTGCAGTGGGAAAATTAGAGGCAGCAGGCAGGCGGGAATTTATTACCTGCCTTGCAGGGTAAAAATTCCCATGGTGAAATAAAAGAAAAGTGACTTAAGTGAAATCATGGGATTTTATTGCCTGCCATGCAGGGTAAATAATCCCATTGTCAAAGTCAAATCACTTAAGTGGATCATGGGATTTCCGGGGCTGCCTTGCAGGGTAAAAATTCCCATTGCCATGTGTTTTTAAAAATAGAATTCTATTATTCCAAAAAGTGCGACCCACCTTGGGTGAATAATAATGCATTAAATAAATATTTGTTAATATTTATTCACCCAATTTTGGCACCCAGGCTTGTGGAAAAGTCAACAAAGGGAAGTGGACAAAAGGAATTTAAAAATAGAATTCCAAAATTAAATAAATTTAATTTATTTAATGCAGCCCCTTTTGAGAAGGAAATAATACTTTTTAAAGTATTAATTGATTAAATTAAATTCTATTTTCAGTGGCTATGGTCAAAGCACACTGTGAAGCTTAAGTGAAGTGAAGAGTGGATGATTAAATTGATTAAATTTAATTTAATGGATGGTTGTCCTTAATCATGCAATTTTAGCACATCAGTTAAAGAGAAAAACATGATTTTTAATTAATTAATTGCCAGGAATAGGAAGGGCAATTATTAATTATAGAATTATGAGGGTTATATAAGCATGGGCTGCCATAAGGGTGAATTAATTAATTCACAGGTGAAGAAGTGCAGCCCGGAGGAAAAGTGCGCCCCATTTGAAGAGGATTTTGCTCAAACAAAGGTGGAATCAAGGCTAAAAGCTTCTAGTTTTGGCGCATGCTTTGAAGAAGGTTGATTTGTGTCTGCATAATTGTTTGTAGAAGTGATACAGGTGCTCAGGTGATGTTGGTAAAATTCATGCTTGCTTTGCATGCAAATAAAACGTCAAATTTTGGGGCAGCAAGCTTGAATTATGCAGATTTTTGTGATTAAAATTCACTTGTGCATGCTCCGGTTGCCATCTTTGTCTGAATTAATTGCAGGAGTTAGATACAGGTGCTTTTATAAAGAAAAGGAACTTATATCAATGTCCAATACATTGAATATTTCCTCCGAATCTGAAGGATTATCCAGATCTGCACCAGTTTTGAAGAATTCCAGTCAAATAAGAAGAAAAAGAATTGTTCAGACAAAGATAGACAAAGCTATGGCGAAGAAAGATGAAAAAGAAAGCACAACGGAGTCATGCATCACTTCTAAATTTGCAGATATTGGAGACACGGATCTAGGCTCGGAACCTCTTGCTTTGAATTGATAGAGAGACGATCCAGGCGTGAGAAAAGACTTCACTCATGCGTGCGGGAAAAACTTCACTCATGCGTGCGAGATTAAAAGCGGTGGAATTATTCGAGTGCAGACTTTTCCATCCACAACCCGATTGCGAGTTTGTTATGCGAGTGCGAGATCCATATCCAGATGCATCGAGATCCATATCCGATCTCGAATGAAATCCATATGCGAGATCCAGATCCGATCTCATAGTTGCAAAAAGCTTAAACACAAAGGCTTCATCCTCTTGTTTGAATGCGGCCCATGAAGAAGTCGGTGCGTGGAAAATTCCTTCCAATCTTGTCATGAAATGCTCCCATCTTCCAATTGAAGCCTTCATTGAATTTTCATTCATCCGGAGTGCTTTCCAGAATTTTTAATTGCTCATATGCAATTAAAAATAAGGATGATGAGTTATCTACGGCAAACATTGCATTGATGCATGTACTGGAGAAGAACTGCAAAAGCTTCAAGGATAAAAGAGAAGACAAGGCGAAGGCAAAAATCCGAGCAAAATTCCGAGATCCTTTCGCTTTCCATTGTTTCCAGATCCGTTTCCATTATTGGCTTGTTTCAGATCCATTTTCTCCCAGATCTCCTCCCAGAGTCCGGTTTGAGAATCGAAAGGCAAAAATCAATCAGGTGCGTATGCGAGACATGAAAAAGGACAAGGCTATGACTTTCCTCTTCCTTCTTCTTTCCTCCGACAAAGTAATTGAGCGATCAATTAAATTATACAACTTAAGTGATTGGTTTAAAAGCCATTACTTGAAGAAGTCAACTACTTGGAGATAGGTGGCGGACGTGCAAAATAGAAGGTTCTATTTTTAGTTGCAAATCATACATGTCATGCAAAGAGGAATTCTGGATGGAGATTGCCAGTTGTTTCTTTCCTCGACTTCCACATGTGCCAGTTCAACTAAAAGCTTCCGACTTGTAATTGCCCCTCTACATTCTATAAGTAGAGGAAGAACCTTCGGGTTAATGATCGAGAATTTGTAAGCAACAACCTTGTGTTCTAGACTTTGTGTTGAAACCCTTGAGAGCCACTTGAAGCAAAGGAATATACAGGAGCAGATTTCCGGAGAACTTTGTGTCACGGTGTATTGTGTTTCTTGCTTTTAATCTTAGATCTTTTAATAAACTTTGTGTTATTTTAGATCTAGATCTAGAGCTACCTTTGCTTAGAATTTTGTGTTTATATCTATTGGTTTCTTCTATGTGCATGCAATCAACTCTGCTTATCTATTGATTGGGATGCACATCTTCCCCATTTCTTCTCTGTGTTTATATAATTCCCTTTCCCTTCTTATAAATATTTCCTTTCTTTAAACAAATTGCTTACTTGCTTGCAGAACTGTTCAGTTATGGTTCATGAGCTGAGTAGTTAAAGTAAAACCCCATTTAGATATTAGCATACTTTAATTGACAAATCTGACACGGGAGCCTCACCGGTAAATGAGGAGATTTATAAAATAATAAATTAATAAACTTCATGCATGAAATATAATTCAAGAATCTAAGTTTTTCTCTTTAAATCTCATTGAAAGAATGATTAGGTCTTTATCAACATTGATTATAATAGAAAAATGAATTGACCCTCACGAATGATTACATTTGAGTTGAGATCTATTTCCCATCTTCCAAGTTAATAATCTTTACATGTCACATGGTCAAATTATGACTTCTAGGTTCATTTTTATAGTTTCTTAACTTTCTCCTTCTTAACACCTTAATTTTTAATATACTTATAACATGAAAATTTTTTGATGTTCACTAAGGCACTCTTTTTGCCATGAGCTTTACACCTTTCATTTTGCATTTACTTTCTCAAGAGTTCATCATGGAACAAGAATAAAAGAAAATCCAAAAATGAAGCCATTTTCAAATTTTGCATTTTCTTTGGAAATAATTGAATTTTTGAAATTTTGAACATTCTAGTTAAGGGATTTGCACATTTCATGAAAGCCTAATGGACCTTAAAGACCACACTTGAGTGTCTTAAAGGCTCAAAACAAAATTGATACCTTCATGGCTTATTCATGTGTGCCAACATGGAGTGATGCTCTTGGATCAAAAAATAAATTCCACCCATGAATACTTTTGTATTTTAAAAGAGTTAGTGTTTAACAAAGTTTGATTTGCATTTGCACACTAGACTTTATCATTTTAACGATCCCAAATTCGGTAAAATCAAAATACAAGTGAAATTTTGAAATTTTGATATCATTTCTCAAAATCTATCACATTCTTTAGATTGGAATCCATCATTGAGGGGGCACCTTAAGGAGCATGGAACATGAGATGCTTATCAAAGCACTTTAATTTCCAACTACTTAGATAAACTGATTTCTAAAATGATAATTTTTATAAAATCACCTCTAAAGTGCATTTATGTTCCATAAAAAAAGATTATATTGATAAAATAATGTTTAGGTGTATTTTAGACAATTGCAAGGTGTTATTCTATGATGGCATCATTGAATATGTCATTAAATATTCTTTACCATTATTTATGTGAACCATTTAAGGTGAAAGGGACATTACATTTTCTTGGTACCATGCTCGAATCTCAAAGTCCTGATCAACAATGGTTTTAAGTCCATTGAGGCCTTGAATTTGAAATACAAACAAAACTTGTTCTTGATGGATTCTTTGTTTAGATAAAATCAACCCATCAACTTCTATGATATAATCATTGACTTTTTTCAAGATTTAAAATACTGTGCATAAAGACCATGGGAGTCTTCCCGATGGCTCAAACTAGTTATCTGTATGTTTTCTTCCAAAGCCCCTTTGATCACTTGTTGGCTAGATTTTCTACACAGTGAAAACCTAGGCAGTCATGAGATAAATCTCCCTCATTTACCGGTGAGGCTCCGTGTAAGATTTTGTCAGTTGTATTTCCTAATATCTATTTGTTGGTATTACTTTAACTATGTAGCTCATGAACCATAGCTAGACAGTTTTGCAACAAGTAAGCAGCTGTAAGCAAGAAAGAAATATGCGTAAAAGGGAAAAAATTAAATGCGAGAAGAAAGAAGAAATGTGCAACCTAACCAATAGTTGATGAGAGTTGATCACATGCACATAGATAAAACAAATAGATCTTAAAATGCAGAATTTGAAAGCAAAGGAAAGTTTCAGATCTAGATCTAAGAATAACACAAAGTTTATGCAATAGATCTAAAAAAAATAAGAAACAAAATGCACCATTGACACAAAGTTCTCTGGAAATCTGCCTCCTCTCTATTCCTTGCTTTTAGAAAAGCTATCAAGGGGTTTCAACTCAAAGTCTGGAACACAAGAATGTTGATTACAAATTCGATCCTTTAACTTGTAGGTTCTTCCTCTATTTATAGTGTATAAGGGCAATTACAAATAGGAAGCTTTAAATGAATTCCCGCATGCGGAAGCTATGAAAAGGGAAACAACTGGCAATCTTCCTCCTGGAATTCCTCTTTGCATGACATGCATGATTTATAACTGAAAAATAGAACCTTCTATTTTGCATGTATGCCACCTATTTCCAAGTAATTGACTTCTTCAAGTAACGGCTTTTAAACCAATCACTTAAGTTTTATAATTTAATTGATTGCTCAATTACTTTGTCGGAGAAAATAAAAAAAAGAAGAAAGAGGAAAAGAAATTAGAAGAAAGCTGCAACACTTCCAGTCTTGTTCTTTTTCCATATTCTACATGCGGTTGACTCTTTTGCCTTTGATTCTCACCAAACTTGGATCTGGAAGCTATGCATGATGATTTGATTTGCTTGTGGGTATTGCCTTTGACTTGTCTTCCCTCTTTATCCTTGAAGCTTTTGCAATTCTTCTTCAGTATATGCACTAATGAAATGTTTGTCGTAAATAATTCAGACAAAACTCATCATTTTTATTTTTAATTGCATATGAGCAATTTTAAATTCTGAAAGCACTCGGGTGAATGCAAATACAAGTAAATTCAATGAAGGCTTCAACTGGAAGATTGGGAGCACATGCACAAGATCTGAAAGGAATTTTCCATGCATTGACTTCTACACGGGTTGCGTTAGAAACAAGAGGATGAATTTTTGCGGAAGCCTTTGCAATTATGAGATCTGGATACATCATTAAATCGGTGATAGGTTCGGGGCCTATGTACGTATCATTGACTTGACAAATCTGGAAGCTATGCATGATTCTGTTGATCTTTCTCTTTCATCATGCTTCATCATGGCTGGAACAATCTTTGTCTGAGCTCTTTTTCTTTTAATTATGCGAATCCCTTGCAATTGGATCAATTTGTGCAGATCTGACAATTTCTTTTGATTCGGAAGATATATTCAATGTACCTGACATTGATTTGAGCACCTGTGATGAATACCTTGCAATTTATTCAGACAAAGATGGAGTCCATGGCATGAATACTTGATTTTTATCACCAAAATCTGCATATAAAGCTGCTGCCCTAAAATTTGAGGTTTTGCTTGCATGCAAAGCAAGCAAAAATATTATTTAATTCACTTGGCACATATACCAACATGCAAATGCTCAGAATGACCAAAATTAGGCTATTCCAACCCTAGGCGCCAAAATTGGAAGCTTCCCGTGGAAAATAAACTTTAATGCAAAATCCTCCTTTTGGCGCCAAAACCTGTCTAGGCTGCAATCCTCATCAAAAATAATTAATTGTCTCTCCCTTATGGCGTCCCATGCTTATATAACCTCCAGCATGCTATTTTTAATAATTGCCTCTTCCTATTTCTGGCAATTTAATTAATTAATAATCCATGTTTATTCATCCAATTTGGGCGCCCAATTATGCATGTTGTTGGTTGCTTTTAAATAATTTATTTTATTTATTTTTAGCATGCATCCTTGACTTCTCTTTAGCTCTTCCACTTGCATTGACTTTCCTTCTATTTATGGCGCCAAAATTGGGTGAATAAACCATTAATAAATATTATTAAATGCATTGTTATTCACCCAAGGTGGGTCGCATTTTTAGCAAGGGTAATTTCTAAAAATAGGAAGTCAACTTTGATGGGAATTTCTACCCTGCACTGCAGCTCCAAAAATCCCTCTTTCACTTAAGTTGTTTGACTTTCATAATGAGAATTTTTACCCTGTAAGGCAGGTAAGAAATTCTCATCTGGTGTTTTAAGTGATTTTCTTTTATAATGGGAATTTTTACCCCTCTGAGGAAGGTAAGAAATTCATTCAAGTAAGAAATCCAATACCTCTAATATTCCCATTGCTGACTTAAGTGACTTTGACTTCATGGGAAAAAGTACCTCTGAGGCGGGGTAAGAAATTCCCACCTACTGCCACTTGCCAAAATTCCCATTGCATCTTAAACCATTCATTCTAAAAAGTGCACTTGCCTGGAGAGGCTTTTTGTGCATGACTTCATCTTTTTGGTCGAAATTTGCTTTTGAGGCTGATTCCTTAAGTGCGGCGATATCGAATGATCTCTAGATGCTCTCAGGCAATTAAAGACTATACCAGGACAAAGAAATTGACCTTCTTGGAATTAAACGAGAAAGACCACGGGAAAACCGGAGAAAAACGCAAAAGAAATAAATAAAAAGCGAAAAAAGATTGCCAAAAGTCACAAACAAAGCTCTGAATTCATTCCTGGTGAAAATCCTATTGAAATGTGTGGATACTGGCATGCAAAACTTCAACAGGATTCAACCTGGAGCACAATTTACTTCAAACGGGGCTTTATTTATTTAATAAATAATTAAATAAAAATTTCCCGCTGACAAAACTTGGCGGAGGAATAAAATGAGTTTCGACATCTGGGTATTTATCGAAAATGGCTCATATGATTCACTTGGGAATATCTTAACGTAATATAAACATCTTCGGCAATAAAACACGAAAAAGACCCGTTATTTAAAAAAGAACAAAAACATTTCAAATGGGTAGTCCCATTTTCAAGGTGAAATCAAGGGGACTCCAACACTAATCACCTTGTTTATGAAAAAGGCTTCCGCTTTTGCTTTCTTACAAAGCAAGTCACACACATCATGTTTTTATTGGATAGGGCGGTAAACCAACAACCATGTTGGCTCTTGAAGGTCTTCTTTTATATCTCTTAGGTTGAGATGTCCATCTCTCATGCCACAAATTGTAAAAGAATTGCCTTCCACAACTAAGGCATGCAATTGAAATGGTAGGATCGACAATCCTTTCCTTGTTCACCATACCCAATCCCCAAGGCAACAATCTTATTTATTGATATCAAACACAATTGTTTGCCAAAAAATGCAGTTTTGAAAGATATTAGGATTATCCTTAGTTGACTTATGATAACAAATTATTATTCATGTTAGGACCATATCTAACATTTTTCACAATTCAATTTGGTGTTATCATTAGGAATAATAATACCTGCATCCACAATTCCTTCTAACATGTTATCTCCACATCCCCTAAAGTAATTGAATCAAAAGAACATAAATTAGCATGACAATTGACATATCAAATCTTCGATGGAAAAATCATGATGCTCTGGAATCAAAAAACCAACATCAAGTAGGGTTTCCACCATCCGATGCTATTGCCATGAGAAACACACTCGTTTGACTCGTGTTTAATTGTTGCCACATGTGCCTGCCCCTTTTTCGTCTTCAAGGCATTTTTTGGGTTCAATTAATCCTTCTTTACTCAAATTATCCAAAACTGGATTGAAGCATGTGTCCATCTTCATTTCTTTTGGCTGGCTGCAGGTAGAAAGAACTCACCTAGTCAGCGTAAGAGTTTGACTCTCAAACATTAAATGGAGAGCCTCCACAAAATATTCATAGAGGAAGATAAGTTGTTTAGGGCTTAGAGCCACCATATCATCGCTGTACCACCCTTTTGTTTGATTTTAAGATAAATGGTCTCGTTGAGTCTTTCATCTGAAGTAAGCACTCGACAGCGATCCACCTTGTTTCTTAGAAGAAAAAGTGCATATTCTTCGGTGTAAAACCAAACTCTTTTAATTGCGTCTTATATTTATCCCTCAAACTGGTCCGTAGCGTCTTAGCCCTAATGGCATTCTCAACTGGATATCAAATCATTAAGATACTAACAATTTTAAAAGTAAGAGAGCCAATATTTATGGATGTTTGTCATAATCAACAAAGTTTGTAGCAGGTCTGCCTTCACCACTTGTGATTATTTTATCACAATCTCGAAATTCTGCAAGCGCCAAAGATCTTATAGCTCCATACATTGAAATTTGTGCCCATGCAATTTCTGCTTCTCAATAGAATCAAGTTTTAAATATTGATATTACTTCACAATGTTTGATTTTCAGTCTTTTCCTTTTGCAGTCTCAGTGATTTTTATCCCAATTGATCTGAAGAATGTGCACTCTTTGGTATCTAAATGTTTAAATTTGCAATAGGATTTGAGACTCTTTGACCTGTTTTCATTTCTTGTGCCCTTGTCCACAATACTGAGATAGGCAACTTGAAATTCGCACAGTGTAGAGGTGAATCTATCCTTCAAGGTGTTTGACTGTAGAAATCGTGACTGTAATAAACTGGGCTAGGGAAAATGTCATGCACGCTGTTCATAGACATAAAGTTTCTGGACTTTTGCAAATTGAGAAAATAGCACCTCAAAATGCCCTAACGAGACTGTAATGGTGATTATGACTATTAACAACTTACATAAATTCCCTACTTTTCACAAATTTTGTGCCCTCATGACAGGACTTTCCTCAAACACTCTCATTCCGTCATAGGTAGGTTCCTTGGGCAAATTGCTTTGATAATCCAATGTTATCAGATGCATGAAGAAGAAAAATGAGTTGTATGTTGAAGGCACTGTTCTCAATGCAAGATTTATTTATTGAAGATAGCTGGTTACATTCAATTTTCAATTTACATTCAGTTAAAAATTCCCAAATACATAACCAATGGCTTTTAATATAAATATTCAACAGGAGAATGCTGAAACCAAGTGAAGGCCAATGGGGAATTTGAAGTTTGATGTCTGTTGGTTGTGACAATATAATATGTATATGGTTCACTCTTGATTACAGGTTTACATTAACGGTAAGCCCTCACTCATCCCATTTCACGTCTTCTGAAATCTGATAGGAATCTGTTATTTATTCGCTAGAATGGACTCTGTATTGGTCCAAAATTTTATGCTAGCTTGAAATACCTATGCATCTGTAGTATGTGGAATTTAGGTTTGCACACTGGTAACAATTATGATAAGATATTGTAAACGGTCATGCTCAAGCTTTTCTTTGGCTATTCTTATCACCATTTCTCATGGGAAGCTCTGACATGTTGATAGTTTTTTTGCTAAACCGGAGAAATTCTATAATAGAGAGGAATCAAAATGTACATATTCGATTGTGCTAGGCATGGAAACTATTAGTCCAAACCTGGGCAATATAAACAAAAGCACACATATTAGTGACTAACAATGATGCAAATCTTTATCTAGAATTTGTCAAGGTCTTCTTGAAGCTTGGGCGGCGAATGTAGCGGTGGAGGATGAAATGACCCTTTTGAGGGTTTTTAATAAAAAATTACGATTCTGGAAATGAAATTGCAGCAGAATGAAATTTATATTACAGAGATTTAAATCTTCACAAAATAGCCCAAAGTCGTCACGAAACTTCTCCAAATATTTATCAATGATTTATATATTATTTTTATGAATTTTAGAGCCCAAATCGAATAAGGAAATGCAAATTAACACTGCTGAAATGAAGTTCTGAACTGGAAATCACAGCAGCATATAAAATTTAATATTTCATGAAATTATGCTCAAAAATCACGAACTTCAATATTCCATACCTTTAGGACATACTTGCGAATTAAAGACCAATCGATTTGCTCGATATTCTTTGACCAATAAATCAAATATCAATCATATGTAAGTCGCAAATTCTAGGATAAAGTAGAATAAATTGATATAAATCTGAAAATGCACAATATAAATCAGATTTGCAGAGATAATTTATATATATCTGTTGGCTAGATTTTACGCATAGCATCAAACCTAGGCGGTCATAAGATAAATCTCCCTCATTTAACCGGTGAGGCTCCGTGTCGATTTGTCAATATAAATGTGTTTTTATCTATCGGGGGTTTTACTTTAACCACTTAGTTCATGAACCATAACTAGGAAGTTACTGCAGCAAGTAAGCGGCTCTTTAAGAAAGGAAAATTATAGAAGAAGGAAGTGGAGGAATTACGAGAAAGGAATAAGGAAGATGTGCATCCCAATTAGTAGATAGCGAGCTAATTGCATGCACATAGAAGAAACTTAATAGATTTGAACACACTTGAAATTCTAAAGCAAAGCAGTTCTAGATCCAGATCTAAAATAACACAAAGTTTACTTTAAAGATCTAAGATTTAAAAGCAAGAAACACAAATTACTTTAGCACGTGACACAAAGTTCTCCGGAAACCTGCTTCTTTGTATTCCTCTACAACAAGTGGCTCTCAGGGGTTTAGCACAAAGTCTAGAACACAAGATTGCTTCTTACAAATTCTGATCGATGATTAACCCAGTAGGTTCTTCTCCTACTTATAGAATGTAGGAGGGAAAGTACAAATAGAAGACTCAAACTGAACTAAAGTATGAACAACAAGTAAAGATGACATTTGGCAATCATCCTCAACTAACTTCTTCTTAAGTGACACATGTATCACTTAACTAATAGAAAGGTTCCACATGACTTCAAGTAATGGTTGCAAAACCAATAACTTAGAAGTTTACAATTTCATCCGGGAACATAGAAAATAGAAGAAGAAAGAAATAGAAGAAGTCATGCCAGCTGTAACATCTACATCTTCTTCTTGTTCTGATATCTGATATACTTGTCGAACATATAATTCAGCATCTTTCCATCTGTTTTAGCTACTGCTTCCTTTTCTGTCCTGAATTGCAGCAATCCTTCATTCAACACTTTGCTGCATGCTTCCACTTCTTCCAAACTTGGCCCAAATCTCGCATGATGTCCGCTGCGGTGTCACCCTACCCTCTTGATAGAGTTCATCGTGAAAGGCTTGGTGGCTTTATCAATCCTCTTTTGCACCATCGAAAGAGAACCCTCCAGGAATCATGCACCTCGTTAGAAACAATCCACACATATGAAGTAATACCTCCATCCACTCTTTCCTCGGTGAAAGAAATAATCTTGTCCGTGCAAATCGATGTTCTACTCTCAGCGCTGCATCCTCTTGACAAAACTCTGCCCCAGATCTCCAAGCGGAAAGATCTGCAAACTCTAGTTGCTTCCCTTCTCGACTAATCCATCCGGCACAATTTGTTCTGTGCACCAATACATCTCCCTACAGCCTTGTTGATCTCGGCCAAAATACTCGGGTTACTCTCTGCCGTATTCATTCCTTCTATGCTTTCTATCGATTGCTTTAGTTGATTTTTTGCATCGTTCATAACCTTTAGGCGGTGGCACTTCCCAAGTTGCACGAAGCTTGACGAATAATCGAGATCCTTCCATTCGTCGATAGCCTTTACTTGATTGCTTGCATCTTCCATTTCCCGCATAAGATGATCACTCACTGTGGCGAAATGGGGTGAACGGAAGGTTTAGCAACCTTGGCTATGATCTCACATAATTGAGATATTTGCTTCTGACTCTTCTTTCTCCGCCTTTTCACTTTGTTAAGCCTAAGGAACAAAGCATCCAAAGCAACGTCTGCGTGTCTGCGCTTCATCCTTCGGTGGTAGCTTGACCAGTGGTATTTTGGTCACCGTCACATCTTCTGCCGTGAGTTCCTCTTCTACCTTTCCTTCCGCCGGATTGATATCTCAACAAACTTCTCTCCCGAATCCTCGATGATCAACCTAGAAGTTGCTTTAGCAACTTTAGGCCTTCTGTCTTACGCTCGAGATCACTGAAGTAGCTGCAAGTCATGTTCCTCTAAGTTCATCTCTACTCTTGCTTCCGGAACCAACTGCAAAGCTAACCATTCCGAGAAATTACTTCTCGGAGAGTGAGAAGTCGCTGAGTGCACTACCATTTCCCGCTCTGCATCCTCTCCATCAGAAAGTGCCACAATATCATGGCTGCCATCCTCTCGAAACATCCAGGACAAAGCTCTTTCGAACTCCGTCATCTGCAGCTTCAACATCTCCTCTGGAACGGGTGCTGAACGAAGTGGCTGCGGAGAGAAGATGAACGTTGCTGGTTTTAATGAAGGCATGGAAGCATCCTGCTGCTGTGGTGCGATAGTTGGTGATCCTTTAGAATCTTTGGAGAAGTCGGAGTCAAAGCTATGATCGTAGAAGTGGTCTTCTCTTTCTCTTGAGATCTTCTGCGTACTTTCACTTCTCGAACCTTCTGCTTTGCTCTCTCCTTCATGCTTTCGCTTGAGGAATCTCTGTGCCGAAGTTGCCTGTGATTTGGTTCATCAATACTTCATCAAGGCAGTATCCCTTCGTTAGCAACCAGCTCGAAGTACTCACCAACACAGCTCGAGATCTTTCTTCTATTGTGTTGCAGCCGCCATTGCTATCTGCCCGCATAGCTTTATCTCCTCCCATTTGATGGTAAGTGTCAGTACCACGTTCCCATCATCTTTAAGATCCGCGAGTATCCGCGCTAATCCAAAGTCAAATACTTGCTTTGCCGATAGCCTGCTGAAATCTTTCTTTCTAACCTCGTACTCACTTCTACACTTCATCCAGAAATCTTCTAACGAAGGCACATGTGCGTACTCCTGGGAGATTGTCTTCCTGGCTATTCCAAATGGATCGAAATTAAGCCGTGCAGGGAAGAACTCTTGCTCATACTCGGACAACATTTGTGCTTCCATCCCTCGAGCTCTGTGAATGCCGATGCAACTGTAAATATCCACATGAGTGGGAAGAAGCCCGTAGACTTGTTCCGCTTATTGAAAGGTCGTGTAACTCCACAAGTTGCTGCTCGGCTCCATGGCAATCAATCTGTCACTCGGGTACCTTGGCATCTTTGTTGGTTCACCTGAAAAGCTCGTAACCCTAAGGTATGTGAAATCTGCAAACTGGATGAATACACTTTGCCAATCTTGGACACTGCTTCCCATGCTTCCTTGCTTACCTGTGAGTCTTGAGTCTTTGTCTAACTGCGGATGAAATCGTAGAAGAAACCATCGTTGATCACTTTGAAGTCCTTCTCGCACGCAGGTACAGTAAGCTGTGGGTAGCACTCGAAAATGGGATCCTTGGAAAGAATACCACATCTATCCAGCTTGGAAAAGACACCCTGTGAAGCTGCAGCATACACCAAGTATGAAGTCATCTTGAAGCTGAAGGTACGCTTTACGTTCCGCAGTTGCTCACCGATGTTGCTGCTAATAATTTCTGACCAACTGATTATAGAATCAACCTTGTTGATTTCAATGGTCCTGATGAAAGCATACATCCATGTCCGGAAAGTGTAGGCATTCGCTTCACCATTCAACCTGCATAGCAATTTGACAATATCATCCGCCTCCTGCACCAAATTGGATCGTGGAAGAGTTCTCGGGAACTTGGAAGGGGATCTAGGCTTCTTCATGAACCGGCTATTCATGATGCTCACACAATCAGCTCTATGTTTTCCCACCTCTGTCGGCATCACGAATGCTAATAGAAGTCACCACCTTTAAATCTGGAATCTTCAAACAATAATCGAAGAATTCCGTATCCAAACGAATTATTGTCTTTCCCGCAACATCACGCACTGATCTGGATGAAGGATGATAAGATCTAGCACACTCCATCACAAACTCTCGCAATTGGGGTGTGCGGGAAAGCTGCACTCGAATAATTCCACTACTTTTGACCGCACGCATGAGTGAAGTCTTTCCACTCTGGATCATCAATCAAATCGAAAGAGGTTCACGGGCCTAGATCAAATTGTCTCCTATGTCGAAAGTTTAGAAGCAATGCATGAATCCATCGTGCTCTCTTTTTCATCTCCTTTTGCCATGGCTTTATCAATCTTTATCTAATAATTCTTTTTCTTCTAATTTGGCGGATTTCTTCAATATTAGTGCGAGATCTCGGACAATTCTTGATTCGGAGGATATTTGCAATGTATTGGACATTGATAAAAACTCCTTTTCTTTTATAAAGCACCGTAATGAGTTCCGACAAAAATGGCCACCGGAGCATGAATAGTGAATTTCAATTATAAAAATCTGCACTTTTCAAACTCTGCCCCAAAAATTGGTGTTTAATTTGCACATAAAGAGAGCATGAATCCTTTCAACAACTATGCTCTGTAACACTGTGAAAACAACCTGCCGACAAGATCAACCTTCTCCAAAGCATGCGCCAAATCTGGAAGCTTTTAGCCTTTGTTAGCACTTTGTCTGTGCAAAATCCTTCCTCTAATGGGGGCGCACTTTTTCTCCTTGCTGCAATTCTTAACCTGTGAATTAAATAATTCATCCATATGGCTGCCCATGCTTATATAACCTTCACAATTCTATAATTAATAATTGCCCTAACAATTAAAGGCAATTAATTAATTAAAAATCATGTTTTTCTCTTTTAAAAATAGCATGTTTAAGGACAGCCATCCAATAAATTAAATTAATCCAATTTAATCCTTCACACAGCACTTCACTCAAGTCTCACAGTGTGCTTTGACCATAGCCACTGAAAATAGAAATTAATTTAATGATTTAATGCTTCAAAAATCATTAAATAATGCCCAAATGGGGCGCACTTTTTGAGAGAAGGGGGCAGCCACTAAATAAATTAAATTTAATTAATTTAATTTATTTCTTTTATTCCTTCTTTGACTTTTTGACCTCCTCAAGCTTGGGCGCACTTTTTGAAGGAAGAAAGATTATTAAAAATAATCAATTTAATCACTTTAATTCATCACCAAAGGGGGCGCACTTTTTTGCACATGTAATTCTATTTTTAAGAATTTTTACCATAATGGGATTCTTTACCCTGCCAGGCAGGCACCAAAATCCCGTGATCCACTTAAGTGATTTGACTTTGACAATGGGATTCTTTACCCTGCAAGGCAGGCACCAAAATCCCATGATTTCACTTAAGTCACTTTCCTTTTATTATATCATGGGAATTTTCACCCTGCAAGGCAGGCAATAAATTCCCACCTGCCTGCAGCCTCTATTTTTCCCACTGCAGCTTAAGTGACTTTTATAACACGGGAAAAAGTACCTGCCGGGCGGTGTATACAATTCCCATCTGCACTGCGGCTTATATTTTTCCCATCGCGACTTAAATCCTTTGTTTTCCAAAAATGCGCCCATCCCGCGAGGGGCTTTTCTGTCTGCGACTTCGCTTTTTCCCAGTGATCCGGACTTCCGATAACGACTTCCTCCGGGCAAAATGTGCGTGTATGTTTTCCAGTACTCCAGGCCAAAAATCGGGCTTACCGTGAAGGAGTTGTTCCAGAGAAATTTTACGAGAAAAGCAGAGCGGGACACCACAAAAACGAAAAATTGCCAAAAGTTACAAATAAAGCCCAAAACTTAAAATAAGTTAAAATCCTTACGGTATATAGGAATAATAACATATTAAACTTATAATGGACTTAAAACGGAGCGCAAATAGCCTCATACGGGGCTCAAAATAATTAAATACAAATTTCCCATGACAAATCCCGGCAATGAGAATAAAACAATTTTGGGCATCTGGGTATTTGGCGAAAAGAACTAATATGACTCTTTGGGATTATCTTGGCCTAATCAAAGAACTTTCGAGCAATAAAAACAACAAATGACCCACTATTTTAAAAGTACGAAATTTTTTCGGATTGGGTGATCCACAGATTTCGGGTGAAATCAGGTGACACCAATATCTTAATATTCAAGGAAGTTCAAATGTTTTAAGTCACAAGCAAGAGGTTTTCGTCCCTTGCAAGAGACCTCTAAAGGGGTTTTCGTCCCAATAGGTTGGCTGTGAGAGTACTCTCTCAAAAATCAAATGATTACAAGTCAAGTCGATGCCCAAATGAGTGCCCCACACCCCTATTTATTCTTCCCAAGGGTGGCGTCTCTTCCCAAACATGATCGCCCCTTTAAGAGCTTGTTTATTTATGCTTGGCCGACCCATGTGTTATTTATTTATTTATTAAAAAACATACAAAAATATTATAGTAAAGGCAGCGTAATTCTTCTCCTTGCAATCCTCTTTCAAGCCACGAAGAAGGAATGGCTGAAAGTCTTCTTTTTAGCTGTCACGTGGGAAAAAGGGACATTACAGTCCTCCCTCCCCAAGATTGCTTGCCCTCAAGCAATCGCAATTGTGGATGCTCCAAAATGGCTGCACTCTCCCATGTAGCATCTTCGAGGGTAGATCTTTCCAACGAACCAAATATTCTTTGATGCTTCGATTCCTTAGTCTTCTTTCACGAACATCTAGGATTTCTTCAAGGTATTAGAATCAATTTGCCTTCTTCATCCAATGGAGGCAACTCAAGTGAAGGAGTGATATGTTGTCCCAGTGCCTTCTTAAGGCATGAAACATGAAATACATTATGGATCTTGCTATTCTCAGGAAGCTCCAACTCGTATGCAACCTTACCCACCTTACGGATGATTTTATATGGGCCATAGAACCGTGGCTTCAATTTCTCTGCTCCCTTCTGCTTGATGGAGGTCTGCATGTAGGGTTGCAGTCTTAAGAACACCATGTCACCTACTTCGAATGTTCTCTCGGTTACGTGCTGATCCAACTCAATCCTCGGGCCTAGGTATAGAATTGCCGTGCATTGCTTCTTTCATTCGAGCTTCCTTCTCCATTTTGGATTCTCGGTTCCACGAGACTTTGGAGAGAAAGAGCAAGTAGACCCAAAGTATCAATAAGCTTCTCTTGACCTGAAATCAGTTGGTCTATCTTTGCTTCTTGGAATCCATGTGCCCTTCTTCTTCTGACTTTTCTTCGTTTTCCTTCTTCCTTCTTTGGTAAAAGATGTACTCCTTGTTTCCAGTTTCCATAATTATCAGGCCTTAAGAGGATAAAGCTTTGATACCACTGAAATGACCCTTTTGGGGATTTTAATTAAAATTACTATTCTGGAAATGAAATTGCAGCAGGCTGAAATTTATATTGCAGCGATTTTAATCTTCACCAAATAGCCCAAAAATCATCACCAAACTTCTCCAAATATTTATCAAAGATTTCTATATTATTTCTATGAATTTTAGAGCCCAAATCGAACAAGGAAGAGCAAATTAACACTGCTGGAAATTGAAATCAGAACTGGAAATCGCAGCAGCATATACAAATTAATATTTCATGAAATTATGCACCAAAAATCACGAACTTCAATATTCCAGCCTTTTAGGACAAGGCGAATTAGAAGACCAAGTCGATTTGTTAATATTCTTTGCCAATAAATCAAAATTCAATCATATGCAAGTCGCACTTCTAGGATAAAGTAGAATAAATTGATATAAATCTGAAAATGCACAATATAAATCAGATTTGCAGAGATAATATATATATATATTAATATTCAAGGAAGTTCAAATGTTTTAAGTCACAAGCAAGAGGTTTTCGTCCCTTGCAAGAGACCTCTAAAGGGGTTTTCGTCCCAATAGGTTGGTTGTGAGAGTACTCTCTCAAAAAACAAATGATTTCAAGTCAAGTCCATGCCCAAATGAGTGCTCCACACACCTATTTATTCTTTCCAAGGGTGGCGTCTAAATGCGACACTAAAAAATTTTCCTCCATAATTTCTTTTTCATTAATGTATGTATTAGGAATAGGATGTTGTTAAGTATAATTAGTAGTAGCGTCCGATAGAAAATAACGGTACGCTTGCCCGATACGACGCGCCAATAATATATAATACCGTAATAGTCAAAAGTACAATAGGAATGTTGTGGTAAAAAGTAAATATTTGTCGTAAGTGTATTGGTAATGTTAAAATGTCAAAGTTAGGGTAAGTAGAGAAGTAGGGTCTACATGATTAGGAATTAGAAATATTATATTAGTAATAAGGACAAGGAGTGATGTCATAAATATTTTGTGTATTTTATTTGTAAAAAGTTTTAAAAGGTGGAAGCCATGTGAAATGATAAGGTTTATCTTATCTTAAAATATAAGCTTACATGTAAAAATAAGAGTTAAGGTATGGAATATGATTCGTCGAGTAGATTTCTTATCCTATCTTAGAGATAAGGTGGATAAACCCAAAAGTTCTATAAATAAAGAGGTCACCCCCCTCATTTAGCATAGAAGGAAGTAGTGAGAAATATTGTATGAGTAAGTGTGTTAAAGAAGCCATTAAGAGGTGTAATTGTGAAGTTTCTCCCATAGTTATTATTGGAAGGCAAGTGAAGTTAGTAACACTTGAAGTACCTCATGGGTGAGATTGTAACAATTTCATGTTGATATTATAATTTACACTTATATTTCAAATTTGTCATTATTCCTTCTTATCATAGTCTATGGTATTCTTGTGTTATGTTTGTTGTTGTATTTCAGTTACATCCATCAAACTAAAGGCAATGCATTAGTAAATAATCATAGACGAGGAGTTCCCGGTGAAAAATTATCATAGTGCCGGATTGGTGATGACAGTCTCTTTCCCAAACATGACCGCCCTTTAAGAGCTTGTTTATTTATGCTTGGCCGACCCATGTGTTATTCATTTATTTATTAAAAACATACAAAAATATTATAATAAAGGCAGTGCAATTCTTCTCCTTGCAAATCCTCTTTCAAGCCACGAAGAAGGAATGGTGAAAGTCTTCTTTTAAGCTATCACATGGGAAAAAGGGACATTACAGAGAGGACCATAACATATGAGATTGTGGTTATCAAGAGCCCAATCAGCTCACACATCCTCCACTTTATTGAGATCGCCAGGGAACATGATTGAAGTATGTCCCTTGGAACATATCCTTTACCCTTGAAGTTTCCCTAACTCTCTTACGGTTTGCTAATTTTTTCCCTAAACCTCCTCAAGATTGGATAGCAAGCCAACTATCGAGAAGAGAATCAGATTTAACCTAAAGTTTTTGCCATCATATTTTGAGCTTCTTGTAAGCACTGTAGATTGCCTTGATTTCAGCTATGTTATTTGTAGAATAATATAATTTTTAGAAAAGAAAAAGGCCATTGAACCATCAAAAGATCTACCTATTCCTCCAATACTAGCCTAACCCAAATTTCCTCTAGAAGCACCATCATCATATAGGTGCCTAGGGTCTTACCATCGCTGTAAAAACATTATTGTTCCATAATTCGGATGGTAACCCAAGCAACAGCACCCAAACCGAGCTACGAAAGGTGATTCCTCATCCACTTGAAACCTCAAATGTCAGGGTTTCATGAAGAGCCCCTCGATGCAAGAGAATCACCTAGGTTGACTCCTTTCAACAAAATTTTATCCCAAGGATCTTGAGAAGGTGCCTATAGGGGCTTCGGAGGTTTGATGAGCTTTTAAGTGCTTTAGGAATTCAAATTTTGAAAGATTTCAATTTTCCCTCCAAAAAGACCATGTGAAATTTCAAATGAAGTTAGAAGCCATTTTGGCTTGCTACGTGTATAGAAAGTTGATGGGAGTGTGTGAGGGGTCTAAACATGATGTAAATAGGTCCTATGGGTAGAGTCTGAATCAATTAATGTCTAAGAGGTGTAATGACCTTCTCTCATTATGTATGTATCTAGAGTCTTAAGCAAAGTAGTTAGGTTTTCAATAAAAAGAGGGTTGATTCGAGTATAAAGATGGCAGTTATCCTTCTAAGGAAGAGAGAGGAAAGAGAGGAGAACATTCTCAAGTAGGAAAGCTGAGAATGAAGGTAATGGGAGAAGAAAGAAATAATTATCAATAAAGAGACTCTGTTTTTGGCCAAAGAAGACTGAGTTTAAATTGATATTTCTTTTCAAAGATCTTGTTTTTCACCAGGTAGAGCCATTAATATTGTTGATTTCTATCTTGGAGAATTGGTAGGAAGTATTTCTAGTATTAATCTCAGAAACATTGTGCATGTTTGACATTCTACAGACTATTAAAGCATAACCCTGTTTTAACCTTGACAAGTTGAAGACAGACTTAGCATGATTGGAGCAACACTTAGTTGGTTTTGGTAATAAACTGTTGAGAGGATGAGTATATGGGGTATTTCAATTCTACGTGGAGGTTAAACAATATATCTATGCATGTAACTTGGTTCCTTATGGTATGACTGTGTCTTAACATGATAAAACCTGATTTTACCAGTTTGTGATTGTAAGCTTCAAGTGGCTATGGAGGTTTGCTCGTTAATGAAATTCCGCTGTCAGAACAAGAATAAGGAGTAACATGATACAGATTAGGTTGCCAAATTTTAGGTCTTGAAACTAAGTTCTTATCATTTTATAAGCCTTTAACCCTCTCGGGCTGAGACAGGGTCTTTCTTAAGGTTTAATACCAAAATTAGGTTTTGAGGCCTTATTCTTGCATTCTAAGATCTGAGGTTGTATATAAAGTATCTAGGGATTATGTTGAGAATGATAACGAAGGTTTTAAGGGTCATGAAACCATATTGTGCTTGAAATGTATGACAGTTGTCCTCTAACATGACTGTGACAGTTTGAAAACCCATTTGAGGATAAAAATTGCAAAATTAGTGATTTTGATTGGTCATTGACCTTGATACCTTATTCATTGCTGTGGAGATTACATGGTGACTGATTTTGAGTGTTTAAAGGTGCTAAGAAGACAATAATTGCATGTGAACTTCGACAGTTAGCTTCTAGGAAGGTCTGTTACAGTACTAAGGTGGATTGAGGAGGAAATCTAGTCAAATTCTGGATTGCTCATTGAGTTGGTTCTTGAAACTTGGTAGATTATATAATAATAGGACATTCTACCATATTTTCATAGATTCCAAGCCTGATAATGCTCCAAAACTTCACAGTTCCTAGGACAGTGAGAGCCTACGATAGGCCTAATTAGAGATTGAGACAGTAAGTTTTTGTAGGATTATCTATAGGAAGGAGACTTAAAACTTTTCACACAGCCTAAATGGCCAAATGGGTCTCATAAAAGTCCATTAGTTTGTTGAGAAACTTTGGAAAAAAATTTATGCAAGAAAATTGCTTGGAGCAGGGCTACTAGGGAGTTAGTTAACTTGAGAAGGACAAGGTGTTGAAAAAGTGACTTATATTGGCAGTTGCAGGAAAATATTTGGTACAAAGCTCAAGGGGCTAATGGGTACCCAAATCAAGCTTTAGTTTGTCTTGGGACTTTGTCAATTGCTCCCAACCAGTTTCATCCATCAACATTACTCTTAAGAAGCCTAGGACAGTTTTAGTGAAAGTGAAGAAGTTTGATGGTTTTATCATCTCGAATCAATTAGAAGGTTGTTAATATATTGAATTGAGCTTGTGAAACAGGGTACATGGTTAGAAAGTGCCAGTTGAGGCTAAAGAAGACTAAGTTTACTTGTTTTCAACCATGTTTTTGGAGATTCTTGTGAAGGCCAGTTTTTATAAAGCTAAATACATTGGAGTTTTCTTTTGTTTGTGATCTCACTAAATGTTGATTTGGCATTGAACAAGAGTACAAGAGCAAGATCCATTAATTTGAGGAGCCAAATAAGGCTAAAAGACAAATTTTTACAAGTTTGAGCCATTCTAAGGCTATAGTGAAAGATCCTCAAAACAAAGCACATAGGGAGATTAAAGTATTTGTTGTTCTTGTCTTGTTATTGGCATTGGTTGCATGTAGAGCTCTGCATCACCTGCTTTGCCATAAAACCAAGGTCCCCCTTGGAAGATGAACTCTCTGTCTTCTGCAGTAGCAAAGAAGATGAGAAAATATCTATGAGAGTAAACAGAGATTGAAAACTCATCTTTGGTTTGTCAAAATTTCCTGCTCCATTCTTTGAAAGCCGTCAATGGAGGATCAAATCGGACGATCAGCCCCTAGCTCTCTAATTCAGCGATGCCTTTTGAACATCTTTTTTTTAAGCATCACAACTAGCAATCCATCAACAACTGTCATACAGCCATTTTCATTCTTTCTTGGATCGATTTTGGGCATCCTCAACGGTCGCTTCTGTAGATTACCACTTGGAGCCCTATTTTAAGGGTTCCCCCTTATCAGATATAAACCCTCCCTTCACGTGGGCGGAATGCATGAATATATCCTCACGTCTGCCTCAAAGGGCAAATGTGGAAGTCAACATGCAGGAATTCAAAGGTTCTTCCTAGCACCCATGAAATGTAGAGATTAAGCGGAAATAGTTTAAGAAAGCAACAATGAAACAATTTTTTTCCCAATACCCACAAAAATGCAGATAAAACTTGTGTTAGATTTCGTGCAACAACTCCCATGCCCTAGAAAGTGTTGTTTCTTTGCATCATACCCAAATTTCCATGCAAATCATGGATATATTTTAATGTCGATAAATACTCACAATAATAAAACAAATCATGTTTTTCTATTTTTGTCTGAAAATAGTCGTAGTTCCATGGTTCCCGGCAAATCATTAGGATGTAAGGGTTCGTCTGAATCTCAAATTTTGTTTAATTGGAAGGGCTCTCTTTGAATGAGGGCAACCCATTTTTATATTGTACATATCCTATAGGGGATTCTTGATACAAGAGCATCACTCCAAGCATGTAAATATGGCTTGTAATCTCCAAATTTTGGCTTGTTAGTGTGTTGGTAGGTTCAAAAGGTCCTTTAGAGTCATCTAGGTGTGTTTGTATTGATCTAGCCTTTTCAAAATTTGAATTATGCACTTTCCCTCCAAAAGTGTAAATTTGAAATTTAAGGGCATTTTGGCTTGTATTTGGTGTATGGATGTGATTTTGGAGCAACCAAGCATGTGTTAAGGTTGTGGGAGGTCCTATTGATGTCTAGAAGTCTTAGTAAAGTCATGATTGTGACCTAGTTCTTAGGTCTTAAGTTTCTAGGCTAAAGTTGGGACTTTTAATGTTATAATAAATGCAAAACCATGAAACTTGAGAGGTCTTATGAGACCTAGATTCAGTTAGAGGTGAGTGAGATCATATTTAAGCATCATTGTAACTAATTTTGATCATCATTCGAATGGACAAGCATTGGAAGGTGAGCTCCAAGAAGTTTTGTATGGAAGTTCTTGTTTGCAAACAGTATTAGATAGTTTTACAACTGTATTTGGTCATTAATGGTCATTGAATCTCAGATATTTTATTAGTTAAACACATGCATGCATGGTATGAACTCAAATGTACTTTGTCTTGTTCTTGGAAGGTGTATCTCGTGGTTTACAAGAGTTTATGCAATGTAACAACTTGAAGAAACTTGTAACAGTGGTGTATTTCTCATAGCCAAGCAAGATTGAAACCAGGAGAGCAACCTTGATTCGATTGGTAAAAGATATAACCAAGAAGAGCATAAGAAGCCTTTGAAGTTGGTTTATATTGGACTCGTGAGATTTCACTAGGTTTGTGAATTTGAGTAAAGTCTGTAACCGGCTATTGTATACAATCAAATTGAAATTTATCGTTTTGGTGATGCACGTGGTCTAAAAGGTGAAGTTGGTGGCTAAGGTTGATGTGGAGTGTGTGCTTAGATCCTTAGGAACCTTCAAAGACACCTGCAAGTGAAATATTTAACAATATTTCGTTTAAAGTATCCTAACAGTCTTGAAACCCTTGTTTTTAGGGGGTAGAGTAGGGTGATTTTGTGTCTTAAATGCAAAAAGGTGATAAGAGGAGTTCCACTGCTAAAGTTCTTATGTGGAGAAAGGGTATGCAGATATCTAGGTAAGATTTCAGGTCTTAAAGTTGAATTTTAGTCTTCCTATTGCAAAATCCCTCTTCTCGGGTTCATTGTGGAAACCCTTCTAGGGTTTGTGGCATTATAGTGATTGAAGGTCTTACACATATAATCAGATTCTAAAATTTTGTAGTTATCATCTACATTGATTCCCCTTGCATATTCAAAAGGAATTAGGGCAAATGAATGTCACAGTTATCAGGGAAAGATGACAGTCTCTTTGGAAAAACTGTAGATGCACAAAGGAAACCTAATTGCAACTGAGATAGAGCGAGTTGGACCATTTGTTCTGAAGGAAGGCACCTTGAAAAGTTCCACACAAGTTAATTTGCCAAATGGGTGTCCTAGAATGGTTTTAGTTTGTCAAGAGAATGGTTTTATCAAAAGTTTGGGGTGGAAAACTAGTTTCATAGGCCTACAAGGGGCCTAGACAAGCAAAAAGAGAGTAAGGGTGAAAAATTGATCTAACAAAGGAGTTAAGGCATGAAATTGATCCCACACCTCAAGGAGGATAATGGGTGCCCAGAAGTGTGTTTAGTTTATTCTGGGTAGTTATAGTTTGCTCCAGACATGAACTCACCAGTGGCAGTGGACTTGAGAAGCTTAGAAGGCAGTTCTGTAAGAAGGTGAGAAAATTGAAACTTTTAGTTGAATTGGACCATTTGAGGGTTTATTTGGCTTAGTCCAAGGTCTAGAAACAGGGTACAAGAGTTGGTTGAATGCATTAAGGTCATAAACTCAGAGTTTGCATGATTTAGAGGGTTCTTGAGTTGTAGAAATAGCTTGTTTTGAAGGCCTAAAAAGCAGTTTTTAGTTCTTGGTACATTTTAACCTTATGGATTGTTGTAATTGAATGTAGCTCTGAATCATTTAGTATCAGAGCAGGATTTTTATTGAAGATTGAATATTGTTTATTGCTAAGAAGTGAATTGTGTGAGTGTGAATGAAGACTGATAGGTGCAAGTGAAGAGTTAAGAAGAAGTGAAGGTGAAAAGTGGCTGAGAAGAGTGCAAGAGTGAAAGAAAGAGGAAGATAGAGAGAGAGTCAAGATGGCCATTGGTATGAAACGGGACCGAATGGAAGAGACAGAAACTGATGAAAGATATGAAAGAGAAGAGAAGGAAAGAGAAAGAGGAAAAGATGAAAGAGGAAGCAAGCAAGAAAGAGAGATGGATGCAAGAAGAGATTCAAGAACTGAAAAGAGGTGTAAAAGTGGTATTGGTGGTGAATTATTGCATTTTTTCTCTTGCTATCATAAGATTACAGACTGTTGTACCTTGTTATCCAAAAATTCAGTTGGCTGTTATAAATTTCAGTTTGCTTTGATTTTGGTTTGTGCCATTTCCCTTCTTTTTCAGTTTCAACCCAGAAAGAGACATTACATTCTCTAACCCTATCCCATTTCCCTTTTACACTTTACCCTCAGCATCTTCCCTTCATAAAACTAGTTTAAGTGTTTTCCATGCATTAGATTAGGAATAGAACCAGGTGTTTCTGGAGGTTCTTTGCAAAGTCACAGTGCCACGCTAAATAGAGATCCCATGTTGTGCTGGACTTGCAGGCACAATCTAGATCAAACAAATCCAAGCATTAACAGTACTTTAAAAAAGCGTTGAGATATCTCAGAGCTTTTGACTTGTAATTTTGCCTCATTACTAATAAGGAACTCGTGGATTTGTGCCTCTAACCTAAGGCTGTTAAAAAATGTGCGCATTATGTCATGTGGTGGAGATTAACAAATATTTTCATGATTTCTCTAGAAAGTGCTTCCAAACAATGGAATAAAGGTGTATCTAATGCACCATGGAGGATTCTGAAACCAAGTGAAGGCCAATGGGGAATTTAAAGTTTGATGTCCACTGGTTGTGGCAATTAATGTATATATGGTTCACTCTTGATTACAGGTTTACATTAACGGTAATCCCTCTCTCATCCCATTTCACGTCTTTTGAAATCTGATAGGAATCTGTTATTTATCAGCTAGAATGGACTTTGTATTGGCCCACTCAATTTTATGCTATCTTGAAGGACCTATGCATCTGTAGTCTGTGGAATTTAGGCTTGCACAGCGGTAACAATTATGATAAGATTTTGTTTGATGGTCATCGTTAAGCTTTTCGTTGGCTATTCTTATTACCATTTCTTATGGGAAGCTCTGACATGTTGATAGTTTGTTTAATTAGAAGGGCTCTCTTTGAATAAGGGCAACCTGTTTTTATATTTTACATATCCGGTAGGGGATTCTCTATTCAAAAAAGTATATCAAAGGCTTAAATATTACTATTGCAGCTATAGTTAATAGTCAAGATGAGACGTCACTATTGCAGATCTACTTTCCCACGGGATGAAAGGGCTTTTGTGGGTTGCTAGAATAATAAAGATATAACAAGAATATGTAGAAGGTTCTCAAGCAACCAAAAGTCCAACTTACCTTCAGCTGCAAACTAACTGTTCAATTACCTTAATGTCGCCCTGCTCCAAGGCAGGAAGCTTCCTCTTTGTGACAGAAGTCACAAAGCCAAATCCCTTTCCCACCGGATGAAAGGGATTTTGTGTGTTACTAGAATAATAAAGATATAATAAGAATATGTAGAACCCAAAGTCCAACTTACCTTAAGATGCAAGATGCAAACTAACTGTTCAGTTACCTTAATGCGGCCCTCCTCCACGACATAGCGTCCTCTTTATGACAGAAGTCACAAGGTCAAATCCCTAACCATGTGGTTTGCTATTGGTTTTTTTTTTTTTTTTTTTTAGGGGGCGGGGGGGGGGGTGGGTTGTTTGGTAAATATTCCTTATGAATCCCTAATCCTACACATAAACTAGAAATGCATATTTCAAATCCTAATTACGACTATGAGTACTGCTAAATCAATATTTCATATAAACTAAGAAGTTATGAGAGATTTTATGGTTCCACTTACTTTAAAAATCTCGAAAAGTCTTCCTATTGTAACATACAAGTACTTTGCATGATGCGAGGAGCATCACTCCTTGCACATAAATAAGTCATGAAGGCATTCCTTTTGTTTGCTAGGTGTGTTAGTTAAGTCCTAGATGTTATTAGATGTCAATTAGGTATGTTATTTGGTGTTTGGCTTTCCAAAATTCAAATAGAGCATTTTCCCTCCATTTTGCAATATTTGAATTTTAGGCCATTTTGGCTTGTTGTAATGTCCTAAAACATTCTTGGAGCTTGTAATAATTGAAAAAGGATGGAGTGAGAAACAACTAAGTGTCTTAGGTCCTCTTAGGAACTAGAAGTCATAATTTGAAATTTGAATAAGAAAGCAAGAGTTAAAACCCTTAAGCTAAGGAACTAGTGTTAAGGCTTTAGTGACTCACATGACCAATGGGTCTAAGACTTAAAATTCAGTTAGAACCTGGAGAAAAGACTATAAATTTCAAAATGTAACTGTATTCATCATTCTTATCCGGATATTGAATCATGTGTAAGCTTCCAGGAAGGTATTGAAGAAAAAGGCAGGTTTGGTAGTTTCCAATGAAGGTGTTGAAGGAAAAGTCAGAATTTGATGTTTTTTGTTTATGATTCTCTGCAGTTGTTGATATACAATGCATGATTTCCTTATTCTTGGAATGGATGCTTTATTCTCAGAATGAATGAAAACTGAGTTCTGGACCTGTGAGAGTGAATGTATTGATTTTTGGTTAGTTTTGCATATTACTAACTCTTGAGACAAGTTGATGCCCTATGTGTGGTTGACTGCACAGTTTATAACAGAGATAAGCTTATTGTGTGGAAAAGTTGTAATCCTGTTCAAGATTTGAGATCATCCACATGTTGTTACATTTCTTTCATGAATAAGCCCTGAAGTGGATTGTAATTGCAAATAAACAGTGAGTTGTAGCCAATTTAGAAGGTACTTGATCTATGTAATGTGCATTAGAGTTCTCAATGGTTAAGTGAGTAAGTGAAGGTGTGTGGGTAATCAAGTGCAAGGGGTGGAGGCTTAGTTACAGTTATCTTTCTTGCACGCCAATGAATCTTGAAACCATGAAACTGAACTGTGACTCCAGAAGTTAATCTAGGTGAGGTTCTTTCTAGTATTATATACCACAAACAAGTGATTTGATGTCACTCTGATGAAGAAGAGAGAAGGAATTCGAGCATACAAAGGTATATCTTCTTTGATACTCATTTTCTTTCCATTGTGAAGGTCCCCTGTTTCATCCAACGTGTATCAGGCAGTGGAGGTTGCTAATGAAGAAATTTTACTTATTTCAAAGGCTACTGGTAAGGTACATATAAAATACCCTAGAAACAGAGCTTGACCCAGAAGATTGTTCTTTGAATCGATTTACAAGTAAAACTATAAGCCATTTAATTCTCTCGGTCTACCTGTAGGTGACAGTCAAGTGGAGGCTAGGGCATGAAGAATGCCTCCCAGATTTGCGAATTTGTTCCTGAAATAGGTAACATCAACAATAGAGGGATGAAGAAAATGATTCAAGAAGAAATTTTGAATTTCATTGGGTATTTTTTGTGATGTTTGATTTGAAGGTCGGGGGTTACAGTGGAAAGCGAGTTAGCAGGGTTCCAATACAAAGGAAGTATTAGATAAATATGGAGTCAGTCCTTGAGTTTTTATACACACTTTAATCCCTTCAAAGAGTACCTGAAACACCATTAGTTTTCTATCGAAGTTCCTTAGAAACCTCTCTGTGCATAACAGTTTGCAGGTGGAGACCTAGTGAGGGTTTTGTAAGCAAAAGTGGAAAGGTGAGAGATAGCGAGTTAGGTAAGGAGTTGAATGTTCAAATTTAGCAAGCATGTTTTTGACAGAGAAGATGAACTAATAAGTCTAGATAGACCTTCTGGGTAGTCATGGAACTCTCGATGCTAGGTTGAAGCAAGGCATATTGACTTAAGGGTTTGAGAGCAAAATTTGCAAAAGAGATCTACAAGGAGTGTGAAGGAGAGTGAAGTCTTGTGTTTTTGTAAGCATGTCTAGGGGTTGAAAATACAGTTATTGGAAGTGATAGCTCTTTGTGGACTTAGTTAGAACCCTGTGGACACTAGTGGAGCAACAAATTTGGTCTTAAGAGACTCATAGGGCAGTCCTACTGCAAGATAGACAAAGATTGATCTATTGATCCTTTTGAAATCAAATTCTTGATTGGTCTAACACTTGTTGAAGTGGTATAACAGGGTTGAAGATCTGAAGGAGTTGAAGGAGGCTCAAAATCACAAAAGTGTATATCTTAGGTGAGAAACTAGTGAGAACAAGGAAGACAATTTTGGGGTATGAACAAGTTGAATGATTTCTCTTGATTATGAATCTTTGGTACAGTTGAAAATGGACTTGAATAGAGATTTGATTCAGGGTAGGATGTTTTGATGACTTCATTTGAAGGAAAATTGATCAAAATGTGCAAATTTTAACCTTTTTAGACTTCTTGAGGTCGTCATAATACATATTGCAGAGTTTGAGTAAGTTGTTGATTAGTCCTCTTGAATGACTTGAAAGAATGATGAATTAATTGACTTGACCGCATCATTGCATCATCAACGGAAGTAAGAAATTTAAAATCTTAAATGGAAACAAACAAGAAATTCTTCCACAACACCCGTCTCGATGAATTTCAGTGTCATGTCTTATTGGCCCTTTATAGCTTTTGGTTGTTAACATTCTTTGGCGGTTTCAAATGCGATGCCTTCTGGACCTCTAGCTTCTTGTTCTTATTCTAACATGGCGAGGGTTGCAATAGAATGTAATGCTTTTAAGTCTCTCTAGCCAGTGGTTATTATTCTCTTAGGATATCACCTGCCATGCCTCATGGCCCCACTCTCGCTTGAAATTGTTATCCTAACATTACTAAGGGTTTCATCGTCCTACCAAATTGACCCTCACCGGCTTTAGTAGTTAAAATATAACACATTATATAGAATGTAAAAACAGTTATGTAGTTGTTCGGTTGGTAACTGTTCAACCACCTCTCTCTCAATAAATAAACCTCTTGCCTGTATCATTTGGACAGTGCAGTTTTCTCTCTTGCCTTCTCTCGATTTATTCTTCTCTCTGTATTTTCTAACATTGGTATCAGAGCGACTTGCCCGAGGAAGCTCTTGGACGAGCACGGGAGTGTCGTATGAGGTTCGAGGAAGCCCCGACATGGGTACGAACTGTAGAGAAGAAGTTTGAAGTCAATTCGAGGAAGCCCTAAAAGGCACGAATTTGGCAGAATCGTGGATCGTGGTGAAGAAAATCGTGGGCACCAGGAAGAGTCGTGGTCGCTCATCACGTGAAAGTCCTGTAGCGTGAAGGGCAGAGCAAAGAAAAAAACATGAAATAAAAACGGTTCGAGGGCATCGTGGTTCGAAGGTGTAGCCACCAGCAAAGTCGTGGCAGTCGCAAAACCTCAGAGGAAAACGAAAACGTGAAGGGAAAAACGTGGGCCAGCAGAAGGCAAAACGTGGGTCTCAGAAGCCTGCGTGGGGAGAAAGAAACAACTCCTGCAAAAACGTGGGTCGCGAAAGCAAATCGGTGGTGTTGTGTTGGGTCGCAAAGCAAATCGGTGGTGCTGTGTAACTGCAAAGTCGGTGAAATTATTTTTATTTACCTTGTTTTTGCGTGATTAAATTTGGAGGCATAAGTAATAATATTTGTTTTATTATTACTTATATTTGCTGGAAAATTGGATATTTTATTATTTTATTATTTTCCATTACTTTGGAATAATAAAATGTCAAACATTGCAAATTTGATTTTGCCGGATACACAAAAATTAACGGGCACGAATTTTAATGTGTGGAGCCATAAGATCTTGACACTGGCAAAATTTTGTGGTTTTGAGAAAATAATCACGGGTGTCGAGAGTAGACCTGCAGCGAATTTCGATGATTATGACAAACGTCATCGGGAGGCTCTTCTACTATTAAAATTGTCGGTATCGGATGAATTGATACCTGAGGTCCGGAATGCCACTGAGGTGAGTAAATTGTGGGTCAGTCTGAGGGACAAATATCAGACGTCGGAGAAGAGTCGGTTCTATACCTCAAAAATATGCTCTTTTCCATAAAGTTACAAGAAGGTGGATCGCTGTCTAAGCACCTACTTCGGATGAAAGATCTCCGAGACCAGTTATCTTCCATCAATAAAAAGGTGGACGACAATGATATGGTGGCTCTGGTTTTGAACAACTTACCTTCTTCGTATGAGTCATTTGTGGAGGCACTCCATTTAATGGCTGAAAGTCAAACACTCACGTTTGACAAGGTGAGTTCCTACCTGTTGCAAAAGGAGCGGAGACAACTTCAAGCGAGAATGAAATTGTGACCATTCAAAGAGTGCTCTTGCCACTCAGTCAAAGGGAAAGTGGAAACGTCAATCTGGTGAGTCTTCCACTCGATATCAGGTCACATGTTATTACTGTCACAAGGTTGGGCACCTCAAGAAGGATTGCCGGAAGCGGAAGTATGATCTTTCGCAACAAAACAAAAAGCCATGTAATGAGGAACATGTGGCAGCATTTGCGAGAAGAACGGATTCGATGACAAGCATGCTCTTTATTGTCTTACACATCATGCTCGAATGATGAGGGTACCGATTCTTTGGATCATTGACTCTAGTGCATCTGCACATTTTTCATGTCGTAGGACCGGTATGTTTCATTACTTTGCAAATATATGTTTTGAATCAGTAGTACTAGCTGATGGAGAATCACTTGCAATAGAAGGGATAGGAGATATATGCATTGTATTGAATAATGCTCATAAATTGTTGGTACGGAATGTTAGATATGTACCTTCTTTACAAAAGAATCTTCTATCTATTCGTCAATTGACTGAAAATCCCAATATTTATGTGGATTTCTGTGGAAAGAAGTGTGTTGTCTCTGATGTGAAACAGAGACGGATAATTGCCCTTGGTATTGGGGTAGGTGGTCAGTATCGGCTTGTTGATCCGGCTGCGATCAACATGAATGCACGTGTGGAGGACAGCTCCACCATTCAGGATGTGCAGGAGGCTGCAATGCCTTGGGAGGAAGGCATTCCTCACAAATCTGTTGACTTGGATACAGTCAACCTACATGCACCTATTGTGGAGGGAATATCCACTATACTAGGTGTACGGGAGGCGGACATGCCTTGGGAGGATGGATTTCCTCATTCTGAAGAACAATTTGTTGTGGACAGAGACTCCACTATTCCAAATGCATTGACGGTGCATGGTGAGATGGCATGCCCAGCCACTCACTCAGAGGTTCTTGCTCGAAGGACAATAGAGCATGAACAATTTGCTCATTGTGTTGTGAAGGATCTTTCCCAACAGAGGGGGATAGATGAGCAAATAGATAAGACGGAGATGGTTATTTCTCCTATTGAGACGGAGACCACTGCTGAGACGGAGATGGTTATTTCTCCTACTATTGAGGAGTTGGTTCTAACTCCTGCACAGATGGTCACATTCCTCTTCTTGAAAAAGTTGGATGAGCACTACATGGTGGTGCAAGGACGTGATCGAGGTGACTTTGATCACAGGATAATTGAGTCTTTGTACAGACTCCAATAGGCTACACAAGCCTGGAATAGATTTTTTAATCCACATCTTCGAGGTTCTGATTTCAGCACTCTGGAGATGGGGCTGACACTCTCAGCCATTGGTGATTCATCACTGGTCAATGAATCACGAAACAAAGAACCAGTGGACCACTTGCCATATCTTTTGTTCATGGGACCAGATTTTTGTTTTGCGGTTCGTCTTCATTCGACAACTGCAACACAGTCAAGGACTGCTGATTTTAAAGTACAACTTATGGCACAGTCTGTAGATGTAATGACTAAACATATGGGCTTTAGGAAATTTGTAAAATTTCGGGACAAACTTTGTCTTGTTTCTGGTTTAGTCATTAAGAGGGGGTGTTAAAATATAACACATTATATAGAATGTAAAAACAGTTATGTAGTTGTTCGGTTGGTAACTGTTCAACCACCTCTCTCTCAATAAATAAACCTCTGCCTGTATCATTTGGACAGTGCAGTTTTCTCTCTGCCTTCTCTCGATTTATTCTTCTCTCTGTATTTTCTAACAGTAGTTGTCCACTTCATATCTTTAATTTACAAGTTATCTAATACAGTAACACATGGCTATCATGGGATTTGGTTTCACAATAATACTCTCCTCCCTCCTTGTCTTATGCAACGCAAGTCGTGATGAGCAAATCCCCAAACTAAATTGCATATTCCCAAAACTTTCATTTATGGGTGGAGCCAGAAATACAAAAACACAGAATAACCACACCGTAGAGCATGAAAGTATCAGATAAAATGAAATGATTACAGAGGTAAAAGAAGAGTTACCTGGGTGTCAGAAATCAAAGCACTGTAATAGCAAGAAAGATCCTTCCAATGGTCTGAATAAACATGAGATTGGGGGCAAGGTCCAGCCTGTAAGCTATTTAAGGCCACCTGTTGCTGCCACCGTAAGCACCCACCGCCATTTTCCTCTGAGTTTCCCCCTTTCATCTTCTTCTGCATTGGACTGGGCACACTCTGCAAAAGATCCTTACCCAATCATGTCCATTTTTACAAACGATTTCACATTTCATTAAAAAAATTGTTAAATTACTTCATACGTATATATAGTATGAGATAAAACGTTTGTAAGTCCATTTTATGCCAACATTTTTATTAGTTTAGGGAAAAAACGTCAAAAGAAATATTTAAAAGCGTGACTAAATAGAAAGTGCATTTCTATACGACCGTTAAGCTAAAGTATCAAATTTTCCATGTCGAAGGTTATAAAGAGACATTTTTCCATTTATTATACTGCCGAAGACAGTTATATAGTCTTCACCATGACTATATAAATGGATGGGCCACGCAGTGTAGGGTAAAGTTTGGGGCAGGATAAATGCATGCAACAAACAAAATTAAATGCTGCTTTATGGACCCTTTGCATATCTTTGGCATATTTTTCTTGGTAACTTCCACTGCCCGTTGCAACCATTTATGAAGTCTCTGTTGTTCATTTTAATATGTACAGTTGTGTCAACTATACTTTCAACTTTCTGAATAAATTGAATAATAAGGTTCGTACTTACTACAGGTATTTGAATCCCTCCATTTCCTTTGTTGTCATTCAGTTTATTTGGTCTTCCTGAACTATTTTCATCCTTAATCAGAGTCCCCACCTGACGGAGAAACAAGATATGGGCACAATAATATTTTGTGTGTTTGGTTTTTGTCCAAAATAGTTCTCCAGCATGCATTTACTTGGTCAGAATCACAATTTTTGGCAAAAACCATGGAAGGCTGGGTCCTGGACAAGTTATTCTGTAGGCTTTTACACCTTTCTTGGTTACACACATGCAGAGCCAAGAGCAGGAATTTTCGGATTACAAGGAACCTTGTTTTTGTTTGTTAGGAGTTAGCATTTGAATTATACAATGCAGAAAAGCACTACCTCTTTGGGTGCTTTTGTTTCAATTCTATACTTCTCGCTGGCTCTGTTTGGTGCAGCACAAATTAAACATTAACTTTTGAACAGATCCTATTGAAGGTACTTTTAACCCATATAAATATCATAGTGGGAAATCTGGTTTTGGAGGCCAAAATAGCCCATACAGCTTTCCCTCGTGGATATTTTGTTTGTTAGACCCTTGAAAGAATTAGGGAGAGTCTTGGGATGAATAAAGTGAAGAACATGGCTCTTGTGATTCAGTTTTTGTTTGATTTAGTAAGATGGAGATGGATGGATGTCGTTGTGTATTTTCCCAGAAGAGGACATGAAGGATTTCTGGACGCGGCACGTCAAGGATCTGTGACACTACATGGATGCCAAATTCAGAGGCTGGCTATGTCGAAAGAAATGAGCTAGTAAATGAAACTACCTTCAGTTTTTGAGGGTGAGATTGATGATAAGGATGAGGCTTTATTCTCTTCTGCACCTCTTGCTTTGGCTGTAACGTATTTTGGTTTCCATCGGCAACGCCTTCTGGTTCTTTTCGAGATGCATTTGGTAACAAGTTTGTGCAGCGGCATCTCATCTCCCGTCACAAGAGTATATTGCTCCAGTCTCGGCACAACTCTCATTAGTTAGGAGGTATCGAATTTTCCCATGAGGTATCGAATTTTCCATGTCGAAGGTTGTATCTTTATAATTATTCCCGCCCAGTGATTCAATAATTTCAAATTTTTAATTAATTATGTTTAAGCAATTTAAATGTTTTATATTAGAAAAAGGAGTAAATATTCTTCGAAATTTTATTCTCAAATACTTAATAGTTGAAACTGTACAATAATACTATAGTGGTTATTTATTTTTATGAAAAAGATCTTATATTATATTAATGCAATAAGATACAAGATAGCTTTCAACAAAAAAGCGGGTGGTATGAGAGCACGCCCAAAACCACGAACAAACTAGGTCGAGCCTAGAACAACAAAAGTCAAACTAGGCCAAGCCTAGGAAAGTACAACAAAACAAAAACATCGATCCTTGACAAAAACAAAGGCAAAATCAAGCAACAACTGCAAACATGCCCGAGGCGGGCGGATCCTTATCATCCGGCCACCCCGAACTAAGCAGATCTTTGCAAGAAACTGAATCTCCTTGCACAAATTGAACAAGCTCTTCCTCAGGGTCTACTTCCTCACGCATAGGAATGGCGAGGCTGAGACACGGAATTTGCTAGAGGATGGCAAGGGCGGTGGTGGTTGCTTAAGCACTGCGGTGCGAAGTGGTGGCGGGAGAAGCGCCCACCTGTTGGTGAGAATGAAATGTGGCGGAGACCCCCACCCATGTTGCCAAGGTGGGAGCCCCGAGCGTTGTTGGTGAGCCGAGGAGTGCGGTGGTGAGCCCCGCCCACGACGACGCCTGCGCGAGTGACTATGTCGATGACTCGATCCCGGAGAGCGGTGGAGTGCGTCAAGGCACAAAGTGTTGGGATCTGTTCGAGTCGGCCCTCCACGAGCCGAAGGCGAGGAGCGCCTAGTGGGAGAAGGAGGCACTCGGGCAACATTGCACGGGCTTCCCCCCAGTGTTATAGCAGAGTCTAGAGGTGGTCCACCTCCAATGCCACCTTGTTTGCTTGGACTTGAATCTGCAGGAAGTACATTGGAGATCACCATAGATTTATTATAAATCGAGAAAGATTGATCAACTGCAAAATTAGCAAATAAAAAAGCATTTCTTTCTTTCCATATCCAAAATAAAATCTCCTCTCAAAACATGTCAAATCTAGGTGAACATAGGCAAAAGTTTGGGATTGTCTCCCAAGAGGATATGTTGTCAAGTGAAACAGTGGGGCCGTGAGGGAAAGAAAAAAGTATGGATCCACTCCGTAATAAGTGCTTTGGGACAAAACCGTTTCAAGACATGTAAAAGCATTTCCAGATGCCCACAAAAGGGGCATTTGGGAGCTGGAATCCCAATTTGAACAAGACTGCCCCGATAGGAAGGCCTTGGTGTAGAATACACCAAAGAAAGTGAGCAATTTTGGGCTCCACACATATAGTCCAAATAGTCTCTCAAATCTGTCTACCCTGTAAAAACGGAGTGGCGTGAATTCCCCAACGAGTATTAAGTTTGTCCACCATGGGAAAATGGGGTGAGAGCCATCGATAGCCTTTGTTGGCTTTATAATTATAGAAAGAAGTATCAGCATACCACTTCCAGTCTATCCACCAAGGCGAGAGGAGTGCACAACAATCTTATGTAGCATGTGATTAGGAACCAAATTGATCACAATATTGAAAGTATCCTGATCTTGGTTGGAAAGCCAAAATAGAGCTTTAAAATCTGGCCAAGATAACCAAGATTGTGTGTTCTTGCAGAAGAAGTCCTTGATGGTGTGAATTCCGCACTTGAAGAATTTGAGCGCGGAGATTCCTGGACCTCTGCTAAGCATTGATCTTGGGATTGAAAAATCGGTGACCACCAGAGAGATTGTTAGTTAAGAGATAACCCATTGCAAAAGCCATCCCCTTTCCATAAAAGCTAGGGTTTGACACATTCCCACACTTTCCAGATACTTTTAAGCACAAAAGTGCCAACGATTTTGACAGGCACAGGGGTGATGAGCAAATTGACAAACCCTAAGCCTTTCCATGCAAGGCGGCCATAAGGAGAGCCTTCATTGATGCCATGTCGTATGAGAACTTTCCAAGCTTCTTGGCCAGTGATGCTTCTGATAATCCACTTAGCACAGAGAGCTTGCCCTAACTTAACTGTTTACAATACAATAATGTACTTCCAAGTTCTTGCTTTACCCTACTGCATCTCCAACTATTTGTAAGCAAAACAGTAAGAAATCGTCAAAGCGGTTTTACAATACAATGGGTACCAAAACCATGGGCTAATAAACACCCATAACGGTTCCCCATACTTCATGGATTATGACACCACCCATATATACGTATAGATAAAAATAGCATATCTATACCCCCAGAAAAATAGGGATTTCCAAAAAAATCTTGGGGCCCCCCAGGTTGGGTTAGCCCCAAACCCCTGCTAATACTCGTGGAAGAGGTGTATAGTACTCTTGGGTATACAGTATGTAAAATATACAACACATTCTAACACTTTGCTAGTGATGCTTCCGATAATCCACTTTGCACAAAGAGGTTGCCCTTAACGTTGAATATGAATAAGCTCGAGGCCTCCAGTATCATGCGAGGCGGACAACATATATCTCAAGATACTCAATGAAAACCTTTGCCAGTAGAGGCATTCACCCATAGGAAAGCTTTGAGTAGCTTTTCCAGCTTTTGGATGGAGGCCTTAGAAGGAACCCAACAAGACAAGTAGTAGACATGGGTAGCAACCAAAACTTTAGAGCAAATTTGGAATTTTTCAACTAGAGACAAAGGCCTAGTAAGCCATTCCAATTTTTTCACCACCGTTGAATGACATAATGCCATAGATCAGTGAGGAGGCTTGAAAAGAAAAAGGAATACCTAGAAATTTGAAAATCTCACCATGCTGCAGAATTTTCCAATCAAATTTGGCAAGCCAGTCCGACGCAGAAGGAAAGATTTCCTGTAACATTGAGTTTTTCACCATTGAATGGATGAGCCAAAAGCTAGGCAAAAAGTATCCAAACATTGTATAGCATTGCAAATGTTGTTCTCATCCTCAATAAGTGTAAGGAAGGAATCATCCACAAAATGCCCATTGAGGAGTTGAGAATTGGGCTCATCAAGTAGTGAGATTCCACGCACAAGACCTTGTGCTTTGGCATGGGCTAAGAGATAACCAAAGCCTTCGATGCCAAGCACATAAAGTGCAGGGGCAAGAGGACAACCTTTCCTGATAGACCGGAATAGTCCTGTTGGCTAGATTTTTTGGATAGCACAAAACCTAGGCGATCATGAGATAAATCTCCCTCATTTACCGGTGAGGCTCTCGTGTCGATTTGTCAATTAAGGTTACGCAGCAAGTAAGTTGTTGTTTAAGAAAGGAAATATTTATAGAAAAAAGAAATTATGTAAACACGAGAGAAGAAATGGGGAGATGTGCACCCCAATCAATAGATAGCATAGTTGATTGCATGCACATAGAAAAAATCAATAGATATAAACACGAAATTCTAAGTAAAGGTAGCTCTAGATCTAGATCTGAAATAACACAAAGTTTACTAAAAGATCTAAGATATAAAAGCTAGAAACACAATACACCGTGACACAAAGTTCTCTGAAATCTGCTCCTGTATATTCCTTTGCTTCAAGTGGCTCTCAAGGGTTTCAGCACAAAGTCTGGAACACAAGGTTGTTGCTTACAAATTCTCCTCATTAACCCGAAGGTTCTTCCTCTACTTATAGAATGTAGAGGGGCAATTACAAGTCGGAAGCTTTTAGTTGAACTGGCACATGTGGAAGTCGGAAAGGAAACAACTGGCAATCTCCCTCCTGGAATTTCTCTTTGCATGACATACATGATTTACAACTAAAAATAGAACCTTCTATTTTACACGTCTGCCACCTATCTCCAAGTAGTTGACTTCTTCAAGTAATGTATTTTAAACCAATCACTTAAGTTGTATAATTTAATTGATCGTTCAATTACTTTGTCGGAGGAAAGAAGAAGGAAGAGGAAAGGCTGCGCAATCTTGTCATTTTTCATGTCTGCGTCGGTGATTCTTTTGCCTTTGATTCTCACCAAACCGGATCAGGAGTAGCTTGGATCTCGGAAGCAAGTTAGATCTGGAAACAAGTTGGAATTGGAAACGAATGGATCTAGAAACAACAAGTTGGATCTGGAAGTGGCTGGAATTTTGCCTTCGCCTTGTCTTCTCTTTTATCCTTGAAGCTTTTGCAGTTCTTCTCTGTACATGCATCGGTCTGATATGTCATCGTAAATAACTTTTTTATTTTTAATTGCATATGAGCAATTAAAAATTCTAAAAGCACTCTGGGTGAATGCAACTTCAATAAAGGTTTCAACCGAAGATTAGAAGCACATGCACAAGATCCTGGAAGGAATTTTCCACGCATTGACTTCTTCACGGATGCATTTGAAACAAGAGGATGAAGCCTTTGTCTTTGGAAGCTTTTGCGAATTATGAGATCTAGATCTAGACTAGATCTGGGCTATTGACTTCAAAACTGCTAATCTAGAAGCTACGCATGATTCCGCTGAGCTTTCTCTTTCATCCCGCTTTGCCATGGCTGGAGCAATCTTTGTCTATCTTTGTCTGAACAATTCTTTTTCTTCTTATTTGTCCGAAATTCTTCAAAACAGTGCAGATCTAGATAATTCTTCAGATTCGGAGGATATATTCAATGTATTGGACATTGATTAAAACTCCTTTTCTTTTGTAAAGCACCTGTAATGAATTCCTGCAATTATTTCATACAAAGATGGCAACCGGAACATGAACAGTGAATTTTAATCATAAAAATCTGCATAATTCAAGTTTGCTGCCCCAAAAATTGATGTTTTGTTTGCATGCAAAGTGAGCATGAATTTTTCAACTTCACCTGAGCACCTGTATTACTTATGTAAACAATTATCCAGACACAAATCAACTTCCTTCAACCTGTGCGCCAAAATTGGAAGCTTTTAGCCTTGATTTCACCTTCTTTTGAGCAAAAATCCTCTTCAAATGGGGCGCACTTTTCCTCTGGGCTGCACTTCTTTACTTGTGAATTAATTAATTCATCCTTATGGCAGCCCATGCTTATATAACCCTCATAATTCTATAATTAATAATTTCCCCTCCTATTCCTGGCAATTAATTAATTAAAAATCATGCTTTTCTCTTTAACTGGTGTGCTAAAATTGCATGTTTAAGGACAACCATCCAATAAATTAAATTTAATCAATTTAATCATCCACTCTTCACTCCACTTAAGCTTCATAGTGTGCTTTAACCTTAGCCACTAAAAATATAAATTAATTTAATCATTTAATACTTTAAAAAGTATTATCTTTCTCCCAAAAGGGGCACACTTTTTGACATGAAGGGGCTGCCATTAAATAAATTAATTTATTTAATTTTAGAGCAATCTATTTTCAACCACCTTTTGTCCTTTGCCTTTGTTGACTTTTCCACAAGCCTGGGCGCCTATTTTGGGTGAATAATTAATTAAATTAATCAATTTAAAGGCTGCCATTACTTTTCCAAAGGGGGCGCACTTTTTGACATAAAGAATTCTATTTTTAAGAATCACATGACAATGGGATTTTTTACCTGTAAAGGCAACCACGAAAATCTCATGATTCACTTAAGTTGCTTGACTTTCATAATGTGATTATTTACCTGCAAGGTAGGCAATAAAATCCATGATTCACTTAAGTGATATTTCTTTTATTCCATAATGGAAATTTTTACCCTACAAGGCGGTAAGAGATTCCCGCTTTTGCTCTCGCCTCTAATTTTCCCATTGTGACTTAAGTGACTTTTCTATCATGGGAAAAAGTACCTTCTTAGGTGTACAAAATTCCCACCTGCCTGTTGCTTCTAATTTTCCCATGATTCACTTCAATTCTTCTTTTTCCAAAAATGCGGCCAGCCCAGAAGAGGCTTTTTGGTGCACGACTTCGTCTTTTCTGAGAGAACCAGACCTCCGATGGCGACTTCCTTCCTGCACAACGTGCATAGTGATCCCGAGCTACTCCAGCCAAGAATCGAGTCAAACTGGCAAAGGAATTGATCTAGAGAAATTTCACAGAAAACAAAACGGAAAACACAAAAACACAAAAAATTGCCAAAAGTCACAAATAAAGTGCAGAACTCATCCATAGTTAAAACCTTCTAGTATATAGGAATAATGATATGTTCGATCACAATAGGGTTAAATCGGAGTGCAAATTTCCTCAAATGGGGCTCAAAATAATTAAATACAAATTTCCCACGACAAAATCCTGCAATGACAAAATATAACAATTTTGGGCATACCGGGGTATTTGGCGAAAATGGCTAATATAGCTCTTTGGGAATATCTTGACACAAACAAGAACTTTAGCAATAAAAACACAAAGCGACCCATTATTTTAAAAGTATGAAATTTTTTTTTGATAGGGTAATCACACCAAATTTCAGGGATGAAATCTGGGGACACCAAGTCCAAAGGGCTCTAAGCTAAGGCCATTGATAGAAATTTGAGAAGATGCATCTAAAGAGCATATTGATAGTTTGAATAAAAATGGGTCCAAAACCAAGGGCTGAAGTATGTTGATCAGGATGAAATTCCATTATATCGATCATAAGCCTTCTCAAATTCAATTTGATAAACATGGTGGCTTGATGATATCTGTGAGGCCATTCCATGCCTTCCCAATTAGATGATGTTATCCATAATGAATCTAGCCCTTATGGAGCATGTTTGCTCTGCAGTTTGAATAATAACAGGAAAAGGTTGCGTAATTGGAGAATAAAGCTTTGAAATGTTTTATGAGACATTTGAACAACGTAATTTGATGCCCTAAAAAGGGATTGGCTTGGGATCTCCTTGTTTAGGGTTAAACTTAATGTTCCCCTTGTTAATGCGTGGCCTGGGAGTGGTTTTGAAACTTCCTTAAGGTAGACTGAAAAGGTCTTGCCCAAAAGAATCCTAGAGAGTTTTATAGAATTCAGAAGGGAATCCATTTTGGATGACCCGAAGCTTTATCATTAGCCATTTGCAGAGTGGCTTCGTGGAGGTCTTCAATGGTGTGCATTCTTTCGCGGATCACAACCCAATCTATCTCACGAAAGCTTGGTGGCACAACCCCATTTGGTCAAGAGCGAGATCGGCAAGGCTAGGTCAGGCGGATGAGCTTGAAGAGACAAGCTTTGTTTGTTGTCACACTCCATCTTCTAACATAAGTTGTGGAGTCGATAATTTGAGCTCCATTTCCATGATAGCTCGAGATTCTCTCTCCAGAAGGCTTTATAGCTAAGAGAAAGAAAGAATTCTTTCTAGACCCGATCTCGATCTTGGAGTCAAAGCATTCGAGCTCAAAATCGAGTGCCTCTGGCATTATAATTGTCCGCATGATTTGGTTTTGATGTTGAAGTGTTGCAAGAACTTGTAGTTGTAGATCGTCGAAGAAGGGATTGCATTAAAAGGCAAGAAAATGCCCCAAGAGCCGAGGTGTTACTTACGTGTATAATGTGCCGAATTTTTGCCGGCTAAACTAAACAGATTCTAAGATATCTAGCGACCCGAACTGAAGTCAACACATATTCCCACCATTGTATCCACTAGTTTGCATAGGTAGATGAGATCGGTGACAATGATTGGTCGTGATTTAAATTCCAAATTTGCTTGATATGATTGATAGTACATGTTGCATTAAGGTAGTATTAAAAAGAATTGGCCCTTATGACAAAATGGGTGTGCATCATGCCAATAGATACAAAATCAAACACACATGGAGTGGTCCGAGAAGAAGACATCTATCATAACCTCCACTGAAACATGGAATAAATCTATCAAACTCAAAAAAATAGATTGAGCTATAAATGCTCATGGCCTGTCAAATTTGTCAACTTAAGAGCATGATTTGTCCCTCACACAAAGATTAGACCACGTGTACCCAAGCTCGCTACATTGGGAAAGTGAGATGCGTTAGGATCAAATAATCCAAATTTATTTCGCATGAAGTACCACACTTCCCTTTCACTAGGTGTCCACCTCATAGGCAAGTGGCCACATTTATCATTTAGGACTTAACCATATTAAAATCTCCACTTATTACCCGGTAGCATTGGGAATGGAGTTGGCTATCCACCACCACAAATCGGCCCTTTTTGCCCCTACATCATTTGAGGCGTAAATATTAATAATCATGAAAGGGCGGATCCTCAATATTAAGAGGACTCATGTGACACGGTTGGTGGGGTCGATTCACTATGGTCATTAATAAGGGCTGCCATTTAGGGGCAAAAAGTAAAATTAACCCCCATGCCTGCTTCATGATTGCTATCCAAGTTGTCATTTAATGGATTTACACACCATCTAAAAAAAATCTGTAATTTTAACTTTACTGCAAAAAAGGCTAAAACATCCATATTTGCACATTGTTGTCGACTTTTCACACCCACATACTTACGAAGAGTCTGGGCAAAAGCCCTAACATTCCAAGATAAACAATTCATGGGAAATTTGGTCAAGAGCCATATCCCCATCCTCCATAGCCCTCGAGGGCATCATATTGATTGTGTGAATAATCGAAATAAAGCAACATTAAAAAAAATCCTACAATTTTTTTTTCAAAGAGACTCAATGTTGTATTCCACTTGATGGAATCCACACTACGTGTTGGGCTATGGTCACGAGAGAAGGTGGACTTTGGGGTCGTTTGGAATGCCCTTGTGAGTTAAGACATTTTAACAGGAACCGAATGCGGGATGGGGATGTGAGAAACAAAATTTTCTTGCCCCATGAGAATTGACACATGTCAGAAGGTCTGATTACTTTTAACGAGGTAGGGTAACCTATGGTAGTCCAAGGAAATGGCGGATCGGCTAGTTCCTTTTATTATTGGTTCCTTAGTTGTTTTATTTAGGCTCATGTATCCTAGGAGTATTGTGAGAACATCCCTTAACAATTGGTTCCCGAAATAGCCATATAATGAGGCTTTGGATTGTTGGGCTTTGTTCTTGTTTAAAAACACTTACCTTGCCAACCTTCCTCCTGTTGGGATTTGGCAGCTCGGGAGTTGTTTTGCCACGGGGGCGATTGTTTATAAAGCGGACAATCCATAATCTTGTGATCGTTTGCACTTAAACACCTGGAAGCAAGTGTTGGGTATATTGATATACATGACCCTCTCTTGAGTAGCGTTTATCGCCCACAAATTCTTTGATGTCTATGAGAGATTAATCTCAATGCATACTCACTTATGATTTATGAGCATGGTAAAACTTATCATCTTCCATACATGGACTACCTGTCCCAAGTGGGAAATTTATGTGAAAAATGAATGATAATATAGAGGAATACCGGAAATTCAATCCAAACGAGTACATTAAGGGTTGTATATCTCAGTTTTACCACGAAGTCCTTGTGTCGGGTGTTAACATAAGCAACAAGCTTACAAACATACAAAGTGGCTTGCTTACCCAAAATATTTTAGAAGGGTGAAAAACGAAAAAGAAAGAAACCCTTGGCCATGTTTTGAACATTTGACCCAGAGGACCCATGAGGGGTCAGACTCAAGTTAGCCCGGGATTTAAGCATGCTTTGGGAGGATTTGACCCACAAAATACCCAATAAGGAAAAACTATTATAGCCATTGACATAGGGTTATAAATTTAGGAATGGGAAGAACTACATTTTAAGGAGAGAGATTACCTTTAGAAAAACCTTTTAATTTTCTAGGGTGCTTCACGGGGGACATTAGAAACTATCTCAAAATCACAAGGAAGAGGAAACAACATGATTTGAAGATAGCAAGTCATTATATAGGGATATCTGAATTTTTGGAAATTTCAAAAACCTTAGGATATTTTATAACAATAAAATCCCGTATGAGCAACAAAGTAAAAAATTTGAATTTAATTGACAACAATTAGAAAACCCTAAATTAGCCGACTCAAGTTTTCGCTAGAAACCCTTAATACAAGAGCCTTTTTGATCCCTTCTTCGATGTTTTTCAATCACTCATAGTATTATTTAGAAGATCAATGATCTAATCAATTTTATGTTTATTATTACATATTGGCCTATCATATTAACTAGTCATTGTTTTAATTTATTTCATCAATCATATCTACCACCATATTTATTTTATTATATGTTGAATCCATTACACCACTTAAAACTTTAATCTTTTTAATAAATATTCGGTTTTTGTATGGAGTCTCGAAATGAAAAGACGATGGCATAGGTCTCGTGAGACAAGGGACCAAGGGCTTAAGTTTGGAGGGAGCGAGGAGAGGGGTGGGTTAACGGTGGGGTGGTGGCGCGATTATATATAGTACTTGAAAAAATAGTTATAATAAAATATATAATGAACAAAAATGAAACTTTGATATATTTAACACATTGGGTTGAATAGTGAAAATGTCAAATATCGGTATATTAATATTTATATTCAAAATGATGATTACATTCAAAATTCAAGTACTGATTGGCGGTGGCTCAATGTAATAAAGACTTGGCATTTGCTCTAACTCTTGGCATTACTTGTTGCTAATGTTGTCCATCTTCCTTGTTAATTCTCTCACTCTTGTTTGTTAATGTTATTGCTCTCACTCTTGCTTGTTGATTTATTATAAATTGAATTAAATCTTAATTTCGAGTAACTATTGTAATGAATAATATACAAGTAATAAAATGCGATAAATGGACATGTAACAAGTATGCAATAATATGAAACCCTAAGCATGAGAGATATTTAGAGAGAGAGAGTGTGTGTGTATGTGTGTGTGACTTAAAATATTTGCACAATGGAGATGATCTTAGCAGGGGACTAGCCGGCCAGGCCGACCAGGGAAGCAGCGTCGTGGAGGCTCACTAGAGGTTCTAAGACCCGAAAACGTGCATGACGAAACACCCACGGGAGGACACAAGCGCCGGTGCTAGTGATTGAATTTGAGCGTTGGTGTCCACCTAAATACTCAGGTTCTGATCTTTTCTATGCATGAGGAGCTTTGTTGTTGGTCTTTGTTTGTCACTCTAGATTTTTTCCAATGTTGTTGTTCACACCTATAACCTGCAAAATAGATACCTAGCTGCACATACACGAAACCACATCAAACCTAATAAATAGAGATGCAAAATGGGGAGTCGAATGACCCCGACGGTCACCCAAAGAGTGAACTTAGTACCAAGTGTTGCACTACATTTCAGACTCCATGTAGTTCTATGTGAATGTGTTTGTAATGATGCCCTAGGATGCCCTTTTACAAGTTGCACAATGATAGCGGGCTAGATCTAGAATATAGAAAATGTATAGAATGTGTGAAATGGAATAGAATAGACTTCCCCTCCTATGTTGTGTATGTAGAGTGATGCACCCTTATCCCTTAAATGAATGCGATAGATGAATGTCTTGTAATGCTCTTTGTGACTTTTGATGCAAGGTTAGGTGATAGTATATGTAGACACTAAATCACGCACTTGGGTATATTTCTAGGTCCTAATCACATACTACTATTCATATCATTTGTAAGTAAGAAAACTAGTAATTGAAATCTATGTTTTGGCTTCTTTTCTCTTCTTCTGGTTTCTTCTTTGGTCTTACACACCCCACTTGCCCGATCGATATTCATTGCTTTATCTTTCTTGACTATGGACACTATCGCCCCAGGAGACAGACGCTAGCATCTAGGTACACTCATCCCATTTGGACACCCTCAACCTCTTTGTATCTTTCTCGCCCCTTTTTGGCCCCTTTAATCTTTTGGGCATCTTGTTTTCTTATGGGTCAGCCTTTTAGTTGTCAATTACAAAATTCAAACAACGGAATCATATAAATATAAAGTTATGTGACCAAAATAAAGGATCAATCTCTAAACATCTACCATCATCACCTAAGGTTGCATCCAAAGGAATTCTAAGAGCATTAAAACATCCATATAGCATCCATTCAAGGGCAAGGAATGCATTTTTCTATATACATGTATAGGATAGGAAGTTCATTTTTCCATCCACACATCTACTTGCATTACTACATCTAGTTACTACTCACTTTATCAAGTGCATCTTGAATAATAGCTTCTTAGGGCATGATTCTACACACACAATTACATGGAGTCTAAAATGTATTGTAGTGCTCAATTGCAAGTTTTCTCTGTCGGGTGACCACCGGTCGGTCAGACTCCCCGTTTGCATCTTTTTCTTTTTAGGATTTGACATGTTTTAGTGTTTTGCATGAGGTGTTTTGTTTTGCAGTTACATGAGAACTCGGTGATCTTTCAAAGAAACACACATGTGAATAACAAAGAAGATTACTGAGACATCTTGCAATCGGTAAAAATCAAGTTCCAACCATTTTAATGATCCACATGCACCCAGAAGGTCTCTGGTGCCTGGCGCCCGACCCAGTCAAGCGCCTAGTCCCACACATCCAGCCTAGAGCTTTTAGTATTTTTGTGTTCGATTGCGATAGTCCGATGCTCATGTATACTAGTTTTCCATCTCGGGGTACTTTGGGATTATTGCAAAATAATATAAGTATTTTATTCTCCTCTTGCAGATTAGGGTTTGTACTTCCATTTTCTTAGTGCTTAGGTCGATCTCAGTACTTCATTGTTTATTCATTACATTGTGAATTCGTAATTAGGGTTTAACATATAGCATTTTTTTAGTTAAATCATTTGGTGAACCGAACTCATTCAAATACTCTTAATTTTTCATTTCATCACTTCTTTCATCCCCTCATCATGGATATCTCCATTCATCATTTTTACTAGCCAAGATCTTGATTATCAAGCTAAAATCATTACTCTCTTAGCTAATATTGCATTCCTTCTACTATTCATATGGATATAATATATCAAACAAGAGATGTGTTTTCTCAATAAATTACTTCTCCATCCGATTTAACTACCAATCTTTCTATTTATGAAAATGATCCTCCCTTATATATACACATATGCATCAATAACATGGGTATCAAGCACACTTTAGTTGATAATGGATCTGAGCTCAATCTTTGTACTTTATCATTCATTCAAAATATAGGCCTTTCCTTAGTTAATCTTAACCCAACATCTATTTCTCATTGGGAATATGATTCTACCACACTTTCATGCACATGCACTATTACTTTGCCTATCATAGTTGGGATCAAAATGGTTATTACAATATTCTTTGTTATTGATATCCCAATTCAATATAATTTCTTACTTGATAGGCCATGGCTTCATAAAATGCAAGTAGTACCTTCTACAATTCACTGATGCGTTAAATTCTCACATGAGTGATTTGAATATATATATGTCACCGATAGTAACCAATTCCAATATTGACACGTAGATCTAACCTCTGCATTACCTATTTTGACTTTTGCTACTATGCATCTTGTTATTGATCCGTGACCCATGGACTATGCATCTTACTTAACTTGAGCTAGTAGTTGAATTATGAGCACAAAAACACTTCAATCAAGCAACACAAATGAGCATGACACAATGTTTATAGTGGGAAACCCAAGAAGGAGAAAACCCACTTTGAAACCAGCCTCTTTATTTAGAACACCAATTCTAATGCACTGATTTACAACTGATTAAGCACTTGCTTAATTGTTGAAGCACCCACTTCAAAACACCACAAAGCACCTACTTGATGAAGATTGAGCACCCACTCAGCTGATTGAACAAGAAACACCTACTTCTTAGGTCCAAACACCTACTTAGACACCTATCATAATCAATTGATCGTATAGTTTTTATTAGACAGGGTAAAAAACGCGAGGATAGGCTCCCGAGGCCGCCTTAGTAACTTAGTTGCTCCTTCAACAGATCATGACCACTTTTCTTGATAGTAATTTATTCACCAATTCATAAATTACTCACTTCACGATCAATAATTATGTAAATGAACCTAATGCAATCTTATCTCGAAGCATCAACTTATGTCCATGATCTATGTTTTTCATTTCTTTTATGGTTCATAGATTTCGTGTCTTCCTTGTACCTTATTTATTGTTTTGTTTCTTGACAATGAATACTTGAAAATAATATTGACACATGAAGCTTTGCATAGAAACAAGACGGTGCTTATGTATTTTATTAATATCAAAATCAAGCATTACAAAACAAATGAGAGAGCTGCAATATTTATAGATATTGGACAACTTCTATCTCATCCTCAATATATGGAAACAAATCATCTAATTTGAGCAAAATATGTAGAAATAGCATATTGCCCCTAACTGCCCCTATTTCCCCTCATGGAAATCATTCAGGGAACAAAATATGCAAGATAGAACATGATCCCACAAACATTGGGATGAGAACACTATCACTTAGTTAACTAACAACTAAGGACAACTAATATCTATTGACATAAGTTTAAAGTATTTAATTAAATACTTTAACTTATTACATTTATTCAAATATCAACTAATGATTAATTAAGCTAAGTTTTATTCATAACATTCCCCACTTAATTCAAAGATGGTCACATGTGAACAAAAGAGAAATTCTCTAAAACCCTCAAATTTACCTCGAACAAGTGACTTTGTGAAGACATCTGCACGTTGCATATCTATTGGGCAATATTGGAGTTGGATGTTGTTCTAAACATGTTCGTGAATGAAATGTACCTGCACCTCAATGTGTTTGGTGTGCTCATGAAAAACTGGATTTTGAACAAGTTTTACTACTCCTTCGTTATCAACATATAGGATAGTTGGATATTTCTATGGTATTCCCAATCCTTCAAGTATATGTCGAGCCATATCGCTTCATAGACATCTCCACCTGCTGCATGATATTTTGATTCTATGGAGGATCTTGAAACACAAGTCTACTTCTTACTCCCCCATGATATCGATCTAGATCCAAAAAGAATACAAATCCTAAAGTGGATTTCCTATCATCTATGTTTCCTGTATGATCTGAATCTGAATATCCTATCAAGAAGAAGTTATTATTCTTCTTGTATTCTAGGCCATAGTCCATAGTTCCTCTGATGTACCTCAGTATCCACTTTGCTGCTTTCTAGTGAGAAACCCTTGGTTCTTGCATGAACCGTGAAAGATAGTTGAATCGCATAGCTGATATCCGGCCTAGTGTAAGTCAAGTAGATGAGACTCCCGATCGAATGCCGATAGAGAGTTACATTTACTTATGGTGATGGATTTGTTTGAGATAGTTGAAGTCTTGTCTCCATAGGTTTGGAAAATGTCTTACAATCCATCATATTGAATTTCTCGAGCGTTGTCTTGGCATATTTCAATTGTGACACAAAGATATGATTTTCTCTTTGCCAAACTTCAAGTCCAAGACAATAATGCAAAAGCCCAAGATCGGTCATGTCGAATGATTGTGTTAGATCTTTCTTTGTTGACTCAATCATCCTCACTGATCCTCCAGTGATGACTAGATCATCGACATATACTACAACGATCACTATCTCCCCCCCTTGATTTTTGAGATAGAGATTAGGATCGTATGGATTCTGTTGAATCCATGTTGAATGAGATGCTCATCGATTTTTATGTACCATGCCCAGGAGACTTCTTTAGACCATATAGTGATTTTATTAGTTTACATACCTTTTCCTCTTTACCTGGTATGACAAAACCTTCTGGTTGAGTCATGTAAACTTCTTCCTGTAAATCACCATTAAGAAAGGCACTTTTCACATCCATTTGGTGTATTTTCCAACCAAATTGTGCAACTAGAGAAAATATTAACCTGAAAGTTTTTATCTTAGTTGTGGGAGCAAAATTCTCCTCATAATCAATGCCTTATTTTTGAGCATATCCCTTAACAACTAGTCTAGCCTTATGTTTATCAATTTTTCCGTCTACTTTGTACTTCGTTTTGAAGATCCATCTGCATCCAATCGGCTTTTTCCCTAGTGGAAGATTTGTAAGTTGCCATGTATTATTTTTCATAAGTGACTTATATTCTACATCCATAACATCTTTCCAAGGTTTAGACTGTAGGGCTTTTGAAACTGTGGATGGCTCAATAGTTTCAACAACTTTACCCATTAAGGCCAAATTGACCTCATTTCGAGCCATACTGCGAGTCCTCATTCCATTGGTAGATGTGTTGGGGACACTATCCAATTTTGCATCTCTAATCATACTTGTATACCATTTAGGCATACTTTTTGTGTTAGCCTTGTGGGAGGTTGAATTTCATTATCTTCCCCATCATCACTTTGTCATCATCAAAGTGATTATCATCCTCTGTTTTTATTGTAGGGATGATTTTTTCATCATGTGAGTGTATGGAAGGAGCATCTTCTTCTTTCTTCTCAAAGAACTCAACATCCCAACTAGTGTATACCCTTCTTGTTCTTGGATTCATAAGTCTATAGCCAAGTGCTTCATCACTATATCCCAATAAGATAAGTTTTTCTCGATTCATATCAATCTTAGTTCTTTGTTTCTTAGGAATGTGCATACTTGTTTTACATCCAAAAACTCCAAGGTGTGAAATAGATGGCTTATGCCCCGACCATGCTTCCTATGGTGTTACTCTATCAAGAGCAGTAGTGGGGAACTCTATTTAGTAAATACACTTTGTTGTTTTAGCTATTTCGCCCAAAATGTTTTTGATAAACCTGCATCATCAATCATAAATCGCACCATATCCATGATAGTATGATTTCTCCTTTCAACAACAAAATTTTTTGTGGTGTGTGAGGAGGATCGATTTGACGATGAATGCCATGTTTTCAAAAATCATTGAACTCATTCTTTACGGTGTATTCTCCCCTCAATCTGAGTATAGTGTTTTTATTTTCCTACCAGACTTTGTTTCAACAAGGGCTTTAAAATTCTTGAAAGTTTCAAAAGCTTGGTCTTTTGTAGAAAGACAATATATCCACATTTTTCTTGAAAAATAATCAACAAAGAGCATGAAATATTGAAACCTAGAGTGGCTAGGTCTCATTGGTCCGCACAAATTGGTATGCACCAAGTCAAGTTTTGCCTTAGCCTCGAAATGTACTATGTTTGAATGGTGCTCTATTTTGTTTTCTTGCCAAACAATGCTAACATTTATCTGTACCCTTTTTAGAGGTGGTAAACCCCTAACCATGTCATATCGACAAAGTGTGTCAAGATAGCCAAACTCACATGTCCAAGTCTTTGATGCCATAGTTGAGCTGATGATGTATCCTTGGCTACAAGTGCTTGATCATTTTGTTGAACAAAATCCAACTGAAACATTCTTCCCACATTCAAGCTTTTGCAACAATTTTGGAGCTTCGTGACTTATCTCGAATTAGGCACATCTTTTTACCGCCTTTACAATCAAAGTCAATTTTGAGATTGTGATCTAATAATTGACTCACGGATAAAAGATTTTTTTGTTAAACTAAGGACATAAAGAACATCTGTAATTTTACAATTATGTTGCCCAAGTGGTAGTGAAATGGAACCAATGCCTTCAACATTGTATGATGTATCATCACCCAAAGAGACATGATTTTTGGTGGGTGTTTTACTCATTGTGAAGAACCAATCTTTCTTTCCTATCATGTGTCGAGTTAGCACTCTGAGTCGACATACCAAATTTCATTTGTAGAATTGGATACTTCATTTGACTGTGCAGAATAGAGGAAGTCATCATCATCAAATTGATCTTCCTGTTCGGCTACATTTCCTTGTTGAGTTGGTTTCTTCTTCCACTTTTGATAATTTTGTCCCTGTTTACTTTGTTGTTGGCCTGATTTTGTTTATTGGTAATTAGTCTTTTTACCACTTGATGATCCTTGTTGGAATGTGTTGTACCAACAATTTTTTAACTCATGTCCTTTTCGACCACAAATAAGACATTTTTGTTGGTCCTTTTGGCCTTGTTGAGTATTACCTTTCTTCTAAGGTGTTTACTAGACTTAGCCTATTTTTTTCCTTTTTGATTAGAAGCAAGTTCTGCTCTTCAGTTTCAATAGTTGAGTGAATAGCTTCCTCTTGTTGTAACATATTCACTAACTCTTCAAAATTTGTTGTTTGACCAATTATGTTTAATGTGGTCACAAAAATCCTATAAGGAGGAAGAGCTCTCAATACTATAGGCACGAGTGATGTGTCAGTTAATTCTTCTTCCAAAGCTTGAAGTGATGCACGCAAAGTTGCCACTCTTCTCAAAAACATTTCAACTTTCTCAATTGGTTGCATTTTCAAGTTTAATAGTTGACTTTGGAGATGAAGAATTGTGTTCTTATTTTTGACTCATATACCATTTTCAACTTGTCCCAAGATTCTTTTGTTGTTATGGACTCACGAATATGAGGTTGTACCTTATCTGAAACACTAAACAAGATTAAATGTAGTTTGTTGTGTAGTTTTCTTTTTGCTTTGCACAATCAAATGTAGTTTGTTGTGTAACATCTGTTGCAGATCTTGTTAATGTGCCAAAAACAATGGTCCATAGATTTTCAAAATCAAGTTGTGCATAATTTTTTTTTTCCATGTTGGATAATTATCAGAACGCAAAAGTTGAGAATTTGACAAAAAGAACTTTGGTGCCATAATTGCAACCATTGTGAAAAGTGATAAACAAGAGAAGCAAAAAATTGAACACTTTTCCCCACTTAAAGCATGCACACTCCCCCATGACTATTATTTTATTTATTTTTGGGCTCCTTTTTGCGGCCGTGTACAATGAATTTTTGGCACTATTGGCCCTATTACAAATTTGGCTCTGTGGCCGATTTGCAAAAATAAAATGGCTCTCTTGGCCGATTTGAAAAAATAATAATAATTGGACTCTTTTGCCTCTTTTTCAAATACTAAAATATTATTTTTTCAATTTTACAAAAAAATTCTTTTCCAAATCGATTAAAAACTAGACCAAGATGTAGAGCTTGCAAAAACACACACTTAAAAAAAAGGGCACCTCAATCCGAGGTACCAGTTGAAAGTTATGCCTTTTTTAAATTGTAATTTTGATGTCTTTCCGAGCCCCTTTCCAAAAATGGATTTTTTTAATACTTCAAAAGGAGATTTTTAACAAAAAACACAGCTTTAAAGCTTACATGCATGCGTATATCATTGTTTCACCCACCATCGCATTGTTTCCTCCGCCGCCACCTCAGTTTATCAGCTTTTATACATCTTTTCTTTTACTTCATTCTGCACAGGGTTCGCTTTTCTCCAACAACATTTTTTTCCTTTTTTTTTTTCTGTGAATTATAGGATCTATGCGCATGGATGGGTGTGCAAATGGAGGTTGGTTTGCAAACAAGATCACTTGTTTTCTTCCTTTTCGTATCCGCTTCTATTCTTTTGGCCACTTTTTCCTCTGCTCCCATTCGTACAGGGTTAGATGCTTGGAGACGTCAATTTCGAGATTGATCCAATGCCACAACTCACTGACAAGGTCTAAGAAAACATAGATTAACAAAGGATAATGGGGGTCTCTTATTTTAGAGACAAAAAAACCCCAAAACAATTGCATATAAATTTTGCTTGAATGAAAAACAATATTTTTTAATTCAAGAAGTGAGATTCAAACTATAAATTCAAAAATCACTTCCTGTGTAATTTTCTGCAGTACTTATTTTGTTGTTGCTGGTGTGTGGAGTACGAGCAAGGGCTATGTGAAGAGGTTGGGGTCAACTTTGGATCCTCCTAGCTCAAGCTTCTTATTCCTCCTCCCTCAAACTTCCTACACTCCCTAACACTCACAGGTTCAGGCTCTTCTGGCTCTGATACCAAATCTTGACAATGAATACTTGAAAACAATATTGACATAGAAGCTTTGCACATAAACAAGATGGTTCTTATGTATTTTATTAATATCAAAATCAAGCATTACAAAACAAATGAGAGAGATGCAATATTTATAGATATTGGATAGCTTCTATCTCATCCTCAATATATGGAAACAAATCATCTAATCTGAGCAAATATGCAGAAATAGCATATTGCCCCTAACTGCCCCTATTGCCCCTTATGGAAATCATCCGGGAACAATATATGTAAGATAGAACATGATCCCACAAACATTGGGATGAGAACACTACCACTTAGTTAACTAACAACTAATAAAAACTAATATCTATTGACATAAGTTTAAAGTATTTAATTAAATACTTTAACTAATTACATTTATTGAAATATCAACTAATGATGAATTAAGTTAAGTTTTATTCATAACATTATTCTTATGGATAACTCGGTGTCTCAACACACTATCTCATACCACCCATCCGGATCTCTATTTTTATTTTTCACTCCTCCCTTATATTGTTCTATGTCTCTCACTTTACTGACTGTCCTCTGTTCTTTTTTTCACACACTGTGTTTTGTTGAATGAAAATCATACCTGCTACTCTTTGATCACATTCCTCTCTATGACGACTATCATTTCTCTAAAATCAAATATCATCTATGTTTTCCTTCACACTTTATGTCATGTTTTTCATACCTTTTCATTTGCTCCAATATGATACATCACTCTTCTTCTTGATTACAGATTTCTATATCTCATATCGTACATTACTTTTCTCTACCTTTTTTCATTCTCTATCTCTACCAACATTCATTGTCAATACACTAGAAAATTTGACACATGTGCCTCTTAACCTTCTATAGCATCATTAAATTCTTATCAAAGCATACATGTTGAATAAAACATGACAGTTAGGTAGCTTTTGAACTTCTTCTTTGAAGTGGAAGAGTATTACAAGGATTTGCCACTTTGAATGACCCTTTACCTTCTTCAGAAGCTCTCAATTCAAGCAAGGAAGTTTGAAATAACTTACTCTTGCATCATCATTGTCAATCTCCATAGAGAGAACTATGTTTGAATTCTAAAAATTCCACTTGAAGGCTTTATTTCACCTCTCGCACGCTTGTGTGGAAGCAAGTATGACTATAACAACAGAAAGATTATGTTCCTTCAAGAACTATAGCATATCTATGCCTAGAATGCAATCCTTAACATGCATTACAACTCTTTGGACTTTGAACTACATCCTTTTACTAAAAATTGCATTGAGACATTTGAAATAACAATTTATCAGTCAAGTACAGGGAATGTGCATGAAAATTTTGAAGGTAAATAATCCCATTCAAACTCAAAGGTAACCTCTAACATTGTTTATCACTTTATCAAAATGATGCAACAGAACACTAGATTAAATTTTCAAGAAAAGATGAGAGATCTTATATAGAACCCTGTTTTACTATCCAAAACTTGATGTGCACGGTTTTAGAATTTTCTACCAAATAATTATCTATTTATACACGTCAAAACCAAAAAAATCTTGTTGTATATGCTTCTTATGCCTCCCATAAATATTTGTTCCAAATTTCATGAGTTTTTGTTGGTGGAAAAGAAATATTCAATTAGAAATGTTTTTGGAAAACCTTAGATCGAGTGGTAACAGATCATGTGAAGGCTTGAGTGCACAAAAAAAAGGATTTATCTTTCTCTTTTGAGTGAAAATAAAAATTCTTTCTTCTGTAACTCCATTGGATCAACCTCCATCTCTTTGAATCCATTTTCAAGCTTAACACTTCTCCATATGCTCCCGTAAATTAAATGTTACAGTACAATGATGTAAGAATGGCAATGCAAAAGTTTTAGGGAAAGAGATTGTCTTTGATGATTTGATTCAATGTCTACATATTGAAATGAGATCAAGGAAGAGTATAACACCTTTAGACAAGATCACAAGTATCACCTTAATATCAAGAACTCACAATTCCTATTTTGCTCATGCTAGCAAATTGAAGCACATGACTATTTTTCAAGAACTAAGCCTTCCTTTACCCAAACTTGTCACTATATCCATTTGCAAAGGATACATTTTCCATTTATAACAAGAATTTTGAAGAAAAACTAAGAGTATACTTCTCTGAGCCAATAATTTCTCAAGCAACTACATTTTCAAGAGTGCTTATATCATACACAAGGGTTGAGACAATGTTTCTTGACACAATCTCCAAGACAACATAATAAAGTTGAGTTCACCATTTGACCTCCACCTGGAAACCATATCAACTAATCAAAAACTTGAAAATTAATTGTGAAGAATATTTTGTCCCTTTTACAAACATTTCACCACTTTTGGGTTCTTGTACAAGATCAAACTTGAGAGAGAAAACTTGTCATTCCATGACCACTAAAGAATTTACCTAAGAAACTCACCTTGACACCTTGTGCTTGTCATCATTTGAGCTTGAATGGATTCTTAGAGGTTCCTAATCACTGTTAGCACTCACAAGATTGATTAAAAGAATAAAACAACTCATTTTGACCTTAAAGACTCAAGACACATGCCAAGAAGGAGAATAAGCATCTCTGAAGAATGTTCATAACTTTTTCAAAACTTAACCAAATTGCTCCAAAATTTCTGCAAAATATCAGGCTTGGATTTATCTTAAAAATTATTCTATGATTTATCCGAAAAGTCCCTCATATTTTTCTTGAGTGCTAAGAATCTGAAAACTCAAAATGAACTTCTCAAGGAACCAGTTTTGCAAAAACTTGAATAACTTGCTCAAATGACCTCCTGAGGACCTGAAATTTTGCATGGAGCTCAAGGACACATTACTCCACCATATCCCATTATTTTTTTGAAAAAATTAGCTCTGAATTTTCTATCCCATCTCATTTTCATGTAAGAACAACTGGGTTTCTCAAGGACAATTTTGGCTAGAAGTGACATTTTGCTCCAAAACCTATTTCTTGACTTTCTAAGCCTTAGAATGAGTTCATTCACCTGATATACACATGTTCCAAGTATTTCACTACTTCACATTATACCACAAAGAATAAACCTATATGACTCACATGCACCTAGAAGACATCAATTTGATTCAACATGGACTAACATAAAACGAACACTCTGTGACACCTTAAACACACCACTTCCATGGCAAAGATGTAACACGGGGACATCAATGAAAAAATGACATAGGGTGGGAAACATACCCCCTTTGTCATTGATGTCAACACTCACACAAGCCAAGACAAATTGATGACAACATGACAAACCACATGATAGACCAACAACATATTCATGTTCCCAGGCACATATTCTCCCCCTTTGACATCCATGACAAAGATGGGGAAAACAAATAAATGACAAGTAGCAGCATGAGAAAAATAATACCTCATAGATTGATCCCCCGTGATTTAGGCATAATTGAGACTATACAACCACCATGCATGACATAAGACCATTTGACAAGACTGATTTGAAAACATACTTGAACTGACCATGGACTCATAGGTAACAAACTTGTGTGGAAGAATATCATGAACAACACCATGAGCTAGTGGACTAGCTCCCCCTCACTTGAAGCTCTTTTGGCACATTACAAGAGCTGATTTTGCAAGATAAATTCTCCCTTGAGTTTTCCAAGACCTCTTAACTATTGGTAGGATCAGGAATGACTCCCAATTCATCCCTGAGATGCTCAAATGTTGCCTTTGGAAGTGGCTTTGTCATAATATCTACAATTTCTTCTTTTGTGCTCACATATACAAGGTTAATCTTTTTATCATTCACTTGTTCCCTCAAGAAATGAAATCTGATTGGAATATGTTTAGTTTTTGAGTGGAACACTAGATTTTAGAGACACTAATGGCACTAGTGTTATCACAAAGCAAGGGAGTTGGTTCATCAAATCTTACCTTGTAGTCTTCCAAAATTTTCCTCATCCAAAGAACTTGAGTGCAACACATGGCAACAACTATGTACTCTGCTTCACAAGTTGATAATGCCACTGAAGATTGATTTTTCTCAACCATGATACTAGAAATTTTCCAACAAAGAAGGCTCCACCACTTGTACTCTTCCTGTCATCAATGTTTCCAGCCCAATCAACATCAGTGTATGCTCTTATGTTGAAGTCTTTGCTTACAGGATACCAAAGGCCATACTCTAAAGTTCCCATGAGATATCTAGAGTATTCTTTTGACTTCCTTGAGATGTGTTTCTCTTGGATTCTCTTGAAATCTTCCTATTAAAACCACAACTTGCATAATATCAGGCCTTGATGCAGTGGAATAGAGAAGGCTTCTTATCATTTATCTGTATAATGTTTTTTCCACTTTTGGTGAGTTGTATTCTTTGCTCAACTTGCATCCCACCTCCATTGGTGTGCCTATAGGTCTACAATCTTCCATTTTGAACCTTTTTAGCATTTCCTTGATGTATTTAGCTTGAGATATGAAGATTCCTTGATCTGATTGGTTTATATGAAGGCCTAGAAAGTATGAAAGATCACTAAGCTATGTCCATCTCTTTTCATCTTCATTTTTCTTCCATATCACTCTCCTTCTATCAACACTTTTCTTCAAAAGAAACTTGGGGCAATAGGGATCAATTATTCTACTTCTTCTATTCTATTCTTTCATCTTTTCAATCATCGATCACCCTCTTTCATCACCCCATCGACACTCGAGTCAAAGATCCTTCATTCTATTAATTTTTTTCTTATATCTCTTCAAAAACTTATTTTTTTACTTTCTACTATCTTTGAAGTGGCGTCACTTACGCCACCCCAAAGAGGGGAAAATGTAGACACCTAAAATCACTTACACAAGATTTAATGCTAAGATTGCACTAATTATCCTCTTTCTTGTCATTTCTGTAATAATTAGCACTTTTATGCTAATTAGCTAGCGTTCCTCTTCATATTCATTAATTAATGACCTTACGTTAATTAATTAGCCTTCCTATTATTAAGGATGTCGATTAATGACCTTTCGTTAATTAATATCTGCTTCTACTTGGGTTGATTAATTATTATTAATTTATTACGCTCGCATCTCTAAATCAATAAATTACTATTTATCAATCAAATTCCTCTCTTACATCTCGCAAATCATACTAATTTTCCTCTAATTAGCTTCTATAAGCTTACCTCTACCTATTAATTAATCACCTTTGATTAATTAAAACATCCCCAACTCCCATGACTTACTAATGAAAATTAAACTCTTCTAAATCAAGATTACCTTTTGTAAAGCAACATTATCCATTCATAATCTTGTTTTACCTTTATCCCACATTCATTAATTTGCTAGCCTTGCCTCTTCAGAAAGCTATTTAAAGAACCCTCCTTCTTACCTTTATTTTTGCACCATGCTTTGAATAGTGAAAACTATAAGCATTTTGATCTTGAGCCATTCTCCATTGTTGGAAATAACTTCTCCATCTTGCATCTTTTCACTCAAAATTGAGTAATATGGGAAGATCCAAAATGGCCTTGTAGCCATTCTTGGTGAGATTCCATTCTCAATCCTTGAGATCAAGCAACAAACCACTTTGATTGCTTATGTTCTTCATAGGTTCATAGTTTAAGTTAGCAATCATAGAGAGTAGGAAATAACTTAGCATGTAGTTTCATTTATGCATTGAAGAAGCATTTCCTTTAATCTCTTATAGTGATGGTTCATTGTTTAATTAACATTTGTTTTTTGAAGATATGTAGATATTAGTTTCAATTATAGCTTAGTTAATTACACATGAGCACAAATAGTAAGCAATAAGTGACGAATAACCATGGTTATAGAATCATGTAAGGCAAATGCTACACATGAAGCACCCGTTAGCCTATTAGAAAGATAATTAGTATCTCAAGGTGTGTATATATACGGTGATAGTGACTAGAAGTAATAATTATTGAAACAATAGGACCTTGATGTGTGATAAGAGAGTAGAAAAAGCTATATTCCCCCAAGATCCTCGATGGGATTAGTGAAGGGAAGTGTCAAGCATCATGCATCATGTAAGAATATATGAAATTCATGCATTCAACTCAAGATACCATGTGAACGCATATGTGTGTATATAAAAATATAATGACATACTAAGTATCTAACTAACATAGGAAATAAAGTGCAACATGTAAATAGTATAAGCTAACAAGAGTAAATGCAACCAAGATGTGCAAATGTTGTGTGAATGTGATGGTGTGTTACGATATGTAATATGTGCAAAAGGAAATGGGAAGTGTTCCCCCCAAATGTGGATGTATGTGATATGAAGTTCATTTAGGAATGATACCTTAGCATTTAAGTATGAACCATAGAATAAGAGTACATCATCGGGTAATTCCGCTACAAAGTGTGTGTATGCAAAATGTAAGAGTGCTTGGAAAGGGTTATTTTGAAGCACAAAGTGTAAGGTATAAAAAAATTAGATAATGTGAGGTTCATTTAAGAATTTTCCCCTCAACAGTCTCGTATGAACCGTGTAAAAGAGTTTTTCATCATGTAATGACAATATAGTACATGTACCGGAGATGTGAGAGTGCACAAAAAGGTAGACATGAAGCATAGAGCATGAAGTGTAGCAAATAAGCTATGAGTAGACAATAAAGACAACCAATGGTGATGGAGGAGGGAAAGAAAGTGTGATGCCCCTAAATGTGTGAGGTATAGAAACCTATCTCACAATAATGAAGAATGAGGGCCCCTTATTTGGTATCTAAGAAAGAGAAGGCATGTTACCATGGTCTAGGATTGGTAGTGTGAGAGAGAATATCTATGTGTATACGAGGGAGAGCAATGGGGTAAAGGAGGTGGATAAAACTTATAGGAATGGGATAACCGAGTAGGGGACTTAGGCCGGGTGGACTAATGGACCAATGAGGATGACGGGGTCATGATGTAGGTCATGTACGAATGAGAGAGTTAGGTACAAAGATAGATTTATACATAAGAGGTGCAAGAGGACTAAATTCTGTGACTAGTGCTAAATAGAGGCAAGAGTGGGTTGAGGTAATGGTGTACGTGGTGGAATACCTTTGATGGTGATAAATTTCTTGTTATGGATGAACTTAAGACATAAGTGAAGCATGAAAGGGATAACTTGGGTAGCTCAAGCCAAGGAAGACCTAGGACCATGTCACAACCTTTGATTTTAGATGTAATGAGGAAAGGTGTTGGTATGGTAAGAGACCCAATAGTAATGGGAAGAATGACACGACCATAAGAATTAGGGACTATAAATGTGATTTGAGAGGTTGGAATTTGATGGCTACTAGGAGGGCCATAGATCATGTATTGGAAAATGACAAAGGATGGACCATAGTATGGTTGAATTTATGATTACCAATGGAAGAATTAATATACACTAAATCGTGAGGAAAATGTAGCATGGTAATCATGATCTAAGAATGTGATAATTGGTAGTGGCATGTTAGCAGTAGCAATGAGAAAATCAAGCAGCCATGATGAAGGAGGAGGCATAACATGATATGTATGGTTTGCAGAGGAATCGATGAGTCACTCATCATGTTTTTAGTAACGGTCATTGAAGATTTTAAGTTTTTGATTATCATTGACTAGTTTAGAAGTAGATGGTTTAGGGATCTCGATCACATTATTGTCAATAAGATCTTGAATGAGATGTTTGAGCTTAAAACAATGATCAATAGAATTCCCATTGCATTGGTGATAATCACAATGGATTTAACTTCGGTAGGCTTAGTGGATGGTTTGAATGTAGATTTGGATTGAAACTTGTTGGAAGAGGAAGTGGAAGAAGTATCATAATACTTCAATTTTCCCATAGATAGTAGTTTTCTTTCACGCAATTTGAGTGTGTGACACAATTGATCAAAAGAAGGAGAAGTCTAAAAATGACACTCTCTTGGAGTGGAGGCAAAATAATTTGAATGAATAGATCTTGCAATTCTAAATCAGCTAGGACATTGGTCATTTCAAAGAAGATTTATCTTATATCACAAAACATAGTCTAAACAATATTCATTGGATTGGATCCTTGTTTGATTTTGGCTAATCATGCATAGGAAATCTTAGTGTCAATGTTCATAGAAAAATGAGCAAGGAATGCATTAGATAAATATGTAAAAGATGTTACCAAATGGATAGGTAGATCATAGAACCATTGCATATCATAATCATGTAAGCTTTAAGGAAACAATTTAGCCAATTATGTGAGTTCATCAACATAATCAAGACATGAAACATGAAAGGATCGAAGGTTCTCCTGAGGGTCGTCATGGCCATTGAAGGTGGGAATCTTTGGTGCAATGAAGTTAGGAGGCAATGGATAAGAGGAGACGACAGTGTAAAAGGTCTATGAAGGAGGAGTGAGGAATCTAGAGATGGAGAGAAATATGAAGAGGCTTGTTATAATTGGTGAATTTGGGTTTGTAAATCATGGTATAAAGAAGCTAGGTCATGAGTTCTTGAAGAGGATTCATGTTGTGTATGGGAAGTATTGGGAGGAATGAGGGGAGCGGTAGTTGTAGCAATAGAAATAGGAATGGTGGAAGGTGGGGTGGAGGCCATGGTGGCCGAGGAGGAACCCACAAGAGGGAGAGCGTAAGCATCTCAAGAATGTTTTTAGTGAGTAAAGAATTTAGGACATGCAAAATATGTGTAGGGTTGGTGCGTAAAGTAGACAAAAATTAGTGAGATTGTCAAGTTGTTCTTGATCAACATTAGTGTCCTCATCATATGATTGTTCACTGTCAGAAGTTTCAATGTTTTCAATAGGAATGTTGGTTGAGTTAATCGGGGATTATCAGATTCAACCATTAGTTTAGAGATCCTATGAGTAGATGGAGGAAGCTTAGTGTGCTCAAGAGGACCAAAACGACCACTACATGTGATGGGCATAAAAACAAGGTAGGGTTTGAGTGAATGGGTTCACCAAATGATTTAATCTAAATTTAATTAAATATTATTTCAAAGTAACTACTATAACAAATGATATTCAGTGTAAATATATAAAGTAATGTCCAAGCAATAAGCATGAAAAAATGTAAAACCCTAAGAAAATGAAAGAGAATGTTGACTTAGCTAATTTCGTATATATAGAGGAGTGATCTTGATCGAGTAACTACAGGAATAGATTGGAAATTATGTCATCAAGGCTCACTAAGGGTTCTAGAACTTGAAACCGTCAAGGACATAAGCACTCACAAGAAGAAATGGGCGCTGGGTGCTAGTGACTAAATTGGGTGCTTGTGTCTCATATGCTCGGAGTTCTAGTCTTATCTGGGCTAGAGGAGCTTCGTTGTTGATCTTCTTTTATCACTTTGATTTGCCTTTCATGTCATCAGTTGTACCTATAACCTACAAAATAGATATATACCTAAACATGTCCATAACCCACATCAAATCCAATAAAAAAATGTAAAATTTGGAGTCAAATTGACTCCTGATCCACTCAAGAGTGAAATTACTAATGAGCATTGCACTACATCTCGACTCCATGTATTTTTTGTGTGTTTGTAATGATACCCTACGTTTCCCTTATGAAAGCTGCATTATGATAGCATGTTAGATCTAGATTTCTTCAAGTATGCAAAATGTGTGTGATGGAATAGAATGAAATTTCCTCCTATGTTGTGTATGTAGATCAATTCATCCCTTACCCCTTGTATGAGTGTGCTAGATGTATGCTTTATAATGTTCTTGTGCCTTTGTGCAAGCTTAGGTGATGATAGATAATGCTTATAATGTTTAGCCCTAATTTAGAAGAAGTAACTAAGTATATATATGATTCCCTTGTTTGAATTTTATAATTGACAACTGCAAGGCTAGCCCAAAGTACTAAAAGATTACTAAGAAGTAAAAGAGAATCAAAAGAGTAAGAAGAAGATAATGAAGGATAGGGCGCCTTTAGAGGGATAGGAGCGCTGAGCACTTCTATTATAAATGGGTGCTTCTGCCTAAGGCCATAAAAGATAAATCGGTCAAGCCCGATAGAGTTATAAGATGTGTAAGACTAGTAAAGTGTAAGAGTTAAAGCAGAAGGCCCAAAAGGAGTTATCAACCACTAGTTTTATTGCTTAGGAATCATGTATACATTAGTATGTTTTAGGACTTAGAAATGTACGTAAGTGTATAGATTTTGTGTCTACAACCACAATGATACCTTTCTTTGATAGAGTGCATAGGTACCCAACATGTTACTAAGATTCGTACGCCATTTTGCACGTGTACAAATAGTGGAAGCACTGCATTATCAAAAAATAAACTATCATACACACATATCATAAGCCTTTGCGAATCCATGCATACCAAACGAAAGTTTTGAATGATCATCATTGGATGTGGTCCACCCTATATGAAATAGTTCCATATCAACATCCTAAACAAAAAGGGATTCCAACTAATTTTATAATTATTTGAGTTGACCTTTGATAACCTCTCTAAAATAATCCTTGAATCATGTGAGCATGAGACATCAGAGTGTCTTAAATGTATGAACATGATCCTATGTTATCTTATATCTACCAAAGGCTAAGGGATGGAAATTTCTTTCCAAACTATCGTTTACAGGCAGGGGTTATATGCCACATGGTACTCCTCTTTGTTCCTATAGGAAAAAATATAGGGAAGAATTACAAATTGACCTAGGAGGCTCAATACAATCGAGTTGCAAAGTCACTTTGGAAAAGAGAAAACAAAGGAAGTCTTGTAGAAGTATTTCTACTAAGAAAATATTCATCATGATGTTACCGATACATTAGGTCATGAACATCCTATGTGATTTCTTATCTAACAATTCTAAAACATTTGCATGCCTCTTCCAATTCTAGGAATTGTCGACACTATAATTTTCCTCCATGATTTCTATTTCATTAACGTATAAATTGTTAATGATAGATTGCTAATCAGTAGTTAGTAGTAGTGTCCACTAGAAGAAAATTATACCCACCATTAAAATATGACATGCAAGGTAGAATGCAACTAATGAATATTTTATGGTAATCATCAAAGTACTTTAGGAGGTGTTTTGAAAGTGTTATTCAATGGTAAAAAAGTAAATGTTTGTCGTAAATGGTCACAATAATGTTAAAGGTCATAGTAAGTAAGTATGTAGGGTCTACATGGTCATAAAATATAATTATTATATTTGTAAAAATAACAAGGAGTGATGTCATAAATAGTTTAAATAGTTTCTTTGTATTTAGAGATAGTGTCTAGAAAAAGTGGAATCCCATGTGTAAATGATGAAGTTTATCCTATCCTAACGAATATGCCTACTTCTAAAACTAAGAGTTGAGATATATAATGTGATTGGATAAAAGATATTTCTTATATTATCTTAGAGATAGGGTGGATAACCTCTAAAGTATTATAAATAGAGAGGCCACCCCCTCACTTAGCACATAAGAAGGTTGTGAGGATTAATATAAACAAGTAGTAAAAATTCCATACCATTGTGTAGGTGTGTTAATGAAACTATCAAGAGGCATAATTGTTAAGTTTCTCCCGAAATAGTTTTTTCAAGGCAAGTGGATTTGGTAACACCTGGAATAGGTCTTGGGTCAAATTATAACAATATTTTGTTAATAATATAATTGTTGGTTATATTTCAATTTTGTTGTCAATCCTTCATATTACATTATGTCGTATTCTTGTGTTATGTGGATTATTGTGTTTCTAGAATCATACCACCAAACCTAAAGTTGTGCATCATTTGAAAAATAATTACTCAAGGATTTCCCTACAAAATATTGTCATAATGGCATATTTTTTTGATTGAACACCATAGGATTTTGTCTCAATGAATTTCATGTCGTCCCCTTCTATTAGGCATGTCAATGATTATATTTTTGTGTTGGTTGAAAAGATATAAAATTGACAATCTTGCACCTTGCAAGAAGACTATATTAACATATGATACTACAAGTTGCTCTTTGAGAATGTTTTCGTTCTCTTTTACCTTCCGTAAATTATTGTGTTAGATCGGGATTCTAATTTTGTAGGACTATTTATATTTTCACTATGGTCCACGATGAACAAAAATTGAATAATTCTATTGCATTCCACCCTCATACCAATGGGAAAATAAAGGAAATCAACTATATGATTATGTATATTCTTCATGTGTATCATTCAAAATATCCACACACATGGTATGAGATGATGCAGGGGCATCATCAAAAGGCCACCAAAGTTGTAAAATTATCATTTGTCATGGTTGAAGAGGTCAAAATCAGTGTGTTAGGAGGTTTAGGTGGAGTTCAAAGTTTGAAAATTTAAAATTATAGTTTTCCCTCCATTATTGTAATTCAAAGCTTAAACCATGTAAAATATCCAACTATGGCTTGTCAAGGAGTGAAAAGGATGTTTTATGGGTTTAAAGTATGTGTGTGAGGTCTTAGGTGGTATGTGAGTCATTAAAATGTTGAGAATGATGAAAAGAGGCTATTTTTGGCTATGTATGGGCTTGTGGAGTTGAACAAGCTAGTTAGGGTTTGTGAATGAATGGGTAAATATGATAAAATCTCAAATGGGGATCAATTAGAGAGCATCCCTCGAGGAAAGGGAGGAGGAAAATGTTGAGAAACGTGAAATTTTGTATATAGAATATAGTTTAATAAGATTAAGCTTTGTTTTGCATGCGAGGATTGTGTATGTGCTTACACTTCCCAAGTTCTTGCATTTTCATTGAAGGAGATTCATTTTGTCATGTTAAATTCCTTATAAGAGCATTAGGAGAGATGATTGAAAAACTTGAACTCGTAAATGTAATACAATTTGATCAACGTATACTTTGTTTTTATCCTTAACTTGTGAAACCAAGACCGTATGTGCTTGGTGTTTGTAAAACTCTTGTTTGCTCTTATGAAATGTGGGTGTAAAGATCCTTGCATTTAAGGTATTATTAGTCATCGAGAATGAGAGGATCATATTTCATGTCTATTCTTGCCTTTGGGAAAATGGAACATTAACTTATTGATACCCGCATTCTCTTTCACTTGAAAGTTGCCTGTCAAGGATCTTGTGTAAAGTTACAAGACATTAGTTGATTAGATAATGGTAATTTGCATGAAATATGGAGAGTTTCATGCTTTTAATTAGTTTAACCCTATTGTATAATATTACTAAACAATCTATGAGGGTGAGAGTACTCTTGATACATTGAAATCTTGCATGCATGTTCTCACATCTACGAGTTCACGAGAATAAGGAATAAGCATTTTTAAAGGAGTAACATGGCAATGAGATCCAATGGTAAGAAACTCATGTGTAAAAGGTTGAAATAGACCTAAATATAAATTCTTGTGATTTGAAGTTAAGTGTGAAGAGTTTTAAGGAGGAGTTTAATCCTTCTCATATTTCTAGGAAACCGTACGTACCCAAAATTGTAAGGTACTTGTCTTTGCGAACAGTGTAATAAATGCCCCAATGATGATACAGTCTCCTCGCAGGTGTTCGGGATCCAGAAAGAGCTCCTCGGAGTATGCGTTAACATCCCGCATGCCCCACTTAGCCCCCGTGTCCTTTGTTTTCCCCTTTTTCCCTCTTTCCTCGGCCTCTCGAACCTTCGATGTAAACCGCCACCTGCTGCAGGCGGCGGTCTCCAGTGACCAGCCGCCCGAACAGGCGGCGGTCCTGTCTGCACGTTTTCCAGAATGCTCTTTTGGCGCGACCCGCGTGAAATATCACGTTTCACCAGCTTTTCTTTGCCGACTTGAGCATGCATTAATGTTTTTGGTCCCCTGGAACAGTGTTTTTCCTTTGTTTATTGTTTAGGAGTTCAATTTGATTTTGGTTTTTGAGTGTTGGAATTCCTATAAGTGCATGGTTTGTGTTCATGTAAATGGCTTCTGATTTTTGGTCTGATTTTGGTCTAAATTTTGGCTGAGTTTGTGTGAAGAATTTGAGCTGGAGTTTTGATCACCATTTTTCCTTGTTAGAGTCTTCTGGTTTTTAGTACTTGGTTTAGCATTGCTCAGCTGTTGGTAAGCCACAGACCCATCTTGTGCAGGCAGTGTTGTTGCTCCATTCAATCCAGTTAGAAGCTTGCCTCTGAATTCCTTTTGCTGTAAATTTGTTTTACTGTGACTTAGAGTTCTTAGTTCAATTCATTGTATACCTGGTTAGCTTTATTCAGTTGTTAGTAAGCCACATATCCAACTTGTGCAAGCAGTGTCTTTATTTTGGAACAAAATAGCTTGGGAAGCCATTAAAGTTGCAGGTTTTGCTCTTCGTATAGGATAGTCAAAGGTTACGGTCGCTTCACGTTGCGCATGACTCGCAAAAAATCCCGCTAGGAATCGCATAAGCCAAGCTCGTACTCTTGCGCTATCCCTCTCCTACTGCGCATTCTTGAGTCTCGTTACCGAGTTGTCCTTGTCCCAAAATCTACTCCTATCGGTGCTAGCATTACACGCTTTTCTGGATCCAAGTGAACACGAAAGAACGAGAAGATCATACTGAGGGACGAGATCACATACACCATCGGATTCGCCACTGTTCTGCGAAGTCCAGGTTTTAAATTTCAAAGTTCTAGTCAGATTTATATCAAATAGAGTAGTTAATCGCTTTATTTTATTTCATTCTATTCTCGATATTGCCAGGGAAGCTGTGGGGATTGATAGTTTCTGAGAAACTATGATTCACTCCTCACTTCTGAGGAAGGATCGAGAATCTTGCAGGTAGATTAGACAGGCTATCTTATTTATTTAGAATAATTCTACAAATTACACAGGCAAATAACCACACTCGGTTATCTTGTCTGTTTTAAATTATTGTTTAGTTATTATTTCTAGATACGCTTAAAATAGTTTGTTTTCCTTAGAATTGTTAGAATATTTCTTAGAAAGATAAAGGTTATATATGTTAGGTTTATTTCACATAGTTAGAATTTATTTCATTACAGTTAGATTACATTTCATTTTGTATGACAATCACGGACCTCGAAGAGCCCGGGAATATATATTTGAGCTGATCGTGCCTCAACCAAACCTAGCCACAACAATAGTTGACATAGACCAAGATCTCGGGGATACAAGTATTCCGAACAACCGCAGATCTACAACTGATCAGCTCACAGTTAAGAGGATTAAACATAGAAGACGACCAAGCACATGCGTTTTGGTCAAGTCAGCCAAACTACAGATTACCCTAGAAAATATCCACATGACTGTAGAAGGGCTCGAAAGAGAACAAACATTCGGGTGTGATCCTTTAGTTCCACAGCCAGACGCTGGAGACACCCTCGTAGATATAGATACCAGCTTAAGAATCCAGGTTGCAAGAACGCCTGTAAGGTATTCTGAGAAGATCGCACAACTGTTGGTTCTAAACGTAGAAGCTGAAAAGGCGTACGATTACTGGATACTAGGGATTAGAACTTGATCTCGCATATGACCATAACAGGACCGCAACAACCAAGAGTCTATGGTTCTGATCCACAGGTCCCACAGCCCAACGAATCCACAAGTCAGTTAGATATAGACACTGGCCTACGCACACTAGTATTTCAGTCCACTCCACTTCCACCTATCATCGTCGAACAACTGTCCTTACTAGATATAGCGGCTAACGAAGCTAGGGAATTCTGGACTAGGCTAGAAAATAGTCCATAGAGTCGATTATTTTCATCGTCCGCCATATGACCTTATCGGAGATATATATGAAACAATCCCGTGTCATTTCCCACGTATTCGCAGCCCATAGATCGAATCACGCCGAGCTCGATATTGATTGAGCCTTCGAGCATCATCCTCGCCGATCGATCTATCACACCACCAAAGTTAGAAGGGCCTTCTTTGCCTTAGATTCGCAAATTCCACTAGTGCGTGTCGAAGACATTAGACTCCCTAACTAGTTTGTCCGCATATTCTACCCCACCAGGCCGGTTTGTCTTGCACGACCTCAGAGGCTCGGAGTGCACGCGGAAGAGTCACTTGCTGATTCTCACGCTCGCTTTGTTGCTTTTCCGACGTACGAAACCCTTAGTAGGGTTTGGTATCTTTATGGTTTAAGCCTCTAAAAATAATATTATGGCCTAAAATTTGTAAAATGGTATCGACAACGTAGGATTTCACATTTTGGTAGTTTTCAAAGTTGATAGTCCAAAATAATTCTTAATAGTCATGAAGAAAAGGGTGAAAGTTACTGAGTTGAGGCCCGATTTGTAGGCTTAGGTTACAAAGGAAGAAGGATCTATGAATACAATTTGGAATTAAAATTTGGTACAGCTTTTAGATAAGGTAAATGGGTAGCTAAAAAATCCCCGTGATGTATTTTGAAACCTCCTAAAAAAATCTTATGCGCAGAGAAACAATACCAAAAGGGCTAGTGGGATTTGTAATCTTGGGAAAGGAGGTCAAGGTGATTGTGGGAGAAGATTAAAAGTTTGAGTTTTTAAATTTTACATACACCATTAGGAAGGTAAAATGTATTGGAGGAAGTATTTTTTTATGTTGGTATGTTTAGATGGGTTTAAGCATGAAACATGCATAAGAATTACTCTTGAGAGCTATAACATGGTAGTGGGAACAAAGAAGGAAGAGGTGAATGAATTTATTTGATTTCATCAAGATATGGATTGATCTAACATGGTTGTGGATTGTGAATAAGAGTACTAAGGGTTTACGAATCTAATGGGTAAGGTAAATAACTTTGCATCATTTATTAATTTCTTAAGAAAGCTAGAGAAGTATAAAGTGAAAAGATATATCACAACCCATGTTTTCTTGTAAGGTTCATCGAGGAGGAGTAATTAACATCGAGTAGTAGAACGAGAAGGGTATATATAAGTGGTGGAGGTAATAATTTTCCTTTTAGAGATCAATATTATTCTATTTGCATCTTGTGTATGACCAAGAACAAGCCTCAAAATAGGGTGTAGGTATGAATGGAGGTAATTTATGGTGTTGAATACATTCGATTAATACAAGTTCTACATCATTTGGTATCGATCCTAAGAAAGATCATATGAATAAAATTTTGATTACTCTAATAGTGAAATCATGAAAGGTTTTGTGAAGTGTATAACAGGTGATTATGAAGGCAAAGAAGAAGAATGGACGGGGAAAAATTAGTGACGAGTTGGTGAAGTTGATAAGCAATCAAGAAAGGAAAAAGAGAAATAAAGAAAAGAAAAAGAATACAAGAAGAAGATAGAAGAGGAAAGAAGACAAGATGAATGGATGGAGAAGGAATTGAAAAAGTTGAGAGAGGATGTAGAGAAACTAGGTGAATTGATGATGAAAGAAAATACAGAAGTGGGATATGTGATGAAAAGAAAGGTCAAATGGCCTATAAGACAAATTGTAAAGAGGAAACATAGGTTGTTGATGAGAGTGGTAATTAGAAAAGAAGAGAATAGGTTGAGGAAAATGAGGAAGCATGCAAGTAAATCAAAGAAAGAAGTAGTCAAATAAGTTGTATATGAGGAATTCAAATATTGAATGAAGGAAAAGAAGATGCAAATAGTAGTAGCTCATCCTATCGGTGAGGTATGTAACTCCGATTAAAATGCAAAATGAAGGTTTCTTGGTTGTAAATACTTAAAAAAATGAAGAAAGAAAATTTGATAGTCTTATATATGATGAAGATTTGTGTAACTCATATGTTGAAAAGAAGGAAATCAATTTAGTATTATGATGATAGAAATTAAGAGATTCTTGATGAAAACCAAAAAAATAGGAATGAAGGTGAAAGAGGATGAGCAAAAAAGTGTGAGATGATAGGTCGAGGCATAGAACAAGTGACCAAGAAGATGAAGAGGTCTTGGTAGAGATCTTAGATATGTTTTTAGAATTTGATGACAACAAGCAAGGCATAGTGCACAAGAAAGCACTTGAAAAGGAAAGTAAAAAAAATGTATGGAAGAGATGAGAGAAAAAGAGAAAGAAGTATTAGTGAGTGATAAACAAGAATGTGAAGAGCTTGTGAAAGCCTTAAGGCAAAAATAGGTCAAGAAAGATGAAGATAGTGAATATAGAGAAGAGAGTGATGAAAGTAAGAGTGAAGAAGCGCACGATGAAGTGCTTGTGGACCAAGAAAAAGGTCTATTAGATGAATAAACACTTGGTGAAGTTGATAAGAAGAGGAAAAAAGAAGAGTATGGAAAATTTTCAGTCCATTTGAGAAAGGAAAACAATTCAAAAATGACGAGGGCAAGCTACATAGAGATGTAGAACACCATGCATCATGAAGGAAAGTATATTTTTGTTGTTTTTGTGTTTGTTTGTGCATGTGTAGAGAGAGAGAGAGAGAGAGAGAGAGAGAGAGAGAGAGAATAACAAGCAAAGAAGATGAAGGTTCATTCAAGACAAGGCTATAAAAGTCAAAAGAACATGGTTACTTTTTTTCTCCACCTTGGGAGTATGATGCATGGGTATCATCAAAAGGCCACAAAATTTGTAAAATTATCATTTGTCATGGTTGAAGAGGTCAAATTCAGGTGTGTTAGGAGGTTTAGGTGGAGTTCAATGTTTGAAAATTTAGAAGTATATTTTTCCCTCCATTATTGTAATTCAAATATTAAACCATGTAAAAGATCCAACTATGGATTTTCAAGGGGTGAAAATTATGTTTTATGGGTTTAAAGAGTGTGTGTGAGGTCCTAGGTGGTATAAGAGTCATTAAAATGTTGAGAATGTTGAAAAGATCATATTTTTGGTGTGTATGGGCTTGTGGAGTTAAAGAAGTTAGTTAGGGTTTGTGAATGAATGGGTAAATAGGATAAAATATCAAATGGGGATAAATTAGAGATTATCCCTTGAGGAAGGGAGGAGGAAAATGTTGTGAAGCATGGAATTTTGTATATAGAATATAGTTTAATAAGATCAAGTTTTGTTTTTCATACGAGAATTGTGTATGTGCTTACATTGCTCGAGTTCTTGGAATTTTCACTGAAGGAGATTAATTTTGTGATGTTAAAATTATTCTAAGAGCATTAGGAGAGAGATTTGAATAACTTGAACTCGAAGTGTAATACAAGTTGATCAAAGTATACTATGTTTTTGTCCTTAACATGTGAAACAAGGACTATATGTGTTTGGTGTTTACAAAACTCTTATTGGATATTATGAAATGTGGGTTTAAAGATCCTTGCATGAAGGTATTGTTAGTATTAGTAGAATGAAAGGATCATGTTTATGTCTATTCTTGCCTTTGGGAAAATAGAGCCTTAATTTGTTGATACCTGATTCTCTTTCACTTGAAAGTTGCATGTACAGGGGATCTTGTGGAGGCCGTAAGACATTGGTTGATGAGATAATGGTAATTTTTATGAAAGAGTGGAGAAGTTAGCACTTTTAATTTATTCAACCCTATTGTAAAATATTACTAAACAATCTATGAGGGTGAGAGTAGTCTTGATACAATGAAATCTTGCATGAATGTTCTCAGTCATCTACATGTCAAGAGAACAAAGAATAAGATTTTTTCAAGGAGTAATGTGGAAAAGATATCTACTGGTAATAAAATCATGTGTAAAAGGTTGAAACAAACCTAAATATCAATTCATGTGATTTGAAGTTATGTGTGAATTGTTTTCAAGAGTTTTGATCCTTCTCGGATTCTAAGAAACCCTCGGTAGGGTTTGGTATCAATTTTATGGTTTAAACCTCTAAACACAAGATTATGGCCTAAAAATTTGTAGAAATGGTCTAGAAAATGTAAGAATTCACATTTTGGTGGTTTAAAGAGTTGGTAAGCCAAAAAATAGATTTTATTTACAATCCTGAAAGAAGGGTGAAAGTTACGGTTGGAGGCCTAATTTTTAGGCTCGTGTTACAAATGAAGAAGAATCATGAATACAATTTGGACTTGAAATTTGGTGCAGCTTTAGATAAGGTAAATGGTTAGATAAAAATCCCCATGATGTAGTTTGAAACCTCTTAAAAGATATATTATGCAGAGGAAATAGTACTAATAGGGCTAGTGGGATTAGTAAGTTTGAGAAAGGAGGTCAAAGTGATTGGGGAGAAGATTAAAATTTTTCTTTTTAAATTTGACATACACCATCGGAAGGTAAAGGGTATTTGAATATTAAGTATTTTTTTTGATGTGGGTATGTTTATATGGTTCTAATAATGAAACTTGCATAAAAATTGTTGTTGAGAGCTATAATAGGGTAGTGGGAGCAAAGAAGGAGGAGGTGAATGAATTTATTTAATTTCATCAAGTTAGGGATTGATCTAACATGGTTGTGGATTGTGAACAGTGGTACTAAGAATTGAAGGAGATAATGGGTGTTAAGGTCAAATTTTTACATCATTGATTAAGTTCTCAAGAAAGATAGAGAAGTATATAATGAAAATGGTATTGACAATTGATGCTTTCTTGTAAGGTTAATCGAGGAGGAGTAATTATCATTGAGTAGTAGAATGAGTAGGGTATATAAGTGGTGGAGGTAAGAATTTTCTTTTTAGATATCAATATTTTGTTATTTGTATCTTGTGTATGACCTAGAACATGCCTCAAAATAGGGTGTAGTGTTGGAAAGATAAAAAGACTAAGTTTGGAGAGCACGCAAAGGAATGTGCCACACAAGGAAGGCGCCCGTGTGCACACGTGGACAAGTTGAAGTGGCGCATAGAAGGCTCATGCCCGGACATACAAAACTTAGGACTTAGCCAATTTTCCAAATTAAGGGCTAAAACTAGAAAAGCGAGGATGTAATGTTGCAGGAGATAAAGCGTGATGAATTGATAGCCAAGCAAATCCTACTTTTGGATAATGGATGTGTAGATCAAGAAAATACATAGAGGATATTATTAGGATTAAAGCAGATTTATTTATAGGATAATCTATTATTAGTTGTTTTAAGAAAGCATGCATGTAGTCTATATTTTGGGCACACCTATTATTAGGAGAGTGCATGGGTGGTGAAGGGAAAGTCCCCACCCCTATATATATCTATTATGAATCATTATTTTGATGCCATGACCATGTCTAAGTTCCGAGAGTCTTTGTTATGCGCTTATGATCTAGGTTTTGATACTTGTGCATGTTTCAACACCTTGGTAGGATGATGTATTCAGCTTCTGTGATGTAATACTTTAATATAATGGATTATGGAGGATGGATTATGATCATTGACATGTCTGAATATGGTGAATTCATGGTGTAATTGATATTGGTTATTATCTGATCTATTATGCTTTCTTGTTATATGAATTTTCATGATAAGATGTATGCAATGGTTTATACTTGAATGCTTGTTTGGATAATGGTTATTATGGATATGTATGCTAACATCTTGACAAGTAATTGCAAAGGAGGGACCAAGAGGTAGCTACACGCGCTTGGGTGAGTACTCAAATCTATCTTAATGAGTTTCCAGCGCACATAACATTGGTGTGCAAAACAATACTACATTTTGGTTCCATTTATGGGACCTCTTTTCAAAATTTCTCGTCGAGGATGTTGCATGTAGGATGTGCATCGATTGACTTTGGAGAGCATTTAAGGTTGGGTAGAAGACGGACATGATAAGTTTGCACAAAGGTATAACACTGGACTGATTTAAATGCATGGAAGTGGGTGGAAGAAAATCTTTATCATAAGCTACATGAGACGTTATTCAACTTCTTTCCAAAGTAGTTTTGTATGAGTGGTTGACAACATACACATAAAAGCAAGGTTGGGGACCTAGGATGAGGAGTTGGACATAGGAAGATTACTAGAATCTCTTTGATGTAGATGAGGAGTGGCCTAGAGCTGTAGATCATTGGTGGGTTGGTGTGTTATGTAATTATACATTAGAGTACACTATTTCTACATACTCGTGTCCAGTGGTAAATGAGTTTGAGTTTTTGCATGAACCCAAAGGATCTTATTTGCATGTTATCCCTTTGGAAATCAAGATCTTGATGGTAGAAATAGTTTTAGAGAGCCTTCCTATGGCTAGCTAAACCCCTCGGCACGCAGGGTAGGAGGAGTGTGTGGTGACAGATGGATGGCGAAGCTTCGATCAAAAGATAGATACGAAGAGAGTAAATACAGCTAGAGTATAATGAAGCATGAGAGAGGGAAATTACACAAGTGCGGGATGTTGAGGATTCACTAGAGTTGTGGAGGATGATGGATCATGAAGGTTTTAAAGCTCTCATGTGAAATGAGGAGCCGCAACATTAGGCTCTCCCAACTTTAGGCAAGCACAATAGAGTCCCTTCACTTTTGATGAGATAACATCAAAGAAAAGAATGAGGACCATGGGTGTACATCGAATCCTACCTATCCATCTATCCCTTGTGCATGGTGTTCCAAATCCCTAGGTAGTTATTAAGAAGCGAGGTTAATGCAAGTAAACAAATAGATATGGTTAGATATCATTTTGTGTTGGATTGAAGTGCATCATAAAATAAATATACCTATGGTAGCATAGTAGGTGCCATTTTTGGGAGTATGGTTATATGATTATTTTCAAGAGCGTCATCAAGATAGAGTGTTAGTGCACAAACCATTGGGAGAACTTATATGGGTGTTATGACCACACACCGTGGGTGTCCAATTTAGCACTACAACTAGGACACAAAGGAGTTCATCAACTGGCCCACAACCTGCAACAAGGATGAATGAGGATCAGGAGGATTAGGTCAACAACCACCCGGAGGAAATACTTGGTGAGAGATCCAGCTTATAGATCTCGGGAGGATAGGTCCACATCCGATAACCACCACACCAACCCTTGACCATAGTAGACAACTCAAGTCTATTGGGAGATGTCTTTCCACTTACCAGAGTATAGAGGTATTGAAGTGTGACATAACATGTGCACAAGTGTAAGCTACTATGACACACTAAGGGAATCACACTAAGTGTAAGCTCTTTATGACACAATGATTTATGAACTGTGTTTTTGGATGAGTTTCACATCCTAGAGTTTGAACAACATAGCATTAACATGCTCAAAGACATCAAGCAAGGCTTATTTGAAAGTGTAAGAGAGTATGACGTGTGTTTTAATAATTTTTTTCCCAAATTGTCTTATGATATTCATCCTAGTTAGCATGCACAATGGTTTTTGGAGGATTTCTAACTCCGTTCAAGAGGACCTTATCTCATAAGACATATGTGGATCCACACAAGGCCCGAGAAGAATCTCTACATGTTGAAGTGGTTAGAAGTGTTAATATTGGCGTAAGACCATTCTTAAAGGCACATATTGTAGCCATGAAGGAGCAATTGGAGAAGATTTATGTCAACTCAGCACATGAGATGCCCAGTGGTATATAGTGCACTAATTATGAGGTTGAGGTACATACTAAGGATAGTTTTCCATGCAGTCGGTGTGCGTTATTACTAGGCTGTGAAATTTTCATGACCACACCCACGTCACCCTTGATTGTAGACTGATTGATCATATCCCCAAATCCATTGAAATATGAGTGCACCAGACTAGTGTTTGTCATGTTGTTAGAGCTTGAGAACTCGGGTGGATGTGTCTACATGTGACTTGGTCAAGCTCCTCAACTGTGACGGAGGAACCAACATTACCCCACCGAGGAAGAGGATTTTGAGCCTGAGCAGTTGAATAGTTATCTACCCATGTAGAGAGTGAGGGTGACTATTGTTGTCTACCTGTTTGATAGTTGTACACATCGAAACCCGAGATGGGTTGACCATATTCATCATATCCCGACATATTCGGGGGTATAAGAATACCCACAGAATAATGGGAAAGATGAAAATGGATGAAGAAAATGGATACGAAAAGAGACTAGATCTTCATGTCGGGTTCACCAATTTGTACGAAAGAAAATCAACATGTGACCTTCTTCACACCTAACCTCCCGAGGTCGCTACGGGACAATTGGCATGGGATGGAAATGGTTGTGTGTGTGGTAATGATATACAAGCTAATGAGGCAACCTTATGTATTCAACATGCAACATCGAGATCTATGAGTCTAAGGTAAAAAGAGTCATCCTAACTCCGAAGTGGAAAAATGGAACGGTCGAGATAGAATGGCTACTTAGAGGTTCCAGTCAACATCGAGCTCGCCAAAATTCATTCATGGTTGTGGAACACATGGAAAGTGACCAGTGGACACCTCGTATATATTTCCATACAAGGTCATGGAAGTGAGAATGAGAGGCGTAATGAAACCGCAAGGTCTATGGGAGGTTCTCCAGTCTAGTCCAGAAAGCCTTAGCTTGATCGGCTATTATGTTCAACATGGAAAGTTATGCAACAATGTCAGGTGGAAGTGGGGATGATCTAAATACTAGTACACGTAAACTAGTGTCGATATTTAATTGGTCAGCAAGCCCATTGGGTTGTGGGACCTGGGGATCACAACCATGAACTCATGGAGGTTGTGGTCTCTATATGGTCATATGTGTAATCAAGCCCTGTTGCCAGGAGTAGTTAAATAATTGTAATCTTGATCAACTGCAATGTTTAATGTGTTTAATTGTTCTATCTTCTCGGAATACCTTGTATGCGTGTTTAGAACTAACATGTGTAATCCCAGTATCAATTTTGGTCAACAACTCAGGTCCGTTGGGTTGTGGGACCAATGGATCACAACCAAAAATTTTCTCTTGTTGTGGACCTTTGATGGTCATGCAAAATGGAATTGAATTGATCTGACAAAGCAAACTAACTATCAAAGGAAATATGAACTATGTTTTTGGTATTTTCATAGTATATCTGAACAAAACAATGAAAGCAAACTAATCTAGCAAAAGTAATTTTTTTAATCTTTTTTGGGATTTTAAACAATGCTTCTAATCTAATAAATGAAATTTAATACAAGTAATCAACCTCAATTCGTAGCTAATTACATGTGCAAGTATGTGAATCTAGATCTAAAACAACTAAACTAATTTAATCAAAACCCCTCAACCCTACCTTAGAGGTAGAGAACAAATCACAACTCCAAGAGAAGCTATTGTTCCCTACAACTTCCCTAGTAATGTTAAAGAGCAAGCTTTCTAATGATTTGATCTATTTGCAATTGCTTGATTAATTGGAATGAAACAATTTTACTACTCTATTTGATATGGATTTGAAATGAATAACTCAGAATTGATAATTTGAACAAGTGAAGCAAACAAACAAATAATTCCAACCTGGATAAGAAAGAGCTTTTGCAAATCTAGTTGTATTTGTGCTTGTCCCCTCAATTTATCCTTTCTTTCTCTATCTACTCCTACGAGTCCAAGAAATTGGGAATGCAAAGGCAACAAAAGAGGAGAAGGTGCTTAATCAATGACAAATTGAAGATGGTCTCTCACAATACAAGTGAAAGAAAGATAACATAAGTGAATAGATCTTGCTATGCGATTTCAGTGAGGATTGTGGCAACAATATTATACAAGATACACAAAATCCTTAGGCATTTGCTTGAATACAAGTATTAAATATATAGAATTGGTGGAATGTGCCTTCATGCACAAGGTAGCCTTGGGGTGCCAAATCATTGGGTGAAGAGGTAGTTCAAACTAATTAAATCTATTTAAAAATACAAGAGGGAAGGAACATCATGAAATCAAAACTATTTTTAGGAAATTTGGTTCACAAACGCACCTTAGAAGTCAAGTTAAGTGAAGCGTCATGTGTTTAAATCACGCATGAAAGGTTTTGGAAAAAAACACATAGGATTGCCACCTATGTAGGGAGGCGATCATAGAACCGCTACCCCCGCTAGGTGGTGGTTTCAAAATCGTGGCCTAGGTAGGGCGACAATTTTGACACTAAAAACCAAAACATGCACAGAAAGGAGTGAGAAGTTGGAAGAAAGTGTGGAAAAGCTAAGTACAAGTATCTAGGCTACAAATATACACTTTGTGAATGAGCTTAGGAACTCAAACACCTTCTGAAAGGACATGAATCATCATTGGGGACTTTTGTAACTATTTTTGCGATAATGTAGCACATGCAAAATTAGGTGCATACATATTGCCCTCTGGAGAAGCGTATTAGTCATGAAGAGGTGTAAACGGTAGAGTCCAAGTATGGCCTTCCCGAAATGGGGAGTTAGAAGTTTATACCTAACATGACCGTATGTCGAAATGTCACCATTTAAACTTTCGCTACCTTCAAGCAAAAAAAAGAAGACTGAAGTGAAAATAGATAAAATATCAAAAATAAACTCTAAATTAAAACGACGAGAGGACTTACCATATTTGCAGGGATAATAACTTACCTCCACCAATGCTCCCATCTTGCAAACATATCCACTCAAAATAAAGTTATAACAACATATATATCAAACAAACCCATTTTAAATTCATTTACGCATATTGACTTGGTGATTTTTGAGCTCTAGACCTACGGTGAACATTTTCGTTGAAAGGATAGTCAAAACATTCATTGTGAGATAGTGATCATGCCTCCACAACTGGAAGATCGACCCACACGGTCTAAGGTTAGTTTTTCACACTGGTTTTTTTTTAAACCTAAAATGTATAAAATGTCGAAATCTTTTCCCAGGAGGGATTATTTTTAAAATTTCTTATTTTAAATGAGTCTCTAGGGGGGTGCCTACAAGGTAGTTGTTTATTTCATTAAAAATGATGTATTTTTGTATTTTTGAGTGTTTTTAGGGCCATGTGTCTGTACGATGAATCGGTTTGAGAACCGCCACCTAAACAAAGGTGGCGGTCTTAAGCTTAAACCACCACCCTACATTGGGTAATGATTACGAATAGATTACTTAAGACTCATGTTAACTTAGATTTTTTTGATTTTGATGTTTTTGATGAGCTTGTTTCTTGAAATGTGTCACTAACTTATTTTTTGTGTTTTGGTGGATGCAGAAGAAGGAAGAGTATATCCATTGGAGTCATGAGAGGGAGTGTGGTACCGACTCCCACCGGTTTTGGATCAGGTGAATCGGGCAAGATAGATACTCTTTAGAGAGCGGGAATATGGAGGATTACATAGATGCCCCATGTCACTCCTGTAAGTCACATACTATTTGACTTGTTCTCTTAATAGGGCGCTTATCCAGAACACTTTTCGGTTGTTGGGTGTCATAGGTGAGTAAACGATTACACTTGGAGGACATGTATCGAGATACTTGGGGTTCTAATACTTGGGAGGAGTTTGACTCTGGAGACAAAATGATCTAGGCCCACAATTACTCAGTGGGCTACCTATATAGGGGATGTCATGGTTTCCTTTGGTTCAAAGAAGGGGATGAAGGTCTGATCTATTGCCACTGCTCCCATCCCTATTATCTGCAAGGCCATCATGGGTATTTTGGCCTCATGGTTGATTGGGGAAAAGGGAGGTGATATCTTCTAGCTATAGTGCTTTGGGCTCCCATCATTTCAAAGGTTAATTCGCATCGTCGTATCTATGCCTGGGGGGTAGATATCCTTGGTAATACCTACCATGACTTATATTGGATTGTCAAGCTACAAGGGCAGTCTTTGAGCCACCCCACATTGGTCATGAGCTTAGTGTATGAGTGGATTGTCCCTTATGGGAGGGAAGTTATAATATAGGACCCGGGGGCCATCGGGGTTGGTAAATGGATGAAGATGTCAGTTCTTAGAGTCACACATCAACTAGTGGTGTCCTTGACTACAACAGACATGGTGGATAGTTCGTACCATGACATGGTAGGATTGTGGGGATAGGATGGGACCACAGTGATATCTTTCACCACTATTGGCCAGTTAGTTGATAGGATGGGGAAGGTTGAGATTCACCCCTTTGGCCGAGTTCCCTAGAGTTTGGTATTTCGCATATTGATATGCTTCCCCTAGTGGCACCTATGTATAAGAGTGTCAAGGAGGCCCAAAGGGGCCTAGAGGAGATCTAGGTTGGATGGTGGTGATTCCAGGAGTGCCTATTGCAATTAGGTGAGTTGTTTGTGCCCAATGGATACCGGTGCCACTCATGTACCTTTACTCCAGATTGAGGCTGCACCCACTCACAATGGGGAGGAGGACCATCCTATGGACGTGGAATTTGATTCGAGGAGGATACAAGAGATGAGACTAGAGAGAGTTGGGTGGAGAGGAGACCGATGAAAGATCGATGATAAGGGATTGAGTGGTGAGACTAGTGAGGGTAGCTCACACGAAGAAGGAGAGCGATCTGAGTGACATGACACCTAGAATGTACCGAGAATGGATAAGGAGCAGGTGGACACGAGAGAGAGAGACACTTGTCTCGAGGGACCACTTCCTCATGAGAGAGAGGAGATGAGGAGTCCATGATGGGACAATGCCTAATTACGGACTTAGGGAGGCCCAATAATCATCAACAACAACAATAACAACCACCGACCTTACATGGATGCCGGAGATCCGAGTATGTTGATTCCATTCTCTTGACCTTGTTAGCTAGAAATGTTAGTTCATATTTTTTTATAGTTTTTGAACTCACCGTTTTGTTTTTCTCTTTTGTTTTTAGCGTTGCCACCATGTAAGTGAAGAGATCTTATTTGTCAAGTGTGCGTAGACACCTGCTTTGATCCCCTTGGGGAATACCCGAGCTAAGTTCGACCGAGGACACTTGTACATATGAAAATTGACATGAAACCTTCAACCAAACTCAACCCCCCGAGGTTGTGCCAGAGCAGCCGATGTTGAATGTGTGTGGCTAACTATAGGAGGATCAATGACTAAGATATAGTAGTGTGATATCCTAGTAGTTGAGTTGGCAAAGGGGAGATTTAGAGGCTATGAATGGGTAGTGTAAATTCCCTATGGTTTATTTAACTAAATTGGATCTAAGTGTTGATCTAGTTTGAAGTGTCTAAATTAACTAAGATGAAACTAACAATCTATGCTACTGTTGAAAGGAAACTAATCTAAACAAATCACAAAACTGAAATATTACAATCACAAACAACAATTTGCTTCTATTCTAAATAATTAAAATATTTCTACACTAAAACTAAACAAGTGAGATAACCTGGTGTGGTTATTCACATGTGCTAAGTGTATTGAAACTAAATTAATTTAAAACAAGAACCTTCCCAAATGATTTATGATATGTAGACAACCTCCTACATATATTCTCTCCTTTAGATCCACAGGGATGGGAAGAAGAGGATCTATCACCAGAGCTGCTATTAATGATTTAAACCCTCTTGGAAATCAACTAATTACTTACAAATGAAAGGAAATTGATTTCTACTCTATTTGATATGATGTAACAATGATAAATTACAAGAATGAAGGAAATCAAACAACAAATCCAACCTGGAATTCATAGAATGGAGGTAAATCTAGATGTGTAGTAATTTTTCCCCTCAGTTTGTCCCTTTCTTTCTCTATGTGTCCATATGAGTCCAAGGAATTGGGAATGCAAAGGCAGTAGCAAGAGAAGGCACTTGAGCAATGGAAGATTGAAGGTAGTCAAATTGCAACGTAAGTGGAAGACATATATAACACAAGTGAAAAGATCTTGGCTATGTAATTTCCAGCAGGATTGTGGCAGCAATACTATGCAAGATACACAAAATTCTCAGCCATTTGCTTGAATACAAGCATGGAATATATAAGAATTGGATGGGATGTGCCTTCATGCACAAGGCAGCCTTGGAGTGCCAAATCATTGGGTGAAGAGGTAGTTCAAACTAATTAAATCTATTTAAAAATAGAAGAGGGAAGGAAAACCAAGCAATCAAGACTATTTTTAGGAAATTTGGTTCATAAACGTGCCCTAGAAGTCAAGTTAAGTGAAACTGCGCGTGTTAAAATTACGCATGAAGGATTCAAGGAAAGGCGTGCAAGACCGCCGCCCGAAAATGGGTTTAGGAACTCGAACAACTTCTGAAAGGACATGAATCATAATTGGGGACTTTTGTAAATCGTTTTATGACAATATAGCACATGTAATTTTGGGTGCGTACATATGGCCCCCTTGGAGAAGTGTCTTAGCCATGAAAAGCTATAAAACTTAGAGTCTGAGTATGGCGTTCCCGAAATGGGGAGTTAGAAGCTATACCTGACACGCACTTTGTGTGTTGGAATGTCACCGTCCAAAATCCTACTACCTACAAGATGAAGAGAATACTCAAGTTCGAGATAGATAAAATATTGAAAAATAAACATTAAATTAAAATGACAAGAGGACTTACCATTTGTGCGGGACATAGAAATATACCTCGCACACGTGCTCCACCTCGCGAGCATATGAATTCAAAATGAAGTATAACACCATACATACATATATATATATATATATATATATATATCAAAACAAAATCATTTCTAAATTCATTTACGCATATCGACTTGGTGATTTTTGAGCTCTGGGTCCATGATGACCGTTTTCATCGAAAGAATAGTCAAAACATTCGTTGTGAGATCGTGATCATGCCTCCGTGAGTGGGAGATCAACTAGCGCGGTCTCAAGTTAGTTTTCCTCACTTGTGTGTTTTTAAACCTAAAATGTCAAAATGTCAAAATATTTTCCTAGGGGGATCATTTTTGAAATTTCTTGTTTTAAATGAGTCTCTAGGGGGCCGCCTCAGGGTAGTCTTTTATTTCGTTGAAAATGGTCCTTTTTTTGCATTTTTGAGTGTTTTTAGGGCAACAAATCCATACGACGAATTGGTTCAAGACCGCCGCCCCAGTAAGTAAGGTGGTAGTCGAGAACCATCGCCCTCTACACTGGGCAACGGTTATGAATAGAATATCAAAAATCCATGATAACTTAGATTTTTTTGGATTTTTAATATTTTACTATGTTTTTGATGAGCTTGCTTTTTCAAAATATGTCACTAACTTGCTCTTTTTTGTGTTTTGGTGGATGCAGAAGAAGGAAGAGTATATCCATTGGAGTCAGAGAGGGAGTGTGACTGACTCCCAATGATATTGGATCAGTTGACTTAGGATGAGATTGATACTCTTCATAGAGAGTGGTCATATGGAGGATTACATGGGTGCCCCTGTTACTCCTACCAGTCACATACTATGTGACATGTTCTCTTATTGGGATTTAGGCCAGAACACCTTCCAGGTTGACAAGTGGTAGGGGTGAGTGGAAGATCACCCTAGAGGATGTGTACCATATTCTTGGGGTTCTCGATACTGGGAAAATGGTTGACTCGGAAATAGTAGGATCAATAGCCATGATGATTCTATGAGCCACCTATATGGAGGATATCGCAATCTCCTTTGGTTCGAAGAAGGGGATCAAGGTTTGATCCATTCCTACTGCTCCCATCCCTATTATACACAAGGTAATCATTGGTATCTTGGCCTCACAAACTTGATCGGGACAAGGGAGGTAACACACTACTATAGTGCTAGGCTTCCATCATTACACAGATTGAGGCACATGGCCATATCTACACATGGGGAGCATATATAATTGAAAACACTTATCATGACCTATATCGGATTGTCAAATTATAGTGGTAGTATTTGAGTCACCCCATATTGATTATGAGCTGGGTGTACGAGCAGATCATCCCTTATGGGAGGAGTGCCAGACAAGATCCTAGGGCTGTTAGGGCCACTAGGTGGACATGTATGATAGTTCTCAGAGTGCCACATCATCTGGTGGCTTCTTTGACTACAATAGACATGGTGGCTACCCCATACCATGACATGGCATGGTTGTGGGGATAGGAGGGGACCCAATGGCAACTTGTTCCACTACTAGTCAGTTAGTTGATAGGATGGGGAAGCTTGAGATTCACCCATTTGGCCAAGTTCCTCAATAGTTCGGCCTCCCTTACATTGATATGCTTCCCCTAGTGGCACCTGTGTATAGGATTGTGAAGGAGGCCTCGAAAGGGGCCTCATGGAGATCTAGGTTGGACAACGGTGGTTCCGGGAGTGCCTATCATAGTTAGGTGAGTTGTTCATGCCCAACGGGTAGCTCGTGTTGCTCCCGCTTCCTTACTCTAGATTGGGGCCACACCGTTCACATCCGAGAGGAGGACAAGCCCATAGACATTTATCATGAATCATCTCGTTTTCCGTTACAATATCCTTTCGCCATCACACCGATAATGGTAAATACTTCAAAATAAAAAGGTTAAGACATGGTGTCAACGATTCCATATCTAACTCAAGTGGTATACTCCTATTACCCCCAAGGTAATGGACAAGTAGAAGCTACCAATTAAACCCTTGTATGAATCATGGAGAAAATGGTAAGTAAGACCGCCGTAATGGCACTTATAGATACATCCCTCCCTCTAGGCCTATCGAACCTACATCCACACTCATATTGGTGTGACCCCATATTCCCTACTCTCTACGGCATTAAAACCATCGCACTTACTTGAAGTGGAGCTTCCCTCCCTAAGAATATCTCTTTGGGACTATCTTGAAAAGATGAAGACTATAGAGTCATTAGCTAATGAGTTGGAGATGTTAGATGAAAAGCGTATAAGAACGCTCAATCACCTAAAATTCTATCGAATAGAGTATCAAGGGAATATAGCAAACAAATCATTCTTTGTGAATTTTATTTAGGTGATCTAGTTCTAAAAGAAAATCAAAGGAACAACGTTAAGGATAGAGAAAATAAAGGTAAGTTTGAGGCTAACTAGTTAGGGCCTTATATATTAGTTGCTAAATGTGGATTAAGAGCTTATAAATTAGCATACTTAGATGGTGAAGAGCTTCTAGAACCTATGAACGCCATGCATCTCAAGCACTTCTATGCTTAAGCATGGTGAAGATATTAGATAAGAGCTAAAAAGTAGAAAAACAAAGAAAAAACAAGCATAAAATTAAAAAATTGAGAAAACAATAAAGAAAAAACAAGTCATCCATGTGTGAAAACCATGCAATTGTGGTCTTTGTAAGGTGTCTTTAGGTGAAAATTGGTTTCGCGCTCAAGGGGGATTCATTAATCACAAGTTACTCTTGCATCAAGAAGGGTAATTCTCACCGCTTCTAGGTTAGTTCCTCACTTGCTAGGTCTAAGAACCCTACCAAATCTATCTCTGCAAAGCAGTGATCCGGTTTATTTTTTCTTGTATCTATGTGAAGGGTGCGCCTTTATATATTCCCATCTAATGCTTGAGGGAACCTTCACATTCCACCTTCTTGAACATACACAAGTGGAATTCTACCTTTTTTATATTCCCACATCATGCTCTGGGTATCCACGTTTCTTTGTCCTTGTACATTGCTCTTGGAACATGACCTTTGAAAATACAAAAATGTTCGTAAAAGGATACACAAAAGCCTCGAACATTAAGAAAATCCCCCTTCTAGGGAGGAAGCTACACCAACTTCACAACTTTATCTTAGGGAAACCTCGAAAACAATGTGAACAATAGCCTTGAAAACTTATCTTTCAAGATAACCCAAAAACATTAGAAAATATATCAATGCTATGCCGAAAAAACAAGATAACGATTAAATTACTTTTGATTGTCGGTTTTTATAGTTTTGGTTGTATATTTGTTTAGTTTTGTTAACTTTTTCTTGTGTGTTTGTTTACTACACATCTGTTTGTTATCACATCTATCATCTATCATTCATCACATATAACATCATCTACTACATCATATATACAAAAATTCTAAGTTTTACATCATGCATGTATACTAAGATAATCATCACATATCGTATCATCAATGGGGGCAAGAGGGGTTGCGCATGATCACAAATCTATCCCCCCTGCACCAATATCATCTAGTATCATCCCAAATGATAGCATCTACCAAAATATCTCACATGTAAAACCTATGATATCATCTAATCAACCTGGGAACTATTTTCCACAGGCGCTTATCCTGCTGCTCACCCCGGGGAAGTTTTAGATATTTCCAGGTGCTTCATGTCTTCTATTTTTATTTATCGCCATGATTATTTTTAAAATAATTATTGTTGGACCATTTGTGTTCTCGCCGAGGGCATTTTATCACCACCTAATGCCCGTTCTCTTCACCTTGGGGCATTTTTGCGTGCTTTTAGGTAATATTCCATTTCCTAAATTCTTTTGACTGATCAAATTTTTTTTAAATTATAGAATCATTGAAAAATCCAAAAAAATCATAAAATTTTGAAAATGGACTAAAATTGGTAACAAGCTCATTTGCAGCTGAAATATGTCTCTCTCGCATGACACTCATCTCGTGTCTTGTTGGCATTTTCACGTGTTTTGAAACGACGACTCACGGATCACCTATGTCTACAATCATTTACAAAATCTACACTGCTTACTTTGTCTCGTAATTTGGGGCACTATCAATTGCCTAAGATCTGTTTTCATCATACACATTACTTTTCTATTGGACCCAAGTGTCCTCCATACTTTCCCTTACATATACAAATTACTTGGGGCATCATTTTAAACCCTTGTCGTTCATCAAAACATTTGGGACTAAAGCTCGATAACAAAATATTTGTGCAACTATCTTGAACGTTGTTGGTTCGAGTGTGTGTGATTGTACTTATTTCCCTGTTAATGAGTTTGTGTACTTCTTATTGCTTTGCTTGTTGCATGGAGTTGTTATTTTAGCAATGGATAGTTGTTTGTATCTTGGCTTTTCATGTCATTTTACGCTTCCGTCGTATGCTCACATTTTAATAAGGACCGATGATAAGGATTCTAAGCAAAATTATGATTACAAATTATTTCCCTAAGCAATTGGTTTATGGATAGCTCAATATCTATTTTTATTATTATTTCCTCTTCTATCTCCCCTTTTTTTCTTTCCGATTTTCAATCGTCGATCACCTTCCTCCATCACTCCATCGACACTCGAGGGGGCATCCCTTCAGCTAATTAATTTTTCTTCTACCCCTTTAAAAATTTTCTACTCATTTATGCTTTTCTACTTTCTTTGAAGTGACATAGCTTACATCACCCCAAAGAGGGGAAAATGTAGACACTTGTAGTTTGATCAAAGCACTATTATTCCTAATATTGCACTAACTATTCTCCTCCTCACAAATTGACGACATACCGTTAGTTAGACCTATCTAACTCCCCTCTTATGACACTCTTTTGGTCGTATTCCTCTTGTAAATAAATTAAATAGGCTAATATAGCCTTTTATTGACTAAACCATCTTCTCATTCCCTTCTAGACTACTTCTACTAGCTTCCTAGACTATCAATCCATTTCATTAGATTGATTAGACCTCTCAAAACTCTCTCAAAACCCTAATTCCTCTCTAAGCAAGATTAATTAGCCTAGACCTAGGTTAGTTACCCTAAACCATGATTAACCTCTTCTAAGCCTAGTCAAATCTTACTTTGACTCACTAAAGTGATTTTTGGATTTTTCATTTGTCCCAAATGCACCAAAGTCTCTCACTTTCCCAAATGGAAAACTATAAATAGCCTACTACCCCTAGAGCATTTATAAGAACACTCCTCCTTTCTAACATAAACTATAGCATTTTGCTTAGGGTTAGAGCTTATTTCATTTGTTTTATTGAGCTATTGCTTTGCCATTTCAATACACACAAGAATTGAGTAAATGGGAAGAACCATTGGCCTTGAAGCCATTAATGGTGAGCTCCCATTCTCATAATCACAAACTGATTACTTAGAATCCTTACTAGGTTCATTTGTTAAAGCTTTCAAGAATAGAGGATAACTAGATATGTTAGGTTGCTTGTTTATTTCAAGTTTAATGTATGCAAAGTAATGAATCCTTGCTTATTTATTATCTAATGGTCCGTTGACTAGTTTGCTTGAAGCTTTTGGGATTTCTTAAGTGTTCTTACCGCATTTCCATAGATTTTGCAACTTCTCATTAAACACGCCCACCTAGACCATCGTTGCCTTCCATCTTATCACATATGGATCCCACCCAGCCCATTATCATTAGTTTGGTGATAAGGAGTGTGTAAGACTCCTTGACTAGAACCTATTTACCTTACAAAATTATCTCACCCATTCATTTACTCAAGACTCATTAGGATAGTTGGTATATGGCATACCTATTTCCATTCCTCCTCACCTCGCTTCCACTTGTGTGTCATTACCACTAGCTTAGTGTTACCTTCTTCTACCTTACCACCTATGGTGTGACAAATTGACCCCATATTAGTTATATCTGCTGCACCTACAACATCTGTCACACCATTGGCGTCGATTTGCCCTATAGTGTTAACCATTCCTTCATCACCACCTTAAGCATATCCTTTTCTATACCCGCCACGTTGTATATACCTATGGTGTCACACCACCCATGGTGTCGCAATCCATACTCCATTCCAAAACATTGACCTCTCCATCCCGAGTCCCTTCCCCAAATCACCACAAGAGTCGTTACATCCACCCCACCTACTTACACATATTACAAACAACCCCTATCTCTTCTACTTCCTATTCGAATATCTACAGCTAGCATCTATTGCCCCTTGTAATTCTAATACTCGCACCACCATATACTAGGATTTCGTCCTTTCATCATTTACCCCCTTATCTTTTGCATGGGGTGCCTAGTCATCACAAGCTACCAATGACCTTATTAAAATGATGATGGAAAAGATGCAAACATTAGAAGCATCAGTTTCTGGCTCTCACAACTCTTTAACATATGATGAAATCTGTAATGAGCCCATTCATCTATCTATTCCCATTTTCCCATACCCTACGCATTGGGAAATGTCAAAATTCAACCGGTTCAATAGCAAATAAGACCTACAACAACACTTGTGGTCTTTTAAACATGGGTGTTATCTAATTACTCATGACGACACTCTACTCTTGCAGACATTCCTAATGTCCTTGATAGGACCTGCATTGGATTGGTATAGTGGTTTACCTAGACATTCCATTTACTCATTCAACCAAGTGGCTCAAGCCTTCCTAGACCATTTTTCAATCAATATCGTCAAGAAGGTCACCATGACCGACTTGTACTCAACACGATAATATGAAGATGAATCTATCACAGATTTTGTCACTCGTTGGCAAAGCCTCATCAACCAGCTCACATTCCAACTGCCTCAAACTGAACTTATAGATTTTTTTCATTAGGGCTTGTGCAGGCGTGCGAATCTCACCAACTCTCCAAGTCCAAACCTTTCGTACATTTGATGAGGCATTCACCATGGCTAGAAAAATTGAAATTTGTGCCATTGAAGAGAAGAAAATTCAATTGCGTAACAAAATGCCACATTCAAATCAAATGATACCTCTTCCTCTTCCAAACCCTAAAACAATTATTCCAAAGAAAAGGATTTGCCAACACAGTAGTTTTAAAGGCTGGCCCATCTCACCCATCTAATCAATCAAAACCTTCCTCCAACCTTTCTCCCATTCAAGCTTTTCAGTTCAAGAGGAGCAACAAAAATACACTCCAATCGGAGAGCCCTATTCTTCAGTCTTAGAAAAACTTCTAAAAGCTGGAGCAATTACTCTTCCACCCATCAAACCACATATTGGTTTTGACCCCGCTCGTCCTATGCCTACATGGTATAAGGAACATGACTATTGCAACTATCATCGCGTTAAAGGTCATAGCAATGGTAATTATATAACCTTTAAAAACATTGTCCATGAAATGTTAGATAATGGAGATCTAATCTGGATAACCCTAACACACCGGCAAATAAGAACTTGCATATCTTCAAGAAGTTGTTCCCTAATCATACCCCATCATCTGACCACATTGAAACCCTTAAACTAATGATAGTAATGTTCATGAAGTCGATGCTATTTTCGACATTATACCAACCGTTCCTCAATTTCCTCAAATCCCTTCTATCAAAGAAATTTTTGTGCGAGCTCCTTTACCCATGGAGGAACCTATTTCATCTACTCCTTCACCTACAAAGGATTCCCCTTCATCTCCCCCTTCACCCATGGAGGAGTCCACAATATCTATTGATGCCATTTCACCACTCACCTCATAACCTAACAAACAAATTCGGTGTTAACTCTCTTACCCACGGGAGAGTCATGCTCACCTTCCTCTCCACCGAAAGAGGAACCTACCTCATCCCACATGTCATCTCCCCTACCCATAGGGGATCCTTTAGAAGCACATATTCTCGTTGGTTTCGATTCCCCATTAGCCTTCCAAGACCTTGTTGATTTACTCTCAGCTCTTTTACCCATAAATTCTAAACCCAATCAGTTTTATGTCTCATAGACATACTTTACAAGGATTTCTACTAAATCAACATCATCTCCTCTTACAATAGTGTCATTTTCATGCCTGGTTGACCGCTTGATTATGTTGATAATTCCATGTTTTGGGGACGTCTTCGGCTACACTTTTCAACCCAAATGCAAATGTTATCTATTAATACCTCTATGATTTATCCAAAGGTATTTCAAATAACCAAACCAACCATGCCCATACCAGTCATAACAACCTCTTCTTCATCACCCTCACCTACACCTAAACCTTTACCAATAACCAAACCTATTCCTATGCCTAAAAACCTACTTGCACCTACACCTTCCCCACTTTTAGAACCATCACCATTTTGGGAGTCTTGAGGACATCAAGTCTAGTCCATCCTCCTATTAAATTAGACTTAGCCACATCTTCACAAACCCACACAAAAACTATTCCCCACCTAAAAGGAAGACCCAACCTTCTAGGCCGCATACACCAATTTCACCTACTACCCCTCTTTCACCTTCACCCCTTCCATCTATCTTAGGACCTCACCCATCAACCTTGACCAAACAACCTCCTACCCAAGGTAAACCAAAAACATAACATCCTCGCCACCTCATCATGAGCCTTTGTTACACCTAACTTACCTACACCACATACACCTTCACAGTCACCTGTAACCTTTTTACCACACAGTACCCACACCACTTCCAGTAACATCGTCACTACCTATGATATTGCCCACTCTTCAACCAATACCCTCCACCTCGCTTCTTCAAAATCCTTCCCCACCTCCATTATCACCTTGGCTAACCCGTCCCCTTCCACCATCTACCTTCCCTTCTACATCACGCACTCTGTCTTCACCTTTACCCAGGAAGGTGCAACCAAAGTTGAAAAACCCACTACCCTCCAAAGAGGTAGTTAAACCTACAACACCTTCTATCGCTAGTTCATCTACTACGCCTTTACCCAAGTAGATGCAATCAAAATATAAAACAATAAAACCTACCAAAATAGTGGTCAAACCTATTCCACCTCCGATTCCACCTCCCGTGGTGCCTCTTTTGCCAAAATTACCCACACATCAATCCAAACCCACACTCACCTCACATTGTGATCCATTGGTAGGGTATTATACCAATATCTTAACAAAAATTTTAGAGACTATTGTCATCACATTGCCACCTCTTAGAACTTATAACCCACTCAAACCCAAACTAGCAGGGTTTGTGCTCACAATACCAAAATTTATGCCTACCATCATGTGCCAGGGCTTGATGTAGAAAGTTGTAAGGCTCTTAAAACCATTCTCCTCCAACTATGTCCTCCTGAATAAATTTTTGATGATGATGATCTTTTAGACGAGGAACCTATTCCACCTCTACCTATCACCACGCACCCTCACCCAATACCTATTTAACGACCTACATATCCACCTCCACAACACTTTTATCCTCCTCCAATGTTCGAGATTAATATGGTTCGCATAAGAGATCTATTTAAAACCCTACCAAAATGCCAAGACACCCTACTCATTTCATAGGGCTGTTATCTGTATTAGGTTTTTGCCCATCATGTCATTATAACTTTTATGAGACACCTTCTCTATCCGCCTCTCTTCCTCACATTAACATGATCCAAGTTGCCACTTGCACCTAGAAAGATAAAGGAAAAGAGAAAGTAACCTTCCCATCCTCAAATCCCGTACCTAATATACCATCCGTATTTGCACCAAAATTCACTATTTAGGGACCCGCATACCCTATTTCGATGGGGTCTCCCATCATACAATGATAAAACAATTACACCAATCCCCTTTAAAAATGTCTTTGTATGACCTTGTCCAAACCTCTGAATCGCATTGACAGGCCCTCATGGAGGTTCTGCAATCCATCGAGGTTTTACCTAATGACCCTACGCCCGTGGCCTCTATTATCACCCCTCACCATGTGGCCTCTCTCACAAATTCATCCCCTTCCTCTACACTCACTACCACTCATCAAATAAGCTGCTCTCGTTTCTCGACAAAGTGATATTACCTCTCCAATCAAATGATCCTGATCCCACCCTTTTCATTTCCATCTACATTGATAATATACACATTCAACATGTTATGATCGATGGTGGTGCCAACATCAACATCATATCTTCCCATGCATACAACCAAATGCGCATCCCTACCAATTACATGCATAATAACCTAGTTATGTTGCATTCATTCAATGATGTCATCACTTCCACCCTTAACACCATCATTCTCCATGTTTATGTGGGCCCCTGTACTATTCTCGTAATTGTTCTACATTTTAGACGAGGAATTTCAGTAAAACTTGTTAGTTGACCAACCTTGGATCTATGTCATGGGTTGTGTGCCTTAAAGCTTACATCGTTGTGTAAAATTTAAACATGAAGGACAATACTTATACCATTCCAATGACCCTTCACCATTCAAAACTTGTAACATGTTGTATCGGCCTAATGATGTCCTTAAACCAGTTAAGGAATACACCACCACCACCACTTCTCCTTCACCCACAACCCCATCCACCAATGCTGCAATTACCTCTCCCGTACCTAATACCTCTACGCCCACTGCCTGTCGTAACCTCTATAGCCAACCCATCCACTAACCCATCTAATTCTAAACCAACCAATTCTTCTTCTTCCCAATTACCTAGTAATTCATCTATTCCAGCTACCCACATATCCACTACCGATCCCTTAGAAGGTTTTTTTTTCAATGCCTCACTCAGGGGACTATCACATGTACAACATCGACACATTCCTTACTCCTCAAAAGTATGATAACCTTTGCCAACATCCTTGTTATGATCAATTGCATAGGTGAGGTTCTCCCTTATGGTTCTCCCCACCTTCGCACCAATTTAACATTGGGGACTTGATACTTCTACCTACTCACCTAGCCACCTTCCCAAATGTGACCATTTTCATCTGATCTCGATCTCTCACCAATCGCCACTTCGCCCACACCTTCCTCCATCATTGTGCATGGAAGGGATTTGGTTTTGGTTTCTATGAACATGCTCATAATACTTGTCATCCCGTGCACCACATGTAAGCACAAAGATCACAATGGTATTGGCTTTTCCAAACCATCTTCCAAAAAGGCCCACGTTAATCTCATTGAGGATGACAACCATTTTTAACCCCATTTACCAACTTCACCACCTTCACCTACGGAGTCTATAGATCCAGAATCTATTCCTCCTAATTTTTTTCGTGAACACCATTTCCCTGGGACCTATGACTTATCAACGAGATGACGAGGCTCCCTCATCTTGTCCCTTTTTGTATCTTGACATGATCGATGATGATACACCTTCTATTAACATTTTTCAATGTCAGGACGATGAGTCTATTCTCACCTACCTTGGTGTGGAAGATTCTTATATTCACTGGTCGACACAAACCATCTTGAGCGAATCAACCATCAAAATTAAAATTAACACTCAAGACAACCCACACATTCTAAAGATAGGCCAATCTTTAGATGTTATTGAACAAGAAGATTTTACCTCTTTCCTCCAGGATTATAGCAACGCTTTTTGCTTGGTCCTACGTTGATATACAGTATTGATCCAAATATTATGGTCCATAATATTGTCACTATTCCTAAAGCCAAACTTGTGAAACAGGAGGCGAAAAATACATCCTCGCATTATCCTCGCTTGTCAAAGAAGAACTCCAACGCCTTATTTTGGTTTCCTTAATCCTTCCCATTTATTATCCTCAATGGATCTTTAACATCGTTCCCTTCACCTAAGTAATAGGTAGATTCGCATTTGAATGGATTTCTGCGACCTTAACTTAGCTTGCCCCAAAGATGATTTTCCTCTACCCAACATTGACCAACTAGTTGATCTTACCACCGGTAATGAGATGTTATTACTTATGGATGGTTTCTCGTGTTCTAACCAAATATTACTTTCCACTGGAAGATCAACGAAAAACCACCTTCATCACTCATATGGGGACCTTATGCTATCATGTCATGCTCTTTGTCCTTAAAAATGCTAGTGCTACATATCGGCTATGACATATATCTTTCATGAAATTATGCATCGCATATTGGAAGATTATGTTGACAATATTCTTTCAAATCTAAACATTGGGCCAAACACCTCACATTCCTTAAGGTCATCTTCGATGTCTCATCAAGTATTGCATTCACCTTCAATCTAAGAAGTGTGTTTTTTTATTCTTTTTGGAAAGCTCCTTGGTTTTATCATTTCTTTATGTGACATAGAAGTCAATCCCACAAAAATCAAGGCTATTCTCAAAATTCCTCCACCCACTACCCTTCGTCAACTTTGCGGTTTGAAACATGAAGTTGCAATCCATTGTCATTTTATTTCATAGCTTTACATTGTTGTCACCCATTTCATCATCTCCTCAAAAGGACGCGTCTCCTTTAAATGGGATAATGAATGCCAAAAGCCTTTGAGGCCTTGAAAAATACCTCCTCTAACCACAGGCTCATTCCTCCTAGGGACGACCAACCATTCTACTTGTACATTTCTGCTACCGACCATTCCTTGGGTGCCATGCTCACTCATCGTGATGAGCAACATAGGGAACACGGTTTATTATATAAGACGTATAATTCTAGACTACAAAACTAGATACACCCATGCCGAAAAACTCTTCTTAGCCTTAGTTTTCATCATCACTAAACTTTGACATTACCTACTCAACCAAAAAACATTTGTCTTCACCAATCACGACCCCTTACATTACATGTACACTAAACTCTACCAACATCAATGTGATGCACGTTAGCTCATGCTTCTTGGAGACCTAGATCTTGAATTTATCCACAAAAATTATGTTAAAGGACAAACCATTATTGACTAACTCATAGGCATACCTCTCTCTGAAATCAACCCTCTAACTTCGATTTCCGGATGAATCAATTACCCCTCTCTTTGGATGATACCATTTACCGAGATGACCTTATTCTTCGATGGTTCCAAATGTTAGTGGGGGTGGTGTAAAATTTATCCTCATACCTATTGATAGTGAGCCTATGCCATTATCTTTCAAACTAGATTTTGATTGTACTAACAATATCACCAAATATGAAGTACTCGTATTTGGTCTTCAAGTATCATCACCTTAAATGTTAAATCAATTAATATCTTTGGTGATTCCCAACTAGTTGTAAACCAAGTTAATGGTATATACCAGTGTCGTAATGAAATAATTCAAAATTATAAGCATCATGTGGACATACTTTTGACTACTTTTTACCATTACGAACTTCAAACCACTCCGTGTTTCACTAATAAATTTGCGGCCACCATGGCCTATCTTGCATCTCGGATACCCGCCTCACCTTCGACTCAAAAATATTTGTCACCATACAAAGGTTGTAATCACCTTCTTATCTATTTAGAGACATCAAAATCATGGGAACTGCCAGAACTGACCCCACGTGACCTTTCCCTTTCAATTCTACCTCCAAACCTTACTCGCATGATGGATAATGAGCCTCTTTCAAAAGCGTCTCTTGCTATTTCATCATGGGGTCTTCTTTATAAACATGAATTTGATGGCATCCTCTTATGATGCCTTACAAGTTTTTAAATTCCCTACACCATCAAGGAAGTTCATGATGGAGGTCACTTGATGGTTTAGCTATCGCTAAACGCGTTCTCTGGGCTATTATTAACCTACTTTAAACCGTGATTTCGTGATTATGTCAAACATTGTGTGAAGTTCCAGTAACATGCTAATCTTCATCACACACCTAGTCACACCTTACAAGTGGCACAATACATTTTCCTTTCTCTCATTGGGGTTTAGATCTTGTCGAGAGAGATCAATCCTTATTCTTCCCAATGTTATCAATGGATTCTTACCACTACCAAATATTATACTAAATGGTTGGAATCCATACCTCTTATTTCTACAAATACCAAGAAAATATGTGACTTCATCAATCATCACATCATTTTTCATTGTGGTGTCCCTCACCATTTCATCACTGATAATAGAAAACAATTCAAAAACAAAACCCTACGGAAACTTTGCGATGCCTTTGGCATTCAAATTAGTTTTTCTTCACCTTATTACCCTTAAACAAATGGCCAAGCGAGTCAGTCAAAAAAACCTCGTAAAAATTCTTATGAAAGTAGCTAGCGATCTTTGGAAAGGATTGACACACACATTCCTTTATCCTTATGGGATTATTATACTAGTATTTGTACCTCAACTCTTTGCCATACCTTTCTCTACGGTCTATAGTACGGAGGCCGCTCTTGCCTCTTGAAGTCTAGATTCCATCTCTTTGTATCTCACTCAAAGAGATGCTCATGATGATGAATTTTTCCAGGACCGTTTGGCATAACTTGAGTTATTAGATGAACGTTGTCTCAATGCTCTCGACAATCTCCAAATCTACCAAAAATGTATCAAACGTGCCTACGATAAATGTGTCCATGAATGAACCTTCTAGGTCGATGACCTTGTCCTAAAGGAAAATCAACATGTAACAAAAGAGGAGAAAAGTAAACGGGGCAAATTTTCTCCTAATTGGCTTGGACCCTATATTGTTATGCATACCTATGGATCAGTGCTTATCATTTGTTTTGACTCAAAGGTAAACCCAAACCTAAGCCTCTCGAATGCCTTATATATTCGACCATTCTCTGTTGAACTCAAGTCCTATATCACCCTCTGTCTATTAAAAACATTTGTCCCTTGAGTACCATTCACCTTCCATTTACCTATTTTAAGGATCAACGACTAAACAAGAATCATGTGATTACCCGTCACCTTTTAAGCCTTATCTTCAATATGAGTACCATGACTCTACTCATGGCATGATTCTCATGGATAATTTTTGTCTTTTTCAAGATGGAATCCCATGGTCATTCATCACTTAAACCCTCTCTTTCATAGTTAACCTCTGTGTGCTATGGTTTTGTCTTCAACACAAGAGCCTATCGGTCTCTATAGTCTTGTCCATGACTTAAAAGTCCAAAAGAAAAAAAAATTAAAATGGGATTCATCTCCTGAGTCAAACTTCTAGAGAAAATATGACTCCCTCAAAAAGGACATCTCTTTCTATCTCACTACTATAAATAGATTGCTCCCTCGAAGGACAGCTATACAAAGCTAGCCATATTGTACATAGTCTATCATAATAAGAAGACTATTCTTACAAATAATAAAATCAAATATTCGAAGCTTCCTACATTGATCAGCTTCACGAAGACCTCAAGGAGAAAATCTACTCATCCCACATAGACTTCTCGCATCGATCAATCTATCAAAACAAAAACAAAAGTAAAAGAAAAAATAAAAAGATTAACTTTTTTGTCATGGACTTGCCTATTTTGATCTTGGGTCTCTTACCAAATAGGCATGCTGTCTCACACTAGGTTACACTAAAACCAACCTATTTTCATCTCATCACCTTTGTCACCCTAATTTCCTACCTGCTCAAGGGACATGCCACAAATGCAACATTTCATGATAATGTGACTTTCTCCACCCTTAGAATCATTAATTATGCAACGCCTTCGAGGTCTTATGTTCATAAGCCAATATTTGGTATGATAGACTCGTTATGGTTCTTATCAATTACGAAATCTTGTTGTCTCATTTACCATTCAACTCTTTTCTTCCTTAATGATCTTCCTATACAAGATGAAACTATCGACACCTATATTTTTGTGTACATGTATTTGTTAGCAATGCAAAAAGAATTAGAACTAACACCTAGTAGTCCTAAAACAAAGCTAAATCAAATTCAATGCACCATCATGCTTAGAGCTTAAGCAAGACTAATCTACTAACATCCTTGCATTAGAACATGAACAAATATTCAAACTAACATGTTAATCCATTAATATCTATCTCTATTGAATGCTAAAAATGAAATGAACCTATTTAGATCCTTAACAATCAAAGGTTTGATTGTATGTTTGAATCCCAGGTTTTCAAGAATAAAGTCTTGTCAATCCATGGCTACAAGACCATTTGACATATCTCCATATGACTTCAAAACTTGTGTGGATGAATACAAGAAATGAAAGTAGCTAGCTTCTCCAATGAAGAATGTTGCAAGATGATAAATGGCTAAAGCTTATTTACTACATGCTCACTTTTGTTTCTTAAGGACTATGTGTAGGTGTAGAGGCGGGAGGAGGGCTCTTTATATAGCCCAATGGATAGATGAATCTCTACATCCCTTTGTATGTGGGATAATAGAGATGTTGAGTTAGTTGTGGATAAAGGGGTTTATTAATTAACCAAAGTGATTAATTAATAGGTGTGAAAGCTTATAAAAGCTTTTTAGAGGAATATTAGCATGATTTAGACTATAGAAGGGAATTAAATCAACTAAATAATGATTTATTGATTTAATGAAAGGGGAAGCTAATTAATTAATAATAATTAATTAGTCTAGATAGAAGGAAGGATTAATTAACAAAAGGTCATTAATTAGGGTATTTTTTGAATAGAAGACTTAATTAATTAACGTCATTGTAATTAATTAATGATGATAGGAGAGAAGATGAGCACTATTGACGATATGTCACCAATTTGCGGGAAAGGGGATAATTAGCACAATTTAAGTATTTAAATTGTTTAGGCTAAATTATAGGTGTCTACATTTTCCCCTCTTTGGGGTGGCGTAAGTGACGCCACTTCAAAGATAGTAGATGGATAAAATTTTGAAGGGGTAGAAGAAAAATTAGTAGAAGTGAGAGATGCCCCCTCGAGTGTCGATGGGGTGATGAAGGAAGACGATCGATGATCGAAAAAGGTGAGAAATGGATAGAAGAAAGGAGAGGGGTAGGATGCCCCAAGTGAAGTGGAAGAATAATGTTGATAGGAGGGTGATGTAGAAGAAATATGGGGAAGTAGAGAGAAGAACTAGCTTTCATCCTTTGCATTGGAACAACTTTAGTGTCATCATATTGCCAAAAGATCTACATCATCGGTCCTTATTAAAAATATAAGCATATGACAAAAGTAGAATGACATGAAAAGCCATACTACGAATAATTGTCCATTGCTGAAATGCCCACTCAATGCAACATACAAAAACAATGCAATATGAGAAGGAAACAAGCTCATTTAACAGGGAAAACAAGTACAAACACACATATTCCAACCAACAACGGTCAAGACAGTTGTACAAATGTTTTGTTATCAAGTTGAAGATCTCCACATGGTTATGATTGATGACAAGGGTTAAAAATGATGCCGAGCAAGGATACATGCAGGGGAAATGATGATGGACACCGGGTCCAAGGAGAAAGCTTTGTGCACCACAAAACAACACCAGGCAACTAGATGTGCCCCAGAGTACAGATGAAGCAAGCAAACTAGCTTTGCGATTGGTTGTGAATCTGATGATCCGCAAGTCGTGTGATTGGTGAAGATGTGAAAATTTCCAGCAGGATATGGAAAGAATACCATGCGCAAGACACAAGTTTCAACTGCTATAAGCGGGTTTACCTATTTTTGTAGGTTTTATAATTTTTAGGATTTGTTGGAAAATTTTAATTTGTTTTTGGATTTTGGATGGATATATACATTTTTTTTTCAAATTGTCCAAATTGGTGGATGTGGGACGTGTAGAAGAATCAATATGAATCACCCAGATGCAAGAAAAATGCCCCAGGGGGAAGAAAGAAGAAGTAGGCGACAAATAATGTCCCCGTACAATGGAAAAATTAATAAAATAATTATTTAATAAAAATAATTATTCGATGGAGTGTGTAGAGGAAGGAAATTGCCTAGGAACAAAAATGTCCTAGTGAGAAGAAAGGGGTACCAAATGGCAAAAATGCCCCAACATGATGAAAAATGAAAGAAAAATAATTATTTAATTAAAATAATTATTGACGGTGAATAGAAGAGAAAACAACGGTCAAAACAAGCCTCTAGGCATCACGACCGGTGAAAAATGGCTTGATATACCCCACTCGTGGGGGGGTAAATCACTGTGACCAATTCATTTGTTACTTGCGACCACTTTGCTAAATTTTTATTGCAAGACCTTGATAGTGATGAGGATGATGGTGAGAGCACGAGACCGCCTGAGACGTGCTGACACAGTTTGGGGGTACGACCGGCATGCCGACGATGGTGTCTTTGTGAGTAGCCTAACCCTCTTTTTCAATTTTTGTAATTAATGCCCTTAATTAATGCTAGAATAGGGGTTAGATTAGGGTATGGCACAGGCACATATGTGTGGTGGCACAGTTTTCCTAATGATGGTGCATACAACCTCAAGGTGCATGCATGCACGCATAGGCATCAAGAGGTGTATACGCACACACGTATATGCCCTAGAAAGCATATGTGGGCCCGCACACATGTCCTCAATGCATGTGTGCACACGCATGTACCAAAATGATAGTGCATGCACCAAAATGACACCACACACACATGCGCGCATGCGTAGACACACAAAGAATGACGCTAGTGTCCATAGGTGGATGCGTGCACTGCGCATGCCAAAAAGGAGTACACACGACTTAGGGTACCACCTAAAGGGCATGTAGGCACATAGAATAGATGAATGAGAGAGGAAAAATGCCAAAAAGGATGACACTTAGAAGAAAATTAAGATTTGTAGATGAATCTTAAAGAATGATAGGCATGACTTAGAAGAAATGTTAGTAGCTTACATACGGAATGATTTTATTTTGCAGAGATGGTTGCTTGTGCTACTGAGACACATGAGTGACACACCGCATAGTGGAGCTATAGGGGAGCATGTGTCAATGAGATCAATGCGTGATGGAAATATTATTGGAGGTGGTGGGCCTAGGCCCTATTGCTCGTATGCCTTCCATCACACTGGACCATGGTCTACTGACTGCATTGATTGAGCGGTGGCATAGCAAGAGCCAGTGCTTTAGGCTCCCGACAGAGAGATGACAATTACCTTGGAGGATGTATGGTGGATCCTATGTGTACCTATTGTAGGATTGATGATCGAGTACATGAGCGACCTTGGGCGGATTAGGGCAGTGATCAACGACTTGTTTGATTGTGATGAGATACCCCATGATGGCATGACAATTTCGTTGCATGAGTGTATAGCTGATCTAACATTGCACCGGGGCCACTTTACGTGATGGCACTTATTAGTGGGTTTTTCTCACTGATAAGACAAGGACATCCTTTCCGATGGTTTGATGATGTTGGTACATGGAGTATTCAGTGGCGAGTGATACTGCTGGGGCCAGTGCATACTGGCACATCTATACTAGGATCTACATTTGATTACCTACCACCATCAGAAGATGGTGGGGCCAGCCTCCCTACTATATATTTGGTCTTGGGATCACATAGTGATTGGGCACCCTATAGGTGCATTGCATGCCGAGTCCCAGAGGATCCGACATACATGGCTTGGGTTTCTATAGGTGATGATGTATGAGGGCACCTAGGCAACGTGTACCATTATCAATGAGAGTTCGACAAGATGCTAGACAAAGATATTATATGGAGGCCTTACAGGCATATATAATGGCTTGAGGATGGAGTAAAGCTCGGTGTCTATGTGGTGGAGCACTTTCTTCTTGGTAGCCGTAGCTACATCATAGAGTTGTATAGGGTAGACCAATGTCAGCGACAACTAGGCAGGGTGTAGGGGGTTCCACAACCAGATTTGTGGTATGCCTGTTGAGATGCAGAGAGGTAGACTATGGGGCCGTACATATAGGTGGCTTGAGCCAGGGATAGCTTTTTATAGGTGGTACCACAGGCATGGGACCCAACCCGACAGATCAGAGACCTAGGTACTACAACCGACTACATGGATTGGTATGCCATTATTTTACCATGGTGCTTGACCATTCCAGATGAGGCATGGGAAGTAGGCACTTGGTCACCACCAGAGCTTCCTTACAATAGTGACGAGTGGGAGGGTGCAACAACCCATAACCCAGATGATCCATTTGATGGGAAGCCACATGACGGGCAAGGAAAAAGGTAATAGGGACCATCAAGCACATACACGAGGTTCCTAGGATTAGATTACGAGATCAGGGACATGCCTCTAGATAGGTACATGGACAGATACATGGACATGCCCATGTGGTGCGGCTAGTGGTGGTACAATAACCACCCTACATCAACTGCTGTAGCGGAGTTGCGGCAGAGGATATCGGGCTTGATCTTGTATTTTGGCGGATGTGAGAGAAACGGGACCAGGACAAAGCCCGAGGGAGGAGATGGATCTGTTCACTTTTATCAGATATGATAGATGGTAGCCTGGGGATGGCCTAGGTGATGAGCCTGCTACAAAAAACTCGGGCTCGGCTCTGAACCCGTGATGATCTTGAGAGAGATCGAATGAGGGAAAAGTAGGTAGTGGGTCGACAGAGGTTACTCGATTATTAGTAGAGATAATGTCCTTCCGAGACATAGATGACATAATAGTGATGGCTTGCACTCATAGAGATTTGGCAGCAGCGAGGAGGGCAAAGATTCTTATTACCAATCCTTGTATTATGAGGCATTTCTAGTTGAGCGGTGGGCACCTTTGTATAGTCGGCAGCTGAGTAGAACGATGAGGTTAGAGAGGCCTCAGGCCTTAGTGGAGTAGCCACGGGGGCAGCCTATAGGGCCACCCGACTCATAGTCTATGGGTCCTCCACGGGTAGACCAGCCATCCCATCTAAGGGCTCCAGTCATCCTTGATTGATCAGTGTATTGATACATTTGCCTCTTGACGAAGGCTATGAGCATCTTGTGCTTGATGTACAACATTTTTGATGTACGACATTCTTTGATATACACCTCTAATGAAGGTATTCTTGATGTACACCCCAGATGAAGGCATTTTTGATGTATTTATGATGCATATCTTTGTTGAGATAGACATACTACACATGTATGTACGTGTATATGTGTGTGTGTGTGTGTGTGTGTGTGTGTGTGTGTGTGTGTGTGTGTGTGTGTGTGTGTGTGTGTGTGTGTGTGTGGACATTTTTGACATGACACATGTGTTATGAGATGATGGATGTTATTGTTGTTTTGATTGATTATATGGATTTATGGATGTGTAATGATGTTATCTGATTTGATTTCACATTTATATATATCCTGATATTTGATGTATTGCATGCGCTTTGATTTTTAGATGATAGATCCAGTAGATGATATCAAATGTATTACTCATTTGATGTTCTAGATTTAGTGGACGAGATGATATGATGATATTGGTGTGGGGGGATAGATTTTGATATTTGCGATCCCTCTTGCCCCCATTTGATGATACGATATGTGATGATTATCTTAGCATTCATGTATGATGTATACTTAGATTTTTATTTATATGAGGTATATATGATGTTAGATGGAAATATGATGATGTGATAACAAAATGGTGCACATGCAACAAGCAAACACAATCAAATGCTAACAAAGAACACAATGAATCAACACAACAATGTACCATTATACACCAACATGCAAAAACACACTTCAATATGCACAAGTAAGAATAGATCTAATCTAAGCAAGAAAAGATGAATCCTAACAAAGTATGTCTAAGCAAAAACTATACAAATGTACAAGCACGAGAGAAACTAAACAATCGAGGAAAGAAACAAGATAAAGGAAGTAAACTAAAGTTAATGTTTTTGTAAGATTGTTTTGTGAAAACATCTTTCTATTGTTTTGATTTTTGTGAAACAATTTTCTATTGTTTGGATTTTCTAACATTTTGGAATGTTTTTGTGTTTTTCTAACATATTTGAATGTTTTTGTGTTTTTCTAACATATTTGAATGTTTTTGTGTTTTTTCAAACATTTTCCGAAGCTATGCACAGGTAACCAAGAAAGCATGGATGCCCCCAATGTTAAGCGGGGAATATACAAAGGCAAGTGCCACATGCTTATAAAAAGGAAGGGGAAGTCGCAGAAGTGCCCCAAGTGTGAGATGGGGAATAGAAAAAGATCATCCCTTCACAAACTAATCAAAAGGAGAAAAGCCAGACCAAGGCTTGACAAGACTAGGCTCACATGGAATCTCGGATGTAGATGTAGAACTAGCCCTAGGCTAAGTAAAAGTACCCTCCAGATGTAAGATGATTGTGAACAACGAATCCTCCCAAGGTGCCGAAAACTAGTTTTCACCCAAGGACTTATCCAAAGTGCCACAATTGTGTGGTTTTCACTTATGGATGACCTGTTTTCTCTTTTTCTTTTTCTCTTATTTTATTTTTTTGTATTTTGATCATTTTTACCATATTTTTTGAATTTGTACGCCATGTTTAAGCATAGAACCACTTAAGGTGCATGGAATTCATGGGCTTGTAGAGCTCATCACCATTGGGGTGGGAAAGTTTGTATGCTCCTGTGCCATACTTGGCCACAATGACATAAGGTCCTAACCAATGCAGTTCAAACTTTCCTTTCTTCTCTCTTTCCACCCTTGTGTTGAACTGATTTTCCTTCATGACCAAATCACCAACCTCAAACTGACAAGGTATGATTCTTTTGTAATTGCGAGAAAATCTGTTCTGATACACTTTAAGATGATTTAGGGCACGGATGCGCTTCTCATCCAGGAGTTCCAACTCTACCAGTCTAGCCACTATGTAATCCTCATCCTTATCTAGATAATCCCTAAGAGAGATTCGTAGGGAAGGAAGCTCAATTTCTAACGGGATGATAGATTCCATTCTAAATACCAGGGAATATGGTGTCGCACCAATAGGAGTGTGAATAGAGGTCCTGTAAGCCCAAAGAGCTAGGTGAATTTACAAATGCCAGTTGCGTCCTGTCTTACTTACCATATTTTCCATGATTCAAACTAAAGTCTTGTTAGTGGCCTTGACTTGTCCATTGCCTTGGGGTAATACGGTGTAGACCATTTTAATCTTATTTGAAACCGATGACAAAGATCTTTCACAGTCTTATTCTTGAATGATTTTCCGTTGTCAGTAACTATGGCTGCAGGAATGCCATACTAGAAAATAAGATGATTCATGATGAATTTTGAGATCTGAGCACCCGTTACATAGGTCAAAGGGACAACTTCCACCCACTTGGTAAAATATTCAGTAGTTGTAATGATGTGGGTGTGGCCATCAGATGAAGTAGGGGTAAGCTTCCCTATTAAATCAAGTCCCCATTTGGAAAAAGGCCATGGGGTTGTGATGGGTTGCAACAGATGTGACGGGCATGGATGAAATTTCCATACTTTTGACAGAGTACACATTTCTGCACATAGTTGCAGCAATCAGTTTCCATGGTATGCCAATAGTAGCCCACTCTTAACAATTTCTTGGCTAGAACCATCCCATTTGTGTGGGCCCCACACACCCCTTCATGCACCTCTTTAATCACTTGGAATGACTCTGTCTTATCGAGACAACGTAATAGATTCCCATCGTAGCCATGACGATAGAGCATACCTCCTAAGAGGGTATAACGGGCTATCTAGCGGATAAGGCTTTGTTTCTTAGAATGGGAGATGTCAGGAGGGAATGTGTTGTCTTTAAGGTAAGTGAAAATGGGTTCATACCATGGGGAATTGGGACCAAAAAAATCATAAGCGGACATGATTCGGTATGTCATACGCAGTCGGCGTAGATTTTCAACAAAGAAAGGCATATCATTACTTTCTGGTGGAATGCGTAGCATAGAACCTACAGTTGCCATAGCGTCTGTAGATTTATTTTGTGCTCTTAGAATCTGTTCAAATGTGATGTGCATAAAATATTCTTTCAAAGTTTTGACCAGCTTCTTGTAAGGGATGAGATTCTCATCCTTGACTTTGTACTCATCATTGACTTGTTTGATGATTAACTGTGAGTCACCAATGATCTTAACGTGATGAATATCCCATTTGATTGTGAAATTCATCCCAACAATGTGCACCTCATACTTTGTAATATTATTTGTGTAAGGAAAATGAAGGAGAAAGGCTTGAGGTATGGGGTCGCCAGAAGGAGTAATAAGTACCACACCTACCTCTAAACCATGAAAGGTAAAAGATCCATCAAAGTGTACTTACCACATGAAGGATTCCTCAATATATAGTAATGAAGCATCTGGTAAATCTAGATTCATAGATTCTGTTCCTTATAAAGGTGCTTCTGCTAACTGATCAACAAGTACCTGTCCCTTGACTGAATTTTGGTGCACAAACTTGATGTCAAATTCACTCAGTAGAATGATCCAATTAGCCATTCTACCGGTAAGAGCGGGTTTAGACAATAGGTATTTGAGCGGGTCAAATTTTGATATAAGCTTGGTTTTAGTATTTAATAGGTAATGGTGAAGCTTTTGAAAGGTAAAAACTACAGCCAAATAAGATTTTTGATTTGAGGATAGTTGAGCTCATAAGAGATGAGAGTACGACTGAGATAGTATACTAATTTTTCTTTGTGGCTGAGGTCGTACTAGGCGAGCAACGCACCAATAGCAAATTGAGTAGCAGAAATATATAGCAGGAGTGGCTCACCAGGAGTTGGGGGCATGAGGATAGGTAGATTGGCCAAGTATTGCTTAAGCAGGGTGAAGGCATGCTTTGTTTCTTTGGTCCCCAGATAAAGGAAACATCCTTTTAAGTGAACGAATGACACTTATCAAAAATTTGGTAGATGAAGTGTCGAATAGCCTTTATCTTTCCTTACAAGCTGCACATTTGTTTAATGTTTTTGGGAGGAGGCATTTCAGTAATAACAGTAACTTTAGTAGGGTCTACCTCAATCCCTCTTCATGATACAATGAAACCGAGAAACTTTCTGATAGCATGCCAAAGACACATTTCTTTGGGTTCAAATGGACTTTGTACTCTCACAGGCGTTCGAAGATATGCTACAAAATAACAGGTGGTCTTCCCTCGTCTTGGATTTCCCGAGGATATCATCCACATAGTCTTCCATGATATCATGGATCATATCATGGAAAATCACCATCATTTCCCTTTGATAGGTAGCTCCTATGTTTTTAAGGCCAAATGGCATTACCTGATAATAGAAAGTACCCCAGGGAGTTGTGAAGGCTGTCTTGTGTTGATCTTCGTCAGCTATCTTGATCTGATTGTAGCCTGAGAAGCCATCCATAAGAGATAGCATTTCATATCCTACAGTTGAATCAACAATCATATCGATATTAGGCAACGAAAAATCATCCTTTAGGCATGCCTTATTTGTCTCTAAAATCGGTATAGATTCTGATCCCAACAGGCTTCTTCTGTACAGGGATGATATTTGATATCCATTCGAGTAATCAATGGGCTGAATGAATCTTGTCATGAGAAACCTTTCTAACTCTTCCTTAACTAGGAGAGCCACCCTTGGGTGCATCTTTCTAAGCTTTTGTTTGATGGGCTTGGCGTCTGTGTGTATAACTAAGTTGTGCACTACCAAAGTTGGGTCCAAGCCTGGCATATCCTTATAGGACCATGCAAACACATCTATAAATTCCCATAACAACATGGTGAATGTTTTCTATTCCCATGCTGAGAGCGAAGCTCCCAACTTGACTATTTTTGGGTCATCTTCTATGCCAATGTTTACATCAATAGTCTCTTCTACCAGTAATTTTGACAAATCCTCCATATGCGTAGGATCGGGAGGAAGGTTGAGATCTTCATCCAAGGATGTCTCCACAAGATTTTCATCCTTGGTGTGGTCACTTTTATTGTCCTTTGATTTTTGTACCTATTTTTTTGCCAACACCTCAAAGAGGTTTTCACTGTGCGACTTGGAATTTGACTTTTTCTGAGGCTTTTCATTGGAACTTTTTCCCTCACTTTTTCTTAAATTTCTTTGCGACCACGAAGCTCACTTCCTCTCTGAAGGAGGCGCAGTGTCTAAGTCAAGTAAAAACCCTTTTGTGATCTCCAATGGGGATTGTATCCCAAATGCCCATGAATTCTGCAATGGCTTCATCATTTTCAAAGAGATCTAGTGGCACATGACATTGTTGGTCCCATTCGACAAGGCAAGGGTAAAAAAGTTCAATTTTAGGTTCAGTAGGGGTTATGGTGAGGACAATGGTATTCATGAATAGGTTCATGGAGGCAAGATCCTCGTATTGGCTATAATGGGAATCTGTGTCACTTTGTCTAAATAGTCAGAGCTATCTTTGCACTCAAAACATGTGGCATCTTGATCATTAGGGTGTGACCCATATGGCTGAATGTCGATGCCATACCTTTTCATCTTAAAATGTGGGAGAGGAACTAGTTCTCACTGTCCTTGCTCATTTCTTCCGCATCCTAGACCTTTTTAGCCCATAGAATACATCATTCGGCTAGACTTCTCATGCTCAGGGCTTTGGTAATATGTTGGTTGATTATCTTTCGATGTAGCCACTTGTAGATTGACCAAAGCACTATTATTCCTAATATTTCCCTAGCTGGTCCTCTTCCCGTAAGTTGACAACACCTCGTCGATTAGATCTATCTAACTCCCCTATTTGACCATTTTATGGTCTCTTTCCTCTAAAAAGTCAATTAAACAGGCTATTATAAGCCTCTTCATAATTAAATCCTCTTCTTGTCCTCTTCTTTTGCCACCTCTATTAGCTCCTTGGAGTATCAATCCACTTCATTGGATTGATCAAGTCTTTAAAACACTCCCAGAACCCTAATTTCTCTCTAAAATAGGGTTAATTAGCCTAACCTAGGTTAACTAGTCCTAACCATGGTCAACCTCCCTAAACCACTTGTGGAATCTTTTTGATCCCACATGCACCAAAAATCCTCCCATTCTCCCAAGTGAAAACTATAAATACCCCACTACCCCCTCTCATTTCCTAAGAACACTTCTCCCTCTAAACCAAATTATAGTATTTTTTTATTGATAAACGCTTTTGACCGGACCTATGAACTAGTGGGGAAAGGGACCCCAACCCTACAACAAGAAGAGGAAGAGAGAAGAAAGAAGACGGGCTAAGAGATTGAAGTAGAAGAGAAAAAGGAGGCGAAGGGAGGAAAGGGAGGTTGAGACAAGAACAACAATCGAGCCTTGAGAAAGGCAAAGGCTCCATCCGATTAACTCGAAGATGAGCCAACCCGCGAAGAAGCCACATGCAACAGAAAATGGAAGGCAGACAAAGCATGATCTTTGAGTTCATTCAGTTGATCCACCGCGGAATGGACAGGGAAGAGGGCCGCATCGATGTCGACTACCAGAAGGAAGCATTGATCCAAGGTTGGGTGAAAGTTTTGGGCAAATGTCACCAGATCTCTGTATTGGCCACAGAGCCAACGGATGTCACGTCCCGAGCCAATGGCATGTTCGTCAACTTCCTCCACCCATAGTAGAGGATCCGGAGGAGAGAAATCGATGAGTTGAGCATGTAAACCGATGCGGTGTCTTGCATATATTTGATCTAAGGCAACCTTGTTCGACGTCCGCAGATATTAGAATGTTGCACTGGGTAAAATGAGACAAAAGCGGAAGTAATATCTCGAATCAATTCATGGCCAATGAGCATGGAAACGAAAAGAGTCTCCAAGGATTGCTTCGATAGCATCGACCTCTTTACACAAGGGGAATTTGAAGATCATTGCAAGTGACGACACTGTCATAGGCACGAGACATCCACCGGTTCGCGAAACCTGTCCCGGAGAGCCACAAAGGAAGCGACAATTTAGACTTAACACCAAGAAGAAACAGAGCGGGGCCAAAAGGGATAATGCAGAGTGAAGGAAACAACATAAAAGGAGCAAAGTGATCAGTGCGAGAATGAAGTTGAAACAACCCCGGAAGAATTGGAGGTGACAAGGAGCCTACGAACGTGACCGAGAAGACCTGATCCATGTGTGAGGGAACAACGGTAGGAAAGAAGCAGAGGAACGCCGATGAAAGAGAGAGGAGAGGACAACTCACACAAAAGAACTGCCACATGCAAGAAAGACTCTGCCAAGCTACCTGGAAGTACCATCTTGATCTTGGGAAAGAAGGAAGGGGAAACCTTGCCAATCTTGAAATGTGTCTTGGAGGATATACAAGCAGAAGGATTGTCAATGGCGAAGTTAGCTAGAAAGTCCACGGTGCGATTGGCTTCTCGATAATTGTGAGAAATATTCCAATAATGGATTTTGCCAAGCCAATGAAGGATTTGTAGGATGAAGAGATTCAACTTCCACGAAGGGGAGGCACCTCTGAGACCGAAAATTAAGATTTGGGAATCCCCTTCAATAGATAGATTTGAACAACCAAGAAGTGCAGCCATCTTGACCCCTTCAAGAAGAGCATGGGCTTCCACAGAGTTACATGTGCCCTCTTTGAGAGGGAAGGAGCCTGCTTTGATGAGGTGATCTCGATCATCTCTGAGAATGCAGCCAGCTCTGGATAAACTAGGATTACCTCTAGAAGCCTCGTCGAAATTCAATTTCCAATGACCCTTAGGAGGAGGGCGCCACCTGATTTTCTTCCTTTGAATTAATTTTTCAATTTGAGAGAGCCCTTTTCTAACAATTGACCCAAGTCTAGGGAGATTGATAAGGGGCCAAAGATGAAGGATTGAGAGATCCTTAGAAGTGAATGAGGAAAAGGTGGGACACTTGGCATTAACACACTCTGAAATGGAAACTTTGAGCTTATTAATGAAGGTAGGAAGCTCAACGGCTTGCTCCCTAAAGAGACGGAGGTATCGTTCCCACCAGATATGCTAGAGCAAAAAATAAGGGCTGACATGCCAAATAGAGCTAAACAAGATTTTGACATTATAGGACGGCCAAGAAGAAAGATTTGCAACAATGCTTTTGCAAGGGACCCAGGAGAGGTTTAATTTGTTAAGAAGCCAGTCCCAACAGTGGGAAGAAAAGGGAAAAACAAGAAGAGGTGATCTAAGTCTTCCTCAACAGCACCGCACAAAAGACATTTAGAGGGGCCAGAGAAACCCCACGAATGCCTTTTAGCTTGAGTAAGAACCTTCTTGTTCAAAACTAACCAACCGAAATATGCAACTTTCGGAGTGATGTTAGGGTGCCAGCAACCAAGAGAGCACGGAGTCCCTTTTCCTGCTTGAGAGACAAGAATGTTATAACCAGCTTTAACCGAATAGGAACCGGTGGAGTCGCCTACCCAAAGTAAGCAGTCGTCTCTGTTGAGATACAAGGCATTTCTGTCCCGAATTGAATCCAAGAGGAAGGCGGATTCATGAATGGAGGCACCCATGAGCGAGAGGTATTTCCAAATCCAAGAAGGTAAACCATCGAGTGTCTTTGGGAGCCATAATTAGAGACAAAGTACCCTAGTCTTGTTTGGAAGAATTCATTACTCCGTTGAGGGTAGAAAAAAGATTGAGTGGGGAAAACCATTCCAGCTTTCATCCCAAAAGGACACAAACCGACTGTTGTTTAACTTCCAGGTGACCATCTCAGCGATGAGAGTTTTGGAGTTACACAGGAAATTCCAAATATGTGAGCCTCTCGGTAACTCGAACAAGAAAGAAAACGATCATGCCATTGGCCATCAAGATACTTGTGGGAAAGAACCTGGAAAGTGAGTCTACTGGCATCAGAAATGAAGTTCCACACCAATTTAGCTCCAAGGGCCTTATTTTGAAGAGTGAGATCTAAGATACCCATACCACCCAAACTCTTTGGAAGCTTTACCAGATCCCAGTTAGCTAGGTGGAATTTGCGCACAATGTTGTGACCTTGCCATAAAAAGGTGCGCACCACTTTTTCAATTTTGAGCAGGACAGATTTCAGAATCTGTAAAATAGATAACATGTAAATTGGGATTGACAGGAGCACCGAGTTGATGAGAAGAACGCGGCCAGCCAGAGAGCCATTTTCCTTTCCAAGACAGTAGTTTGGAAGTGTTGGTCGTCAGATAGGACTTTACGAAGAGCAACAGTCAGGGGACAAGAAGTCCCTCCTCTTTAATGGGAGAGGTTCCCTTATTCAGAAATGAACTTATTTACAAATGTACAAGACATGATTTGTTGGTTAAACTTGGATATCACGAAAGTGTTTTCTATGAAGATCATCAATTACAAAAGCACCGAGGAAAAGAGTAAGGAAAGAGCAGAAAGGCAACATACAGAATTATAGATATCAGAGTAATTCTTTATGTATGTGAAGTCACAGTAAATTGAAACAAGATCATTTGTATTGGATAAATGAGATGGAATTCAGAGACACAAAGTTACTCAGAAATAACATCTAGAACACAAAGTTTCTTAACACAGATTCATTAATCAAGGACACAAAGTTCCTTCTTGGTTATACAAGATCACCAGGCTTGCAAAGTTGAAGAGTATGCAATCGGTGAGACTAACAAACTTGAGACAAATGATCTTCACAAAGAAAATAAATGAAAGCTTAGGAATAACAGAGATCAGATAGACAAAGAATGGAAAGTCCTTCTGTATTGATTTCTTTATAATCTATTTACACTTTTCAGAAAATAAGCCAAGTTCTTCCTCCCCAAAATGGCGTAAAGAAGGCCATTATATAGCTTACAAATCAGTTACTCTTCGTAACCGCTTCTTTAACCAAGAACAGTTAAGGACCGCCAATCGCAATACCTTAACTTCTTACAAAGAAAACGGAAAAAGAAAGGGAAGAAGAGAAAAGAACAAGGAGAAGAAGACAGTGGCCACTCACCGAGAGGGACCCACCAACTTCGGAATCCGCCTGCTGAATTTCTCTAAGGCCTCAGCTATGTCTCTGCCACGAGGGACTGACGTGTTAGTCGTAGACTGAGTCCAAAATCCAAGACACTTCTCCATCTCTTTATCAAACTCGACATGAGTATGATAATCTTTGTTTGGCTTCTTCAATGGCAGACTCGAGCGGCGAAATTTGTTCCTGTTCCTGAAACTTGATCTTCATATTGATAGCAACAGAGCTGCAACCTAAATTCGGGGAGGAATTACAGAGAAAAGGGATACATGCGCAGGGAATTAGGTTGCAAGGGTTCGAGCAAGGGTAGCATGGAAACAATGTAAGAATTGCAAAGGTGGCTTGCTCGTTATATAGCCGTTGAGGAGAGGGAAGGGTGATCAATGCGCATTACATTCATATCTATCAGTTTGAAAAACAACATATTCGAGTAGAGCGGGAAAAACTAAGTATGAATGGCATTTGGTTCGCTTGGGACATGTGAGACGCGAATGCGCAAAACACGCGGCTCGGCCGATTCGGGCGAAACAAGGAGAAGATGCACAAATGCATTTTGGGACATTTGGGACGAAAACGCGCGAAGTACGCGGTTCGGGTGTTTCGGCCGAAAATGGAACAAAAGGCCCGTTTGAACTTGGGACATTTGGGACGAAAAGTTCCGGAGTACGCGGTTCGGGTGTTTCGGCCGAAAATGGAACAAAAGGCCCGTTTGAACTTGGGACATTTGGGACGAAAAGTTCCGAAGTACGCGGTTCGGGTGCATCGGCCGATCGAGGAACAAAGCGCACTTTTAAAATTGGGACAAAAAGCTCTGAAGTACGCGACTCGGGCTGTTTGGCCGAAAATGGAACAGCTTGTACTTTTGATTTGGGACATTTGGGACGAAAAGTTCCAACGGGCCCGAAAATGGAACAACTTCAGGGATTTCGGTGATCGGGAACAGAGCGCACTTTTGAAATTGGGACAAAAAGCTCTGAAGTACGCGACTCGGGCGGTTTGGCCGAAAATGGAACAGCTTGCACTTTTGACTTGGGACATTTGGGACGAAAAGTTCCGACGGGCCCGAAAATGGAACAACTTCGGGGATTTCGGCCGATCGGGGAACAGAGCGCACTTTTGAAATTGGGACAGTTGGGACATGAAAGAGCGAAGTACGCAGATTGGGTGCTTCGGCCGAACATTGAACAACTCGCACGAAAAGTTTGGGACACTTGGGACGAAAAGTTCCGACGGGCCCGAAATTGGGACAATTTCGGGGAAATCGGCCGATCGGGGAATAGAACGCACTTTGGAACTTGGGACAGGCGGGACAAAAATGTCCGACAGGCCCGAAATACATACAAAATGACCCAAAAACTACAGACTTTTCTCAATCTCATGACTTCGGTACATTAGAGAAAACACTTAAACTCAAAATTTTGAAATTTTTACTTTCATCGTAGCGGGAATTTTGAGTGGAAAACAGAAGAAAGAGAGTTCAGGAGCCCGTTCTAGAGGTGCGCCTTTCCATTGCCATGGAAGAGTGGAATTCCCAAATAATTATGGGGGAACTACCCAAAGAGAAGCCGAGAATTGCTTTAATCCTGCCTTGAAGCTGGGAGCCACGTTGAAGAAGAAAATAACAGATTTGTGAAAGTTTAAAACTTGACCCGCAGCAAGAGAATAGGAATCCAAAATGGAAGAAAGGCATCTCGGTTTCGAAATTCCTTGACCAAAAAGAAAGGTATCATCCACGAATTGTTGATGAGAAAGAGGAGGAAGGTTGGAAGTGATGTGAAGACCTTTCAGAGAACCCTCTTGAATAACAGACTTTATGCTGCGACTGAGAGCTTCTGCCACCAAAGTGAAAAGGAAGAAGGAGATTGGGTCTCTGTATGCCGAAAAAGTGACAAGCGAGCATGGGAATCTACAGTAACTCTTCCGCGTACCCGACCTCCCGAGGTTGTGCCGAGACAGCCGGTGGGGATGGAATATGCGTGGGATGCAGAAAAACTAGTTAGGCAGTCTAATGCCTTCGACACGCACTAATGGAATTTGTGAATCTAAGGCAAAGAAAGCCCTTCTAACTTGGACTGGTGTGATAGATCGATCGGCAAGGATGACTGCTCGAAGGCTCCAATCAATATCGAGCTCTGGTGTGATTCGATCTATGGGTTGTGGAATATGTGGAAAATGACCTGGGATAGTTTCGTGTACGTCCCCAGACAAGGTCATATGGTGGATGGTGGAAATAATTGACTCTACGGACGATTCTCTGGCCTAGTCTAGAATTCTCTAGCTTCGTTAGCCGCTATATCTAGTAAGGACAATTGTTCGACGATGATGGGTGGAAGTGGAGTGGATTGGAATACTAGTGTGCGTAGGCCAGTGTTTATGTCTGATTGACTTATGGATGCGTTAGGCTGTGGGACTTGTGGGTCACAACCGTAGACTCTTGGTTGTTGCGGTCTTGTTATGGTCATATACGAAATCAAGTCCTGATTCCTAGTATCCAGTAATCATATGCTTTCTCAGCTTCTATGTTTAGGACCAACAACTGCGTGATTTTCTCAGAATATCTCACAGGCGTTCGTGCAACCTGGATCCTTAAACTAGTATCTATGTCTGTGAGAGTGTCTCCTGCACCTGGCTATGGGACCAAAGGATCACAACCAAAGGTTTGTTCTCTTTCGAACCCTTCTACAGTCATGCGAATGTTTGCCTAGGGTAATCTGTAGTTTGGTTGGTTTGACCAAAACGCGTGTGTGTGGTCGTCTTCATATTTAACCCTCTCAATCGAGAACCGATCGATTCTGAAATCATTTGTTTGGAACACTTGTATTCTGAGATTTTGGTCTATGTCAACTATTGCTGTGACGAGGTTTGGTTGAGGCACGATTGGCTCGAATATGTATTCTCTGGGCTCCCGAGGTCCCGTGATTGTCATACGAAAATGAAATGTAAATCTAACTTATAACAGAGCAAATTCTAACTACATAGAATAAACCTAAAACATATGTAACCTCTACTGTTCTGAGAAATATCTTAAGAATTTTAGTAAAGCAGCTATTTAAACATATCTAGAAATAACAACTAAATAACAATTTAAAACAAACAAGATAACCGAGTGTAGTTATTTGTCTGTGTAATTTGTAGATTTATTTTAAATAATGCAATAACTTTCCTAATCTACTTGCAAGATTCTCGATCCTACCTCAGAAGTGAGGAGTGAATCATAGTTTCTCAGAAACTATCAACCCTCACAGCTTCCCTGGCAATATCGAGAATAGAATTTACTGAAATGAAGCAATTTACTACCTTATTTGATATGATTCTAACTAGAACTTTGAAAGCTAGAACCTGGATTCCGCAGAACAGTGGCGAATCCGATGGTGTATGTGATCTTGTCCCCTCAGTATGATCTCCTCGTTCTTTCATGTTCACGTGGATCCAGAAAAGCGTGTAATGCCAGCATCGATAGAAATAGATATTGGGACAAGGACAGCTCAGAATGCAGACCGAAAATGCGAGTAGGAGAGGGATAGCGCAAGAGTACAGAGCTTGGCTTATGCAATTCCTAGCGGGATTTTACTGCGAGTCATGCAACATAAAGCGACCAGAACCTGAAACTACCCTATTTGAAGAGCAAAACCTGTAACTTTAATGGCTTCCTAAGCTATTCTACTTCAATGGAATGGGTAAAACAACAACACTGTTTGCACAAGCTGGATATGTGGCTTACCAACAGCTGGACAATACTAACTAAGCCTGCAAATGAACTGAAACTATGGCTTCTAAACAAGATAACAAGCTGAACTATGAAAATCAGAGCATGAAAGTGAATGAGGGGCAGACCTGGTTGGATAAAACAACAACACTGCTTGCACAAGCTAGATATGTGGCTTACCAACAGCTGAATAATGCTAACCAAGCATGCAAATGAACTAAAACAAGTACTCTAAGCAAAATTATAGCTAAATCTAATGCAAAGAGAAATTCAGAGACAAACTTCAGACCATTTGTTTGTGCACAAACCATTTATTTATAGCTTTCATTCACCCAAAGATCAAAACCAAACTGAACTCTAAAAACCATAAACAATGGCCAAACACTATTCCAGGGGACCAAAAACATAAATGCATGCCCAAGTCGGCAAGGAAAGCTGGTGAAACGTTGATATTTTACGTGAGTCGCATCAAAACACTTTCTGGAAAACGCGTGCAGGACCGCCGCTCTGAAAGGCGGCGGCAGCATAGACCGCAGCCTGCAGGCGGCGGTTTCCATCAAGATCAAAAGGCCAAGGAAAGAGGGAAAAAGGGGAAAACAAAGGGCGCGGGCTAAGCGGGGCATGCGGGATGTTAACGCATACTCCGAGGGCTTTTCCGGATCCCAAACACCTTGCGAGGAGACCTGTATCATCATTGGGGAGCTTGTTACACTGCTCCTAAGTTCAAGATAAAGATCTTTACAATTTTTTGGGTACGTATAGCCTCCCTGTCTAATACCTCTACTACTCTAAAAGAATCCTTCCGCGGAGCCGTTCACAAGAAAAGAAAAATGAGGGGAGGCTATGCAATTAAAAATCCATTTACAAAAGTGATCACCAAAACCCATAGCTTGCAGAGATTTGAGGAGGAACCTCCAATTAACACGATCATAGGCCTTACTGAAGTCAAGTTTCAACAACATACCCACTCTAGAGGAATTATGAAGAGAGTGTATTAATTCGTGAGAAATAATAATACCCTCGGTGATAGACCTGCCCGGAATGAAACCACTTTGTTCCCGGCAACCAATTTGGACAACAAGGGGCAAAGCCTATTAGCGATAGCTTTAGATATGATTTTATAAGAAGTGTTACACAAAGATATGGGTCTGAAATCATCCAACGTCTCAGTAGGGATTTTTAGGGAACATGCAAATGAAAGTATGATTGAGATTACCTAAAATCTTCCCTGAAATCCTGGATTCCTCGATAGCGTGCCAAACGGAAGGACCAACAACATCCCAAAAATCCTGAAAGAAGGATGCTGGGAAGCCATCAGGGCTGGGTGCTTTATCCCGTTTCATAGAAAAAATAGTTTTCCGGACCTCCTCCAAGGAAAAAGGCAAAATAAGCATATCATTATCAGCATCCATGACAGAAGATGGTATCTGTGAAAGGAATTGGGACTGCACACCAACGGGGAGGCCGAATCATTCAGGAGCTTCCTAAAGAAATCCACCGCTTCTGTTTTAATCTGAGCTTGGGAAGAAGCAACGGAAGAATCTTCGAGCTTGAGAGAGGAGATATAGTTGAAATTTCTTCTTGCTTTGACTGAGGCGAAGAAGAACTTGGTATTCTTATCCCCATCAATCAGCCAAGTTTCTCTGGATTTTTGACGCCAATAAGTTTCCTCTTTCAGAAGGAGATCACCCAGATCCTTAAGGAGAGATTTTTCTTTTTGGAAATCCTCCTGAGTCATCCCATGGTCCAGAATGGACTCATTAAGGGTGTGAAGATCCTTCTCAACTCTGTGTTTTTCTTGAAAGATGTTTTTAAAATTTGAATAGTTCCAGCATTGTAATTTAGCTTTCAGCAAAGACAACTTTTTGGAGAGTTGGAACATCCAAGTCCCTTTGACAATAAAGGAATCCCACCAGACCTTGACCAACGGCTTAAGAGAGGAGTCATGAAGCCACATGTTCTCAAATTTGAAAGGGGATCGACGCGGAGGAAGGTCAAAATTTAGAACCAAGGAGATAGGAAAGTGGTCTGAGCCGGAGAGAGAGGAAGAACAGAGCTTTTTAGAAGGAAGTTATTTTGCAGCCAATGTTCAGAAACCAGGAATCTATCAAGACGCACGGCTAAGGAACTGAACCCGGACCTCCTATTATTCCATGTGAACCAGCCCTTACAGAGGCTCCATGTCAACTAAATGAGAGGAAGAAACGAAGGAAGTAAAATCCACCTGAGAGCATGGCTGCCATTGTAAACCTCCACACTTATCACGATCAGAAAGAGTAGCATTAAAGTCACCTGCGACAATTATTTTAGAGACTACATCGGAATCCAGAAGCGAGACTTAGGCTATTCCAGAGAGCTCTTTTCCTAAGCGGAGATGAGGGACCATAAACATTACATAAGAAGAAGAAATCCTCGAGTGTTTAATCATAACTTTGCACCAAATGAAATTCGATTCCACAAGAAGGGGCTCAATCACACAACTACTAGATTTCCACAAAATGCCAAGACCACCCGAGGCACCTACAGAGTTTGAGAAGCAGCCATCCCAACCTTTCCATTTTCTGAACCATCCGTTTTGCATCCATCTTCTGACATTTTTGTTTCCTGAATCAAGCAAATATCAACTGCAACATCCGAGGCATAGCGTCTTAACAGACGCTGCTTGTTAGGGGCATTAAGGCCCCTAACATTCCATGAAAAAAGGATCATTTTTGCTTCAGAGAGGACTCGCCTCTCCTACTCGTAGTCGGGAAGAAAGAACGCAGTTGAAGTTGCTTCCCGTTAGCAACTTCGTTAAGAGAGAGCTTACTTTTGTTAGGACGACCAAGAATGCTTTTCGGACCAAAATCCACATTGAGCAAAGGTGGAGTGGGGAGAAGCGGACCCAGCGACAGGTTATTAGGAGAAAGATTCTCGGTAGTGTCCTCTAGGTGTCCCGTTAGGTCTCCTTCTTTAGACTGAAGAAGATCATCTTTGTCAATAATCCATTTCTCTAAGGAGGATGAGCTACCTCCCATACCAATGGATATGCCTTCGTGGAAAAGGGACAGAATCCTGGTAGAGTCCTTAACAACGAGCAGTCATTTCTTTAACAAGGGAGAAAGTATCGGGGTCCAGAGCAAGGGGTTCAAGAGCAGGCGGGGGAGAATGAGGGACAACGGGCAGGGACTGAGAGGGAGGAGAGTGAGGGGGGGTAGGCGGGCGAGGGGCAGAGTGAAGGTGGGATACTTTCCGCCATTGCAAGGCACTGTATTAAAAGGGGGATTTTTACAAAGTTTACGAGTGTGACCTAGATTTTTACACTTGAAACAAAGGTTGGACAATCCTTCGTACTCCACTTTCTGCTTCCATAGACCAGAAGGAGAGTTGATATGAATGACTTCCTGAAGCTTAAGAGAGGGATTGATAGAGATGCAAATTCTGGCAAAGGAAGAGAGAGTACCATTCAAAGAAACAGGATCGATGCGAATGACACGACCCAGGCTTGTGCAAATTTTAGTGAGAATTGGAGCAGACCAAAACTCACTAGGAAAGGAGTAAAGTCTTATCCAAACTTGGTGCCCATCTACGTCTACTCTGTTGCAATCAAAGAGAGGCTCCCAATCGTGGATCACAAGGCCTGAGTCGGAGAGGAGAAAATCTTTCCTGTCCATAGTGTCGTTCTTCTGAGCAGCGCTTCTAAAGAGCACTAAGAAAAACCCTTTTCAAGGAAGCGAATACTGTAGGCCACTACCCCACTGAGTTTCGCACCAGTTTTGAATGCCTGAAATCGAAAGCCTTCTTCCAATAAACTTTGCAAAAATAGCTCTCGAGTAAAAACACTTAGTTTGGGCAGCAAAGGTGACGTCTTCAACCAGGGACATGGAGGGAATATCGTCCTGAAAGGCATGCATGTCACTATCCGTCGGAACCGAATCTGACATAGAACCTAAGAGGACCCAACCTTTTTGTAGAGCTTAAAACATGTGCCCCGGCCCTCCTTGAGCACCATCGCCGCATCCTCGGGGCGTAACCAGAGGACCGTTGTTGGGACATGGATTCAAAAAATGTGGCCATTCTGAAACACGACGGAATCTCCTCTTGGCCATCTCCCAATCTAGTCACCAATAATGTTTTCTAATAGTAATTATGACTTGCAAACTTGACATCCTTACAATTCAAATTATAGTATTATTGCTAAGGTTTAGAATCTTTATTTCATCTATGTATTGATCTATTTGCTTTATCATTATTTTACAAACAAGCCTAGAGTAAATGGGAAGAACCATTTGCCTTGAAGCCATTAATGGTGAGCTCTCGTTCTCTAAAAATCTAAATTGATTGCTTAAGTCTTTAGTAGGCATATTTTGTTAAACTTTCAAGAATAGAGGTTAATGCTATTTGTTAGATTTCTTATTCATTTCAAGTTTGAATGCATGCAAATAGGTTTCCTTGCTCATTTCTTATCATATGGTCCATTGAGGGGATTTTTGCACAAAGCTTTGGGGTTCTTGAGTGTTCTTCCCCATTTCAATAGCTTTTGCAAAACCTTTCCTTGAACACATTTGGCACGTCCGGTGGGAAATGAAGTCCATCCTCCATTAATGGAGGCTTATTTCAAGCCTTTTTAGCCCATTTTCAGCTTTTAAAACAAATTAGCTTGTTAGTTGTTTATTTCCAATTATTAAGGGGGTAAATAAGCTTGATACATAGTTAATTTGTGGGTTAGGGTTAGAAATATTTTCCTTGAACTAACAAAAATCCATTCGCATTCAAAAATTTCCATTTCCATGCTTTTTATAGGTTTTACAGGGGGCACGTACAGTGTCTATATGGGGGTGCATCTGCATCGAAACCCTAGCATAGGTGTTGAGTTGAGAGCGTACCTTTCGGGGCCTGTTACATATTTAAACAACAAATTTTAGACAAGGCCACGTACACGATAAAACCCAGTGTCCCCGCCGAACAAGAGCGTACCTACACTGACCGGGACTGTCCTTATCATTGGTAAATTTTATCTCAAAGAGGATGCACATGCATTTACGTCGGCCTGTGCCGCGTATCTCGCCTATCTAGCCGTGTATACATAAGTAGCTTGACTATGTGAAAATTTGAGAATTATCTCATTTTATGCTTGGGCGTGTACTGTTGAAATCTAAGTGTCCATGTTAATTTGCAAGCGTATCTACCTCTCTGCCACGTATGCAAATAACTTGACCGGTGAAAATTTGAGAATCGTCTATTTTAGAAAAGGCCATGTACACGTTGAAACCTAAGCATCCATGTTGATTTGCAAGCGTCTTTGTCTAGCTAGGTGCGTCCGTGTTTTAAATATACTTTGGATTTCACCAAATTTTGTCTCGCACGTGTATCCGTTGAGTTGGGTGTGTACCTACGGTTGGGGAGCGCACGGTGTCGGTTTGGGCACATAGGTGTCTGTGTAAAGATTGATTTTTTTCTATAATTTGCAAAATCTTTTTTCGATCTTTCTCGCAGATTGTTTGGGCTAAACAAGTTAAAAATAGATTTTTCTTTGGTCTTTCGGTTTGCATAGTTAAGTGTTTTTTTGGTTCTTAGCTTAGAGATAGATTTGTAAAAGTGTGTATGCTCTCTCCTCGCGCCTTCAAAAGTGATCTTGAGATCAGAAACACTTATACAAAACTTATATATCAAATGTTCCAAACACTTATTTTATAAAGGATAAAGTAAATTTTCATGTGATTTAGTAGACTTTTTCACATTGCATATGCTCTTCCTTCATGCCTATTAGCGATCTTAGGAATCAAAAGCAAAGTGTAAAATTTCTCTTTCTTGACATCAATCTATGAACTGGAAAATTACTAAAACTTGTTGTCTACAAGACCTAACGCTTGTCAAAGAAATATGCCAAAGACACAACACAAAACTTCTAATACACGTGTTTCTTACAAGTTACCAAAACGGTGTGCCACTTAAACCACCGATGCAACCTAGAATTTACAAGATAACACCCCACCACGCTGCACATCACTCACTTAGACCGAGCGCCACCAAGCACACAAAGGTACTGATTCCTCTTTAGGGTTAGTGTAACAGATGACACATGATGAAGAAAGAATCATAAAGACTCATGACTAATCCATCATTCTACACCGCATGGTACCCACAAATCTATGAAAGAACAAGCTTAAACAAGTAATCACGATTGAAACACTAACATGCACTTCTCAATTACACAAAATAACACTTAGATTCAACCAATATCCTCCATCTATTAATAAGTATAGAAGATCCTTACAAGATCACAATTAATCTTAATGCGCATATGAATCTAATACACATATTCATAATCATACATACATATCTATCTATCTTTTCCTCACACATCTATATCTCTCTTACTATGCACCTAATCATCATATATATAGGGTGGGGTCTTGCCCTTCACCGCTTAACTACTCCAAATAGGTCGCATGCTATTATTAGCCATACACTATTTACAATTATAGCCACACATACAAGTGTGCGAACATCTATGCATCGTTGATATGTTCCACACGCCATCTATAGTCCTCTTATAGTTAATCAAGTGTTCATTCTATTCTTAGCTTGTCTCCATGCATAGACAATTCGAGCCACTCTTCTAAATATGGATAGTGCATGGCGCACATCTCTGCATCGTTGATGTGTTCCACACGCCTTCTTCCAAAAATAGATCCTCATAACCAAAATCGGCTAAGTCCTAAAATCTGAACTTGCCTTCCACGTGCGGCTCCTTCCCTGTCTGCCGCACCTTCGATCCTCGGACTTCTATCCCACGTAGACTCCTTGTGTGATCTTTGCCAAGTATTATTTGATCAACATTACCCAACACTAATCTCATTATCATCCCGACAATGGTTATCTCCAAAATGTGAAGGAAAGAATAAGAATGAAAGAATAAGAATAAAGAATGTGGAAGAATAAAGAATTCATATGAGGTTTATTTAAGTAACCTCTCGAGATCGGGCTTACAACATCAGCTCTGGATACTCCTCTTTATTGCATGCCTCCAAATCCTGTCATTCGGTGAGTGCTTGTCCCACTTTCTCCTGGGATGTCCATAGCTATGGATTCCAACTCATCCCATGTAATTTCCCTTTCTTGTTCTCAGAGAACCAACACAACACAAGACATGGATGTCATCCTTCCTTCCAAAAGCTCCATTTTCTACGTAATCGGCTTTTCCAAGCTCTTTCACTTGAGTTTTGTGTGGCTATTGTGTGGTCATTATGGGCCTCGTACTTTTGTTTAACCATGGAAAACCTTTCTACATGGCCCAAGGTCTCATCTTTCATGGCCTTTTGTACCTCATTTTTTCTCTTCCAAGGTCTTAATTTTGATGAGCACCTTTGGAGTCGTGTACATATTTAAATCTTGATCCACTTTCTTTAAGAATTCTTATAATTCCCGCAATGTACCCTTCATACGATGTGATTTTCCTCATCACAGATATTTTTTCCCATTCTCGCATCCTTCTCTCGATTGTTCGTGCTTGCACATGTAGAGTTTCATCTTCAAGCAACAAGTCCACCAACTTCCCCACATAGTGTATCGGCTGAAGGAAATGTTTGTAGTACCTTGGGTTCCAAGTGTGGCCTTATTTTGATCACATTGTCCCCAATCTCCTCTCAGTAATGATTATGAATACTTCACTCTTCTTCTATGTGAAGTCCTTTCTGCGTTAAGTGCACCATCTCTGTGCTTCGGCTTGACTCCTCACATAGCACCTTAATTGTGGCAGATTTATCCATGTTTCTTCCGATCACTCCAATAAACTTTTACCAACGCACATCGACTGCTCATCCGACATGACAATAGGCTTTACTTGTCATATGTATAATCACGGGTGCCTTCTTCAATCACCTTGACATGCAAGACTCTTTGCATACATCAAAATCGGGCTTGTCCATGTGGGTGTGCATCGACCAGATAGTTTCTTTCATGTTCGCATGGTCACCATATCTTCATCCATTAAATCCCATCCAAATAGATCTTGTTCTCTCTCTAGTGGGTGCAAACAATCTTTCCTATGTCATCTGCGCATACCCCATGGTTGGTGGAATGTGCTCTCCACTCACCCTTCTAGACCTTTGCTGCTTAGGAACTCTAGCCTCCAAATTTGGAACTTGCATCTCCATGTCCTGTGTATCTTCTCATAGTTGTTTCCTTTAATCTTCTCTCTTCCCCATCCTTCTCCTTTGATGCCTCACCCTTTTCTTCTATGTGCTCGGGGTGTAGGATATGTAGGCATGATCTCTTGATTCTTCGACCTCCTCACTCAGCTTCAACTTCCTCCTTCTCTCGCGCGTCGCTTCCTTAAGCGGGGAAAGTTAGGCCGATCTCGTGCATGAGGTTGGGGTAATACCTCGGGTCCTTGTTCTCCTGAATACCCTTTTAAACCTATGCTCCCCTTAGACCGCATTCAAGTCCTCTTCATCCCCCTCTTGTGGCTAGGGTGGTGTAATGACACACTCAGCTTCTCTCTGACTTGTAGGATGTTTCCTACCCCTATGCTCCAAGCCGCCACTATCTTCGCACTCTTCCTCCTCATCTTGCACTTCAATTTTCTCTGAGGGCTTAGGTGCTGGACATTCTCCATTGTATGCTTCCCTTTTGGTGGTGCTAGAAGTGCAAACTCACCTTCCACATATTTGTTGTTCTCCATCTTTGGCTTCAACTGGAGATACACCAACGTTGCCCCCAAATCTACTACAACCAAGCTTATTGGCTTGATGTTCAACACTTCAAAAATGATTCTCTCTATGTAGGTGCTCCTACTAGGGTATACATACTTCTTCCATAATGTATGGTAGTCACAGTATACCTTGTCTGCATTGAAGTTTATTCAGCATATTGGTAAACCTATGAACATATTCCTAAAAATACCTTACGGTGAATGCGTAAGGTAACTTACACCAAGGGCTCTAAGTTCCATCCTTCATTAGAAAGAGCTCGATGCATAAATGCTGGTATAAAACAAACTGAACTTTTTTCCTACCACTGCTGGTAGGTCCTTTGGTATGTTCCACTCTTCCCCAAATGCCATGCGAAGCCTGTCATACCACTTCTCTACCCTTTGTTTCACCTCATCTGTCATAGTCCCCTTGCATAGATATTTGTTGAATCTTTCAGTTGGGGACTTATTCTCCATGGGGTATTCCCATATTTTCTCCTTTGGTCCGTTTGGTACTGATTTCCATGAAGACCAGTGATAGGAGAACAGCCCCAAAGCTGATCTTCCCTCCTGTGCACGCTTCTTCAACTATTTTCCAGCAATATAGCCGATAAATGTTGTATACTGTCCCTTCCAAAATCTTCCGCGCCACATGCAACCACATGGTGTTTACCTATGACCACCACTCTTGATCATTCAACTTGGTAACTAGGTGTGCTTTAGCTTGTACAACTAGACAATTCTTAAATTTGTCGATGTCCATTCCATACATGCACTTCAGGTATCCCAACTCCTATTTGGTCTTTAAAATTATAGCCTTATATATGAGGTCACTCTTTATATCATCTCCTATGGCCTTGTGACACACATCGATGAAACAAGCGCAGACAAAATTCTAAGTCTATGTCCCGCAAAGTAGAAGCAGTCTTCGTGAACCCTACTCATGAGCCACTGGTACAAGGGCTCATACTTCCCTGAAATATGGTAGCTCATACAACTCGATATACCCTAATTTTATTCAAGAGATTTTCACCGCATCATCATATACTAGCATGTCATCTGTCAGTGAATTTTTTTGGTTCTAACCATGAGTAAGGAGTAGAGCTCCTTCTTGTTCTCGATGTCCCGTGATTATATTCACTCACTTTACTTTTTCTAATGGGTGAATCCCATTCTTGTCCAATAATAAATCCTTCCGGTACCGCATCTCCAAAAATTACTTTCAAGTTCCATCTCTTCTTCCTCAACGACAAATTTCTTCTTTTCCTTTGTTGCTACTCTGCTGCAGATGCCTTCTTTGGTGCCATTTCTACCTTGCAAATGTCCCCTCTCCACCCTCGACTCTACAAATCAAACCCTAGCTTGATCAAAATCTTCCTAGGTGGAAACCTTATAACCTAACTCTTTTCTGTCTCCTCGCTTCGCTCAAACCCTTCACCACCGGGGACACAAGCTTCTTAAAGAACATATCTAGTTGCCACACTTTTCACACCCTTCACACCTTAAATCAATCACTCAGCTCTTCATACTTGGCTCTTCTCTCAAATATTCTTAGTGGAAATGGTAAAAATGAATCTACATCCCTTCCTTATATAAATTTATCAAATTTTGATGTATTAATTGCTCCTCACCTACTAAATATCCCTTCATTCATTGACCAAATCTGCTCATTCCACACGGTACATCTTCGCGCCCTTTATAACCTTCTAGCACACCTTCCTACCTTATGGTCACAGACTTCTCTTCGGTGCGCGCTCTTGTGCTCGAGTACCTCATTCTGCACCTTCTCCTGGTAGCTATCATGGCCTCCACTTACCTCGTGTTATACTGTTCCTTCATCCATCTTCATCCTTGGTCACCTTTTGAGATGCAATCCTCTTTAAAGCACACATGTAGCAACTTATTTCTTTCACCTTTCAAGTCCCTCGGTCCTTTTCTTGGAACAACAACCACCCCACACTAAAGGTATGTGCATCCGTGCACATAATCATTCTTCATACAAGAAATCTAGAGAAGCTCACGAAGTATATCCATGTTCCTTGTGCTTTGTTTTATTCCTCTACCTTTCTTTTTTTAAGCTTTTTGTCCTTGGTGATGAAACCACCACCTGCTGGGCGGCGGTCCTGTGTGTCTGTACCACCACTTCTCTGGTGGTGGTCCTTCACGCATTTTCCAGCATGCTCCTTTGATCGTGACTTGCGTAATTTTTCAACTTTCACCAGCTTTTCTCAACCACCTTAGCTCGTATTAATGTTTTATGTTCCCTGGAATAGTGTTTCTTCATTGTTTAATGGTAAAAGAGTTCTAATAGGAATTACCTTTGGGTGAATGTGAAATCTATAAATAGCCAGCTTGTTTTCAAGCAAATGGCCCCTCAACTTCTCATTTCCATTGTTTAGTCTTTCAATTTCTTGTTTAGAGCTCATTTTGTTTTCATGTTTGCATCCATGCTAGTTTTCCTTTGCTGTTGGAAGCCATTCGATCTTCTTGCTTCAGTCTTGTTCATTGTTGTTCATACAAATTAGTTTAGAGCAGAGTAGTGTCATTTGTAGATTGAATCCATTAGAGTTGCGAGGTTGTGTTCTTCACGAAAGGTAGATTCTAGAATCTCTCGGTACACTTGTGTTGTATTCCCATGATAAATCCCTAGGAATTGCATATACCCAAGCTCTGTCACTTGCGTTGTCCCTCTCCTACTCACATTATATTCGGTCTATATCCAAAGCTTGCCATTGTTCAAAATACCTTTTACTATTGATCTTTAGCATATACACTCTTCTAGGACTCACGTGAACATGAAGGAATGAGGAGATCATTACGAGGGGAAAAATCATACACTCTTTGGATTCGCCACTTTTTATACAAATTCCAGGTTTTATCTGTCAAAGTTCTAGTTAAAACATATCAAATAGAGTAGTGAAATATTTCATTTCGAGTTAAGTTTCATTTTTGATATTGCGGGGAAGGCTTGTGGGGATTGATAGTTTACGAGAAACTATGATTCATTCCTCACTTACGAGGTAGGATCGAGAATCTTTCAATTAAGTTAATCAATTATCTAGTTATTTAGGATAAACTCACAACTGCACGAGGCAAGTAGCTACACTTTGGGCTACCTTGCTTGTTTTAATTTTGTTATTAGATTAGTTGTCATTTTTAATATATTAGATTAGTTGCTCTTTCATTCTATTCAAAATTCTATCAAAAATACAAAAATAGAGGAATATATATATATTATATAGATATATCTTGCATAATTAGTTTATTTCATTTTGATTAGGCTTATATTGATCTTGTATGACAATCACGGGACCTAGGGAGCCCGGGAATACATTTTGAGCCAATCGTGCCTCGACCAAATATTGTTGCAGCAATAAGCGACATAGACCAAAATCTCGAATTCAGGTCTTCGAAACAACCATAGACCTACAAGAAATCAGCACACAGTTAAGAGGATTAAACATAGAAGATGACAAAAAGCACACACGTTCTAGGTCAAATCAGCCAAATTATAGACTACCTTGATAGATATCCATATATGACTATGAGAAGGACACTGAAAGAGAGAAAACATTCGGTTGTGATCCACTAGTCCCATAGCCAGATGCAGGAGACCTCCTCGTTGATATAGACACTAGCTTACGTATCCAAGTTGCCAGAACACCTGTTAGGTACTCTGAGAAAATCATGCAACTTCTAGTTCTAAACGTAGAGGCCGAAAAGGCATACGACTATTGGATACTCGGAATCAGGGGTTGACTCTTCATATGACCATAGGAGGTCCACAACAACCACGAAACTTACGGTTGTGATCCACGGTCCCATAACCCAATGGGCCTACAAATCAATCCAACGTTGACGCTGGTTTGTGAACATTAGTGTTTAGGTCCTCTCCACTTCCACCAGACATTATCACACAACTATCATTATTAAACGTAGCAGCTAATCAAGCTAAAGATTTCTGGACTAGACCAGAGAATCATCCATAAAACACCAAAAAATCCACTACACATTTAGCCATTCCATTTTCATGACCCTTGTCGGGAGATATATCTGAAGCACCCACAGGTCATCTTCCACGTATTCCCACACCCCATAGATCGGATCATGGCGAGCTCGATATTGATTGGAGCCTTGAGAGCTATATCCTCACCCGAATGATCTATCACACCGGTTCAGGTTAGGAGGGCCTTCTTTGCCTTAGATTCGTAGATCCCATTATTGCGTGTTGAAGACATAAGATTACCTAACTAGCTTATCTACATCCCGTGTATTCCATCCCCACCGGCTTGTCTCGGCATGACCTCGGGAGGTCGGGTGCGAGGAAGAGTTACTTGTAGATTCTCATGCTCACATGTCACTTTTCCATCGTACAAAATTGGTGAACCCAACGTGAAACAAACAACTGCTTCATTTCTCTACCTTTTAGTCTTATTTCTAAAATTGTTCTTCGAATTAGTATACTTTTCATCTTTTCTACCTCTTTAGCCTCCACATCAGCTTCACCAACAAAATTGGTGAACCCGACGTGAAACAAACAACTGCTTCATCTTCTCTACCTCTTTAGCCTCCACATCAACTTCACCAACAAAATTGGTGAACCTGACGTGACTCAAACTAATTTTCCTCTTTTTATTCTTTCATCCACCTTCACTCTTTCCCATTATTCTACGGGTATTCATATACCCCCAATATGTCGGGATACGATGCATATGGCAGACCTCTCCTAGGTCTTGAAGCATACTACGATCAACTAAATAGACAACCATCACCCTCGCTCTCAGCATGGGGTGACAACTATTCAACTAACCGGTTTTCAACACAAACTCCACCTCAAAGGACTAGATATAGTTCTTCTTTCCAAATAGAGGAGTTGGATCAGCTCACTCAAACACAACAACCAGAGCCTTCAGGCTCAAACAATATGATGCTCACTGGAGAATCTGGTTCATCTCCTCAGGTGTTGCTTAGACCACAAATTAGTAGACAGTCAGATCCATATCTATTGTTAGATGATGAATACTTAGCACGTTATGCTAGGAGTGAACAACACTCTCAAAATATGTACCCATCTATAGGAGGTTTGCAAACACAACCCGAGGTCTCGTTCCAAGAAAACACCCCCATTCCTCCACCTATAGGAAATGCCCTCGGTGAAACTTGGCAGGGCACCGATCAATTCATAGCAGGGTACCATATGCCTATATGACCTCAAGGTATACAACAAACACCACTAAGGAAAAATACCATGTCTTCACCAAATGAGGTCATCTCAGCCTTAGTTGAGAAGGTTAGAGGGTTGGAACTTGCTCAAGCAAGTCAAAATTCATAGTTCATGCAGGCAGGAACTTCCAATCCTCCACATCATCCTAGCCAAGTAGACCTCCTCACAGGAATAGGCACGTTGGGCATGCCTCCTCAGTATTCACAACAAAATGCCAACTAGAACCACATTTTCTAATGCCGCTCCAGTTGAAAATATAATACCTCCCGGTTTAGTACAAAACAATCCATTCCTGAGCAATGCTCCTCCATACTTAAACATGTATTCCAAATCACCACAGGGAGATATGTTCTCTTCTCCCGGCATGTTCACTCAACCACAGGGATTCCCTTATGCCCCTGCAAATACATATGCTACGCCATATCAACAACCCATTCCACCTCCACCCCCTCAGCAAACACCATCAATGGTCGAAACCTATGCGATAGGGACTTATTCAGAATATTTGAAAGAACCTTTGGACTTCACTATATGAAAGCATCATGCTTCCAGACCTCTCCCGATCTACCCAAGTACTGAAGGAGAGGGAGACCCAAATGCACATATTAAGGCCTATGCCACACCATTCGAGAACTTGCTCCTTGGGATGGAGTTGTTGCTAAAATATTCCCCAAAACTTTAGAGGTATCACCCTCGATTGGTATTACTGAGAATACACGAAGCCTCAATACATTCATTTAAACAACTCATTTTGAGTTCATCAAGGCATTCGACATGAACAAATTGTTGAGAAAAGGAATCGGGAATTCTTGCATATTAAACAAGAACACAATGAATACATTTGCTCATTTCATCCAAAGATGGCGTACGAGTCCTCTATTCTTGAGCAAGCACTCCAAACATGGATCGAGATGGAACTATGTGATTTATTCCTTCATTCTCTCGGAGAGATAAAGGAAGAAGTCCAGAAGAGTTCCCACTAAGAACTTATGATGAAGTGCTCGAGAGCGCTCTCCGAATAGATCAAGCTGCAATAGATAGTGGTCGTGAAGACATATGGAACAAATGGGAGGTTAATCATCCCCAACCAAAATACTACGACTTATCCTACTACCACAAATGCCAATCAAGGACCTAAAATCCTTAACAAAAACCATGGGTGACAACGAGATGGAGTAGTGACCAAACAAAAAAAAAAAAACATTGTAAATGTTCCACCACCGATTAACAATCAACGAAACAACAATTTTACCCCAACAATCAACGCGGTGGATTTTAATCATCCCCAACAACAACAACAACAACAACAATGGATCCAGACACAGGGTCCAAGTCAAAACTCAACTGGATATCAAAACCAAAACCAAAGACAACAAACACAAAACTTTAATCCTAATAGTCAACAGTTTAATCAGAGTTTTGGACCACAACACGTGCCAAACCAACAACCTAGGAGTTATAATCCCAACTCGTATTGTGGTTTCCACAAAATTTGAGGCCATGACACTAGGACTTGCCATGATTACAATAAGTTCATGCAACGTTTTCCAGAAGAACAAAGACAACTCTTCATAGATATGTTCTTAACAGATTATGTGACACCTATGCCAAATACTTTCACAGGGGTAGTTTCCCCTCAAAACACACCTCTTAAGATCTTCAATGATCCACTTCCAAATCACAATAACAATAATAAATTAAATCCAAATGGGATGAACAAAGGTGTAATGACAGGAAATAATGATCATGAAGCCTCAACTTCACTAAATCCACCTGTCACACTGCACAATTAGGAAATCAGCCACGAACCAAGATAGTTGGTCTAGTGGAGTTAGATACTGAGCTGCACGTAGAAGCCATAACAAGAGCACGAGAATATTCTTCTCAACCAAATCCAATCTATCCACTAGAGCCAGATAACATTCAACAAACATTGGTAAAACCCATAGGTGCTTATGATTTAATTAATGACTTAACAAAGACCTTCTCTCACATCTCCTTTTTGGACTTGTTGAAAAACTCTCCTACCCATAGGGCTGCTCTTTTAGAAGCACTAGGTCTAGGTCATTTAATTAACATCACTCCACCTCCCAAAACACAAGTAAACCATATAGACTTCGATATCCACCATCTAGGGGCAGCCGGATAGGGATACAGTTTATATTCGACATAAACAAAATGCCAACAGATGCTGAAATTACACGTAGAGGTGATCCGGCCTTGCATTTACAGGTGTGGGTTTATAATAATTATGTTAAACATGTAATGGTTGATGATGGGGCAGCAGTTAACATTGTCCCCTTCTCTTTCCTTCAAAAGCTAGGATATGGAGAAACAAACTGTTCCACAACAAGAAATACGCTAAGAGGTTATGATAGCCTTAAAGCTACTTGATTGGGACTATAATACTACCGGTCACCTTAGGACCCAAGACAATCCTCACCAGTTTTATATCATAGATCGGAAACCAACTATAATATGATCCTCGGTTGACCATGGATACATCGCATGAAAGCAATCCCTTCTACGTTATTCCGAGGAAATAAGATTCTTACACCTAGGAAAGATATTCATAGCAAAAGGTGACCCAAAACCATTCGACATACACCTAGCGGAGACCTGAAGAAAAGACCGGGCATTCACTCGAGTTTGAACTCCCAACAAACCAACTTAACAAACCAATCGACTCAAAACCGGAAGAAAAATTAATACCTCTGATAGAACTAGAAATTACGAACCTAGTCAAGGGCATCCCGGCCCTCGAGGATGAAGCTAACATTGTAGAAATTGTCATTAGGAACTACTACAAAAATTGTCAAGTTCTTTGGAACAAGATCTACCAATTTTCCTACCATTTGATTCCACAGGTATGGGATGTACCCTAGGAGTTGGTTCTCTTCCAGCGAGAGAGAACTTTGCATGGTAGAAGTAACCAAAATAGAGAAGAAAGCAGATGACAAAAGAATGTCCCGACATCCATTTTCCTAGTAAATATTGGACTCTCCACTTTGATGGAGCTAGATGTCATATGGAGCCGGGGGCGGTGTGATCTTTACTTCTCTGAGGAAAGATCCTACCTTTTTCTTTTAAGTTAAACTTTGAATGTACAAACAATGGCGCTGAGTACGAAGCCCTCCTCCTTGGCCTCATCATAGCCAAAAGGATTGGTGTTAATGACATCAGTGTTAGGAGACTCACAATTAGTTGCAAACCAAGTCTCTGAAGTATATGAGACTAGAGTGAGCACTTACTGACTCTATAAAACAACGGTATTAGATCTAAGCAATTGACTTCATATCCATTGAGGCAATCCCACGAGAACAGAACCTTCTCGCATATTCAATAGCAACCTCAGCTTCACATTTTACCCCAAGTAATGAGTTGGAAGATACAAGTTTCAAGGTATCACTTCATTCTTGAACCATTGGTGAAGAAAATATCAACGAACCTTCTTCTAACACATACAGTGAGAATGAATCTCTATCTTACATCATGTTGATAGTGATAAAGTCACTCTCGAATATCTAAATGCCTATGCGAGCTACACCTTGCTCACCCTATAGTTGATCTTTCCCTAATACCACACTCCTCTTCCTACTTTGGAAATCCCACGGTAGAGTCTCCTCCATAGAAGGATCTCGATATCTATGAGATAGAAAATGGAGAAAGCTTGGAACTACCTCCAGCCCCACCTAAATTTGAAGAAGGTAACACTTCTTTGATAGAAGAAACCATTGACATAAACATTGGAATGGAGGAAGAACCAAGAATTTTGAAGTTGGGATCCTCGCTAACTCCGGAAGAAATAGAAATACACACCCAAATCCTCAAAAACATCAAAAGGATTTTGCATTTAATTATAAAGAAATGATAGGTATCGCACCACAAGTTGTGGTACATAATCTTGTCACTAAACCAGATGCGAAGCCAATTAAATAGAAGTCAAGACCAATGAAGCCAAAAGTGGCTCTCATGGTAAAAGAGGAAGTAGTAAAACTTCTCCAAGTAGGATTCATCAAACCCATTGACTATTCACAATGGGTATCTAATATCGTTCCCATCCTCAAAAAGAATGGGAAGATACGCATTTGTATAGACTTTCGGATATTAACAAAGCTTGTCCCAAGGATGATTTCCCATTACCATCCATTGACGTTATCATTGATGCAACAACTAGATTTGAACTGTTGTCCCTCATGGATGGGTTCTCAGGGTACAATCAGATTAAAATATCTAAACAAGATCAAGCCAAAACCACATTTATAACTCCTTGGGGAACTTATTGTTATGTTGTCATGCCATTTGGTCTTAAGAATGCCGGTGCTACGTATCAGTGAGCAATGACTTATATATTCCATGATCTTATCCATAAAATTGTGGAATCATATGTGGATGACTTGTTAGCCAAGGCCAAGAAATGTTGTGATCATCCGGAAGTGCTCCATATCATCCTCTCATGACTAATTGAGTATGGTGTCACATTAAACCCGAGAGAAGTGCATTTTTTGGTGTAACAGGAGGCAAACTTCTAGGATACATTATATCTTCACGAGGATTGATGTTGATCCGGCCAAAATACGGGTTGTTCTCAAATGATCCCACCTTGGATGAGTCTGGAATCGGTCATTTCTTGGGAAACTTCGGTGCAATCAAAGGTTCATCCCATTTTAAGCTTTTCCATTCATCGATCAACAATCTACTCAAGAAAGATTATAGTATCGATTGGATGAAGATTGCTGATGAGGCCTTTGAAGTAGTTAAGCATTTCTTGTTGTCACACCCATGCTAATGCCTCCCAAGCTAGACCACCCTTTGATTCTATACTCTCGAGCCACTCATGTCTCATTGGCTTTGCATCTTTGGCTCAAGAAGATGATAAAAACGAGAATGTGATCTATTTCATTAGCCGAACGTTGCTCGATTATGAAACACGTTACACACAGGCAGAGAGAGAATGCCTTGCCATAATTTTTGCAACAAAACATTTGAGACATTACATGTTAAACCAAGAAACAAGGGTCATTGTAAAGATAGACCATTTACGAACATTTCTCACACAAGGATCTTTATCTAAAAAAGTGGCCATTTCATAACCCTAATGGGAGAATTTGAGTTAACATTCGTAAACCAAAAATCCATTAAAGGACAAATCATTGCAGACTGGTTAGCTGACAATCCACTAGATGGGGGTGAGCTGGTAGATCTAGACTTTCTCGATGAGTGTATATACTTTGTCGAAACCAGACCCCCCATTTCTACATGTCCCTGGTATATTGATATCATCAATTTTATCATGGACCATACATACCCGAAAGTGCCACGTCACAACAAAGAAGGTGGTTACGCATTATTACCACTAAATATGTTGTTTTAGACCAAGTGCTCTATCGTAGAGCCTTCGATGACATGCTTCTAAGATGCGTCGACATAGAAGAATCCAAGAGGATTCTTCATGAATCCCATAGTGGGATATGTGGGGGCCACTTCGGTGGTCACGCCACCACTCACAAAATACATCGGATGGGCTATTTTTGGCCCACTCTCGAACATGATGTAGTGGAATTTGTACGTAAGTGCCACAAATGTCAAGAATTCTCTCACGAGATTCACATGCCAGCATAATCCCTACAACCAATAGCGACTCATGTGGCCCTTCTCCACTTGGGGTCTAGACTTAATAGGGAAATTCTCTCCCTCATCAACCGATGGCCATAATTTTATAATCACAGCCATGGAATATTTTACCAAATGGGTGGAGGCCATGCCTCTCACCACCATGTACCAGGTGGTGATTGCCAAATTCATTTTGAACCAAATTATCTGTAGGTATGGTGTCCCACAAGTCATTATCTCAGATAATGGCACGTCCTTTAAGAATGATGAGGTTCGTGAGTTATGTAGAAAGTTCAAGATAAACCATCACATGGCCTCTCTTTACTACCCTCAAGCCAATGGGCAGGCTGAAGTGACAAACAAAACATTGAAAGCTATTCTCCTCAAAATGGTAAAAGAAAACAAATGAGATTGGCATTTAAAATTATATCCGGCCTTGTGGGCCCACCAAACCTCAATAAGAACACCAACAGAGCAACTCCTTTCACTTTGGTATTCGGAGCGAGAAGTAGTTCTCCCACTTGAGGTTGAAATACCCGATCTCGCATCTCATTACAAGGATTACGGATGAAGAAGCTTATAGGGAGGCACGCCTCTCTCCAACTAGAAAGCCTAGATGAGGCCAGTTAAATGCCAACAATGGCATAGAGCCTATCTATCTTGATGATGGATGTGCCGGCAGTATAACAAAAAAGTCTATGAGTGAGAAATATATGAAGGAGATCTAGTTCTAAGACTAGACAGACCGGATCGATAAGAAAACCGGCGAAGGAAGAAAGTTTCCGGCCCAAATGGTTGGGCCCATATCGAGTCATGAAGGACTACGGAAATGGTGCGTATCTCTTGTGCACACTAGAAGGTGAGGAATTTGGTGAAACTGTCAATTCCTTGCACCTTAAGCGGTTTTACGCATAAAATGTCAAAGTCATTGCTAGTACATTATAGCTACCTACATTGCATTAGTCTTTTAGCTGCTTCATTCTATCCATCTCATAAAAATGATAGTTCAGGAGCTTACTCTTAAAAAAATGTTACAAATTTATGAAGATATTGGCAAAAATATTCATATCACATCTCTTCAAACATCATCAAATATTTTCAAATCTTCTCATCAATTTCGACAAAAAAACATTGAGGAAACCATACCAAGACCTGCATACTTGGCTTTGCTCTTTCTTTCTACTAGGTAAAGTTGTCCTTGCCTACGGTCTGTTCTGGAAGCTTCTTGGTGTCACATCTATCCCTCTTAAAATCTCTTGGAACAAAAGGATATCCCAAAGTCTTAGATCAGAAATGTCAAAATCAAATGAAATCAAAAGCACCAAGCAAACAAAATATTTTATTTTACACACTTCTTTGCCCCATCAACCTTCGGTGATAAGCCCACATCTCTTACTGGTGATGTGAGGTTGGGAAAGGAAAGAAGTGCCCTTACTCACCTATATCTTGCCTTTGGTGACAAACCCATGCTTCTTACTAGTAGCGTGAGGCAGGGTGTGGGGGGTCCAGTCACACAAACTAACAAATCTTGGTATGCTAAAAACACAAGTCAAATTATGTTAAGAAAAAGCAAATATCCAAATTCCAAGGAGATCAAATCCTCAAAACCAGATTTTGTCAACCAGGTTGCCATTTATGAATCTAAGTCTAGATAAACTGAAAAGTAAGTGGCCTTCTAAGCTTGGTAGTAGTTCTGAGTAGGGTAGGTGTGTAGGTCCAAATTTGGTTCTTGTTCTTGGTTTGTCTGTCTCTCATCATTCCATTCAATCAAACTCATACAACTTGTGCCCTTCCTAATTCTTGGTGTTGAGCCCTCGCGTCTTACTAGTTGCGTGGATTTGGGATTGGGGCAAGTTCATCTCTTTATCACTATGCATTCATCACATTTTTCCAATATAAGAAGGAATCACAAACATTTCCTAAAGAGTTCAAAAGTTCGAGTACTACCATGTTAGTATCATCTCATATCATACAACACAAAAAAAATATAAAGTAAAACATTCTATTTACTATCATTTGTTGTCCATTGCATACATTACGGAAACATGAAAAGCAAATATTCTAAAAAAATCTAAAAATTTACATTTAGAAAATGAGTCACAAAATTCAAGATACCAAGAGTTTAGATCAATATATATATATATATATATATATATATATATATATCGGGTTTCATGTCTGATGCCATCATGCACTAGGCATGGTCAAAATGCTCAATGAGCCGAAAAGTACAAAAATACTCATATAAAACCTAACAAGGTCACTACAAAAAGAGCCAAGTGGCCTCTCAATCCCTATGGGATCCCTCAGAAGGCACACGATCACGTCTAGGACTCCGGCTACGCCGGCGCTCTTGAGTGCACTGAGGGCTCGCGGTCTGAATAGTAGTTGTAGCCTCGGCTTGCTGAGAGGGGCTCCTCCTCATCAGGCACTCTGCTGAGTCCTATACCCAGCTAACTCGGTATGGAGGAGGTCACCATCTTGGCCACATGCCGAGATAGGGGAAAAAACATCGGTATGCCTACCCAGTGCTTGAAGGCTCCCTGCATCCATGGATAGCTCGGCACGAGTCTTCTCCATGGGGAGCATCAGGGTATCAGTACATACCCAGTGAATCAAGTCTCACCACTCATCAGCAGTCTCTGCAAGAAAAGGAGAAAACAAATTAGAAAATAATCAAAAGGTGAAACCAGGATGAACAAAAAGAGATAGCAACTAAGGCAATCCTAGCTAAAAACAAATATCAAAAGAAGAGTGATAACTCACTCGGATCTCAGGGCCTCGAAGGATCTCTAGGATCCACACTTTGCCACCACGGATGCCACCACCGACCGATGTCCTCCTCCTACATCACAGGGACAACATGGCATCTACCACGGACTCATCCTCTCTGCTAGGTCTGAAAAGTAACTCCTCTGAGACTAGAGTCACCCTCTCCACTCTCTCCACCCTCTCGGCTGTAAGATCTCCTGAGTGTCATGCCACTCGGGATCACTATCCTCTTCCCCCCGACTCACTGATCTCCATGTCCTCGGTCTCCTCCTCCATCTCTCCCCCTGTGAACTCCTCAGACTCGAGTCTATATCAATGGGGTCATCACTACTATGGGCGGGACCGGTGGCGATCCAGTAAAGGTGCTGAGGAGCACTGGCTCTCTCTCGAGTGCGTACCACCCTCCTGGCTGCAATAGGGATGCCAGGAGTAACAATGGTCCAACCCCGGCCTCTAGGACCTCCCCTAGCCTCCCAACTGATCTAACACTTGGCACCCTTTGGGAAGCATGTCGATGTAAGCAAGGCCAAACTGCTTGAGGCACTCGATCAAAGGGGTGTGTCTCTGCCTTCCCCATCCTGTCCACAAGCTTGCCTGTAGTAGAGCGGGAAATCAAAGTAAGGTCTCCTCACCCCATGACCCCCCATGGCACGATAAGGTGTGGCCTCCATATCCTCGGTAGTCGGAAGAAAGCTTGGCTGGTGGGGTGCTCTCTAGCACCATCATCTCTATCCATCTAGCTGCCCTCACGGCCCCAGGATCCTCCACCTCTATGCCTCTCCCATAAGGGATGATGCGCTCATAGACCCGGCTCATAACTAAGGTCGGATGGCTCGCGTGATTGTCCTGTAATCGAACCACCTGTATAAGTCGTGATAGATAGGGTCCCCAGTATATCGGCTCCCAGGGCATAAATCGACCATGTGCCTCAATCGTGTGATGATGGGGGCCCAGCGGTGATAAGCAAAGTATCCCCTCCCTTGTCTCGATCAATCTCGAAGCAAGGATGCCCATAATGGCTTTGGATCGGAGGGATGGGCAAGCCGAGAAATAGAATGGACCTTCACCCCCTTCTTGAACTAGTGGAGACAAGCTGCGTCTCCCATATAGGTGGCCCAGAGTCACTGAGCTCTGAGATCTTGCTTGTATCAAATGAAAGTCTCCTCCCGATAATCGGGACTCCCAAAATGTGGTAGACATCCTCTAGGGTGATAGTCCACTCACCCCTAACACTGGAAATCGGAAGGTGTTCGATCTACATCCCATAAGAAAATAAGTCACATAGTATGTGGTGGTAGGTGTCTGACGTGGGGGACCCATGCGATCCTCAATATACCTGCCCTCTGCAAGAGTATCTGCTCGGCTGAGAGAGAGCATCTAACACTGCTGCTTGGAAGCCAATCACTCTCCTCTCTCGGCTCCATCTAATGTACTCTTCCTTCTTACTAAAAACACCCAAAAACACAAAAAAAGAAGCAAGTTAGCATCAAGATTACATTGGAAAAATCATTAAAGCAAGTAAGAATACTAAAAATGCAAAAATAAACTTAAACTAGTGTTGTTTTGACACTCTAGTAGAGAACCACCACCCTGAGCAGGGTGGCGGTTCCATAACCACCACCTTAAAAGGTGGCGGTCTATAACCACCACCTGCTCTCTCGGGGCGGTCTGTCCGTGACTACTGAAATGGGTCGCATGCCTAAAAAATGCTTAAAAATACAAAAATTTGACCATTTTAGCTAAAACAAAAGCCTACCCATTAGGCGCCCCCTAAGAGACACATTTAAAACTGACATTTCTAAAAATAACCCCCACGACAAAGTTTTCATCATTTTTATATTTTGGGTGCAAAAATGTTAAATCAAGAAGAACTAACTTTGAGATCTCAGTTGGGTCGAGGTTACTTCTCGTGGAGGCATGATCACTATCTCGTCTGAATGTTTTGACTATACTCATTGAAAACCATCACCGTGGGTCCCAGAGCTCAAAAACTATCAAATCGACACACGCAAATGAATAGGAAAATGGTCCCATTTATATATATATATATAGTATTTTGACTCATTTTGAATGCCCCTTTCATAGGTTTAGAGTGCCAACAGAGGTAAGTTCTCATCCCCACGCAAATGGTAAGTCCTCATTTCATACTAATTTAGTATTTATTTTTGATTTATTTTATCTATCTGCACTTGAGTCCTCTTTCCATTTTGCAGGTAGCGGGAACTCGGATGGTGACATTTTGACACACGGGCATGTCAGGTATAATTTCTAACTTCCCATTTTGGGACCGCCATACTCGGACCCACCATTTTACACCTCTTCATGGTTAAAACACTTCTCGAGGGGCAATATGTACGTACCCAAAATTGTAGGGTATTGTACCCAGAATGATGTTACACATGCCCCAATGATGATACAGGTCACCTCATAAGGTGTTTGGGATCTAGAGAAGCTCACGAAGTATATGTTAGCATCCCAAATGCTTTATCCAAGTTCCTTGTGCTTTGTTTTATTCCTCTGCCTTTCTTTTCTAAGCTTTTTGTCCTTTAGTGAAACCGCCACCACCTGACAGGGCGGTCTGTGATCCACCGCCCTTAACTTTCGGGCGGCGGTCCTTCACGCATTTTTCCAGCACACTCCTTTGATCATGACTTGCGTAATTTTCAACTTTCACCAGCTTTTCTCAACCGCCTTAGCTCGTATTAATGTTTTATGTTCCCTGGAATAGTGTTTCTTCATTGTTTAATGGTAAAAGAGTTCTAATAGGAATTACCTTTGGGTGAATGTGAAATCTATAAATAGCTTGACTTGTTTTCAAGCAAATGGCCCCTCGACTTCTCATTTCCATTGTTTAGTCTTTCAATTTCTTGTTTAGAGCTCATTTTGTTTTCATGTTTGCATCCATGCTAGTTTTCCTTTCTTTGTTGGAAGCCATTCGATCTTCTTGCTTGATCTTGTTCATTGTTGTTCATACAAATTAGTTTAGAGCGAGAGTAGTGTCATTTGTAGATTGAATCCATTAGAGTTGCGGGTTGTGTTCTTCACGAAAGGTAGATTCTAGAATCTCTCGGTACACTTGTGTTGTATTCCCATAATAAATCCCTTAGGAATTGCATATGCCAAGCTCTTGTCACTTGCGTTATCCCTCTCCTACTCACATTATATTCGGTCTATATCCAAAGCTGCCATTGTTCAAAATACCTTTTCTATTGATGCTTTAGCATATACACACTCTTTTGGATTCACGTGAACATGAAGGAATGAGGAGATCATTTTGAGGGGACAAAATCATACACTACTAGATTCGCCACTGTTTCTAAATTCCAGGTTTTATCTGTCAAAGTTCTAGTTAAAACATATCAAATAGAGTAGTGAAATATTTCATTTCGAGTTAAGTTTCATTTGATATTGCCGGGAAGGCTATGGGGATTGATAGTTTATGAGAAACTATGATTCATTCCTCACTTCTGAGGTAGGATCGAGAATCTTTCAATTAAGTTAATCAACTATCTAGTTATTTAGGATAAACTCACAACTACACAGGCAAGTAGCTACACCGGGCTACCTTGCTTGTTTTAATTTTGTTATTAGATTAGTTGTCATTTTATGAATATATTAGATTAGTTGTTCTTTCAATTTTATTCAAAATCTATCAAAAATACAAAAATAGAGGAATATATATATGTATGTAGATATATCTTGCATAATTAGTTTATTTCATTTCAATTAGGCTTATATTGATCTTGTATGACAATCACGGGACCTAGGGAGCCCGGGAATACGTTTTGAGCCAATCGTGCCTCGACCAAATATTGTTGCAGCAATAAGCGACATAGACCAAAATCTCGGAATTCGGGTCTTAGAACAACATAGACCTACAAGAAATCAGCACACAGTTAAGAGGATTAAACATAGAAGATGACAAAGCACACACGTTCTGGTCAAATCAGCCAAATTATAGACTACCTTGATAGATATCCATATGACTATAGAAGGACCTGAAAGAGAGAAAACATTCGGTTGTGATCCACTAGTCCCATGACTAGATGCGGGAGACCTCCTCATTGATATAGACACTAGCTTACGTATCCAGTTGCGAGAACACTGTTAGGTACTCAGAGAAAATCGTGCGACTTCTAGTTCTAAATGTAGAGGCCGAAAAAGGCATACGACTACTAGGATACTCGGAATCGGGGTTGACTCTTCATATGACCATAGGAGGTCCACAACAACCATGAACTTACGGTTGTGATCCACGGTCCCATGACCCAACGAGCTCTACAAATCAATCCAACGTTGATGTTGGTTTGTGAACATTAGTGTTTAGGTCCTCTCCACTTCCACTAGACATTATCACACAACTATCATTATTAAACATAGCAGTGCTAATCAAGCTAAAGATTTACGGACTAGACTAGAGAATCGTCCATAAAACACCAAAATCCACTACACATTTAGCCATTCCATTTTCATGACCTTGTCGAAGAGATATATCTGAAGCACCCATAGGTCATCTTCCACGTATTCCACACCCATAGATCGGATCACGTAGCTTGATATTGATTGGAGCCTTTGAGCAACTATCCTCATTGAACAATCTATCACACTCGGTTTAGGTTAGGAGGGCCGTTTAGCACTAGTAATTGGTCCGAAAGGCATCTCATCTCTTTGCCCTAGTTTTCCTAGGTGCGACAATGATCACACACCTTGCGATAGTCTTTACAGAGTCTTTATACGGTGTCTCCCATCTTTGTAATCTAACAATTAAAATCTTAAGGCGCAGTCACATCACCTGCATAATGGCCTCTTGCAATACCACCATGAGCTTCTTCCATGATATCCTTGTGCTCATGCTCTAACACACAACGGCGTAATACTTCATCTCTGCCTAGCTTGTAAAGGTCACCATTGATCAACATAAATGGTGTTGCGCGTATATGCAATTTGCTCATTTTCTAATGATTTCATTCCTTCTGGTGCCATACCTATTCATAGAAAGACAAAAATGTCTTCTAATTCTATGGGTGCATGTTGTAACCTATATAACTATGCATCCAATAGTGTTTCTTAAATTTTACTCGTGCCTCCTCTCTGTATTGATTCTAGATAAATGGTCAGGTCGAGTTGCTTTTCCACTAGCTTTACCCACAATGTAAAGTCAAATTCTTGAAATAGGAGCACCCATCTGCATATGCACCCGTGTAAAAGCGCCTATTTACCAAGTACTTTAATGCCATGTGATCTATATAAAACAAAAATGATGTTCTTTAATAAGTCTTATTGAAACTTGTACACTACATAAATCATTGATAAAGCTTTGCGCTCTGTAGTTGTATAATTACATTGTGCGAGTCAAATTCTTACTAGCAAAATAGATTGGATGATTAAGAATACCTTTGCTAGGCTGAGCTAATATAGCATAAATGGCCATACTGAAGCATCCACATGCACATGAAATATCTTATCCCATGATGGAAAGCGCAAAAATGGGCACAACAAGTAAGTCTCTCTTTTAATATCTCAAATGCGCACTCTTGTGGCTCTCCAAAAACAATGTACCTTTCCCCTTCAGATAATTATTCCAAGGGTGATGCAATTATGGCATAATCTTTTATAAACTTTTTGTAATACCTGTATGACCTAAGAATCCAGCACCTCACTTTGACTAGTAAGTTCTTCCAGGGCTGAAAATGATTTATGACAACCTTGGCTAGATCAACTAACAAACCTTCCTTGCGGATGATATGTCCTAACGGATCCCAAATGGCATAGCAAATATGCACTTCTTGATATTCAAAGAGATACTCAATTGTGCGCATCGTTCAAACATTAAGCACAAATTGTCACATGGTCTTTCACAAGCCCATATCTTTGTCTAATCATCTAGGTAGACTTGTAAGAATTTGTGAATAAAATCTTTGAATGCCTAAACAATTATTCATGAGAATACAACAGCGTGTTCTTGAACCCAAAAGGCATCATGGTATAGGAAAAAATACCCCATTTAGTTGTAAATGTTGTCTTTTCTTGATCCTCTGAGTGATCCTAACACGATGATACCAGGAAAATCCATCGTGAAAGAATATATTTCACGCCTGCAACTCTAGTATTTCTTCGAGTGAATGGCATAGGGAAAGGATCTATAACACATGCATCATTTAGCTCCATGTAGTCCACACATATCCTAATCCATCTTTCCTTCTTGATACTGATCACCATTGGGCTAACCCATTCTGACTCATCAAGGGGCTTGATAATTATAGATTTCAACATTTTATCAATTTCTTCCTTTACCTTTTCACATAAATTAGGATTCATTCTGTAAGGCCTCTTTCTAACTAACCATGCACCATCCTTAAGTTTGATCTTCATTTCACCAAGTTCTTCATGTACACCTTTAAGTTCATGATATCCTCTAGGGAATAAGTCCTAATAATCCCTGAGTAACTCAATGATCTTTGCTACCTTCGAGTCTAACCAGTAGTCCCCAATTATGGCCTCCTTAGGCTCAACATCCGAACCTATATTAACCTTATTTTCTTCATGGGTTCATGGTAGGAACTCGCATCCTTTTCTACATAGTCCAAGACCTCGCGCACCCCATGTGAATGCTCAATATCCAAGTTTTCAACTTCCTCTTCATCCATGATGTAAACCATATCTCCTTTTCTCTCTCGAGGCAAGCGCACTCAAGTAGTTTGGAGTCCATTTCTTCTTCCTTTTCAAAACATGCACCAAACTCTGCCTCACCGTATGATTCCTGAATATGCTCTTATGATTTTTCACTCTCTCCCATAGTTAAGCACTTGATAAATTTTAATGCCTCTCCACGGGAGGTTGAGTCAAAAAGTAGTCAAATGTCTGGATCATACACAAGCCAACTCTTACTAGTTCTAGTTTCTCTATGTAGTTCTCGCATATACATACCAAGCATGTGCACATCCTTGGAGTGTGGAATACAATTTATGCACCCAGAGTGACGGTGGTAATGCTTCTATCATCCTGTTGTCCCGAGTCTCTCACCTTTACTTGAATATGATCTTTGAGCGGGTTGATTACCATGATAAGTATGGATTTACGTAGGTGCATTGTTCCTTATAAACACAGGTAGATAAAGCTATTCCAATCTCTTCCCAAAGTATAAGGGTATCTTTTTGGACGCCCACTTTAAGCTAGCGCACTCTTGTCTGCATAGTGTATATACTAGCATATCTCTCCTTGCAAGCTGGATCTACCCACTGCATTTCCATAGCCTTTAGAAAGGAAGAAAGATCTTTTGTCCTTGTATACCAAGATACTCTACTACCGATCCGTCGAATTGAGCGAGATCTATTCATGTGCAAAACTACGTTTTCACCTCGCACCCTACCAGTTCATATGTACCATAAGCCCAATTGTCACAAGAAATACTCGTAGTATCACTAATAGAATGAGAATCTTCCCATTGTAGAATGCCTTCTTTTGATGGCTCGTTGACCTCTAGGTCTTGAATAGCGCGTACATAGACTCTGTTCAAATCCTCCTCACTTAGAGGCTCAACATAGGGCATAGAATTCCCATCTGTCAAGGGTATCACAACCATTTCCTCCTTGTTTTCAAAGCTGATGTATCCCTTATTGAATCTCAAATAAGCATTATTTTCAAAACACCACAGTCATCTAAGCAAGGATGGAAAATTGTCTCACTTCTACAAGTGTTAACACCTCAAAATCCCCAGTAAACTTGGCCCCTTGTATAGTTATAGATGCATCCTTCAACACTCCTATGGGAGTGGCCTTAATCTGTTTTCCATAAACAACACATTAGATGATGGTTGCAATGGAGGCCTCCCCATTTGTACCCAAGCATCTAATGTCAACACACTTACTTCCGCGCATGTATCAATAAACATATTGCTCAACAACCACCCATCCATAACAATATTTAGAGTAATTTCTTTGTCATAATCAATGCTATCGGGGGAATATTTGCATGCGAGAATCTACCGTACGGTATCAACACTTAGGAGCGAGTGTTCCCTTTCAACCAACTTCCCAATAGTGGAATAATATTCTCTGGCACAACATCTTGCACACCTCCCAAAGTGTTCCCTTTCAACCAACTTCCAAATAGTGGAATAATGTTCTCTGGCACAACATCTTGCATACCTCCCACAGGATCATCGATACCAGTTTGGACTATCTCTAATGCTTTCTTTTGCTCCTTTATGTCTTGTATCTCACCCTTAATATTCCTTAGCATTTCCATGGTACCTGGTAAACTTCCTTCGATGAATAGGATCTAGGTACCTCATATGCAAAACATCCTCCTTAGTAATCATAGGCTTTTGGTGTAATACCACTCGCGTGTGTCTTTGCTTGATGCATTTATGATTTTTATTGTCAATGCCTTAGGCCCTTCTATTATCTTGGGCATCCATTGGTCTTCTACTGCATGTTGGATTCTAACCATCTAGACACCTTTGTTTTATTTCTTATGATGTTTACTCGGATGCTCATATAACTCAAGAGCACTCTTCATAGCTATGGTTCTTCCTCTAAAAAGAACATGCATTATTATGAGGACATTCACGCCTATAGTGATCGGGGATCCACACATATAACATGTTACATGAGGGAACTCTCCTCTTCCTCCACCATAGCCGCATCCTCCATATCTACCATGATATCCATGACCCCCTTCAAATGCCCCTCATTCATGTCATAGCGCATTTGAGTATGATCCGATCCCGGTGCTCATTCCTACCCTTATAATTATATGTTATACATTGCATGTCGTACTCCAATGTCTACCATGACATCCTGATCTGACCAATCAATTGAGAATCCTCAATATCATGGGTCATGGACCTGCAAATCTTACAAAACAGGGATACATTCTTCCTTATCACATGTTGTAACAAAGGAAAATGGCTAGCATCATGATTCAAATGGAAAATTTCACATTCCGAGTAATAATGAATGTACAAATATATGAGTACAACTATCCTTAGTGTGACCTTCCACTTCACAATCTATACACCAAATTTAAGTGCGTTTCATGGGATGAATTTCTTGTGACTTTTCTAATCTGCTCAAATGCCATAACTATGATTTGTGCTTCTAGGAATGGAGTAACTCTATTTTCAATGCTCCCAATGCCTCGGCGCACAAGGCTAATTCTAGTGCTTCACACGGATCCATGTATGTCTTATGTGATAGTTCCCTCCTAAAAGGTGTAATCAATCCTCCAACAAACCATTGTGCATCTTGGCTAGCATGGATATTATAAGACAATTTAGGTAAAGTGTCTTAAAATGAGCATCATACTCACATACACTCTCAGTAGTGCCTTGCTTGATATCTTTGAGTGCATTTATACTCTTTTGCTCAAACTCAGGAATATGGAACTCTTTTAAGAAAGCATCCCTCGGTCTTTGCATAATCCACACAAGTTTTATCGGGTCAAATTTCCTATACTAATTTGTGTGCATGCCTGTAATGTAGTAACGAATTGACTTACCTTTCACTCAACACACCTGTAATCCCTTTAGTGCACCACAAGATTTCACACATGTGAACATGTTTGATAGCATCCTCTATACCTATATACTCTGCGAGAGATGAAGGGACATCTCCATGTATATATTCTATAGTTCTTTGCGGACCTTAACCACGACACGGAACCTCCCGTGTTCCCTCTGCCTCCAGAACCACTAGATCCACCGAACTAGAACCACCTATAGCTCACGATCTGCCACTTTGTAGTTGGAATAGGGCACCGTAGATGTACTCCCATGTGTTTCGGCAGTGAGTACTATCTGAGAACCCCTACGATGCAGAAGTAGTTCCACTTCCAGAGGTGAGTCTAGTATTTTACGTGCTTACATTCTGGGTGGATGATGTGGCTAAGAATGCTCCTCCATATAACATTGAAGTTGTCTACATCCTTGCCATTGATGTTCTTCATCACGACTTACTCTTGCTCTCCTACTTCTCAAGTTAGCTTCTTTGGTTACTTGTCATCTTGAATCTTGAAAAACCAAGTGCACGAAAAGATAGGTCACTAGGTGGATTAAGATGTGCACCTACATCTAAGTAGTCTCTGTGGTGTAATTCCATGCGAGGTCGAGATGAGATCTCTATCATGGTTTCTAAGATGGGGAGTTCCTACTACTCACGGCTCCACTTCTTCTACGTGAGCCATAAATCCTTTATGAGCCAACTCTCTCCTCAACACCATACTTTCTACAATGGAGCAGCTACTTCTCTATTTCCCTCTCACGTGCCTCATTATACTTAAGCTACCTTTCCTCTCTCATCTTTTCTGCTGCTAGGTCCACCATCTTAATACCATACATTTCTTGCCTTCACACGTGGTGAAGTTTAGCTAGCCATCAGTTTACTCTCTAGGTTCAAATTTACCATTAAGATCTTGATCGCGGTGGAATGCCATGTAAATATGTTCCTCTTGGATACCTCAAAAACTAAAATTTTATGACCTCGGGAAAGAGTACGTCAAAATTAAGTATTCCGAATATAACTTTATTTAGAACACCACGAAACCACGTATCCACCGCGAGTCCAAATCAGATTAGCATCATAAAGAGCCTAAAATTCTTTATGTGTTTAGACAAGTGCATGATACCTCTAATTCTCACCGAGATGCATAAGCAGTAAGCCACTCGTATAGTTCTACTAGAAAGATAGCGAAGAATCTCTCATATAAACTATCATATAGGTTTTGTTCTACCCAAGTACGTGCGTTAAACTTAGATCCATTGTTGAATCGACGTGTGTACTCTTCCTCCATATCGTGTATCCATTCCTCAATACTTTCTAGAGTTAGTGGTATGTCTTCATTGAGAACCATCTTGAAAACAACTGAAAAAAAGAGGTTACGACAATGAAACCAATGATGCAACCTAGAATTTGCAAGATAACACCCACGATCATCTTTGACACATCACTCGGCCTAGGGCGAGTGCTCACTTGAAGCATGCAAAGGTACTGAGATTCCTCTTTAGGGTTCTTTATAACAGACGACACATGATGAAGAAAGAACCATAAAGACTCATGACTAATCCATCATTCTACACTTTGCATGCTTTACCCACGGATCTATGAAAGAACAAGCTTAAATAATAATCATGATCGAAACACTAACATGCACTACTACTCAATTACATAGAATAACACTTAGTTTCAGCCAATATCCTCCATCTATTAATAAGTATAGAAGCTCCTTACAACACTTTGTCAATTCATCTTAAGGCACATATGAATTTGGTACACATATTCAAAATCATATGTACATATCTATATATCTTTTCTCACACATCCGATCTCTCTTACTATGACCTAATCACCATATATATAGGGCGGGGTCTTTCCCTTCACCGCTTAACTACTCCGAGAAATAGGCCGCATTCTATTATTAGCCATACACCATTTGCAATTATAGCCACACATATAAGTGTGCTATCTATAGTCCTCTTATAGTTAACTGAAGTGTCCATTCTATTCTTAGTTTGTCTTTATGCATAGACACTTTGAGCTGCTCTTCTAAATATGGATAGTGCATGGCACGCACATCTCTGCATCGTTGATGTGTTCCACACGCCATCTTTCAAAATATATCCTCATAAAAATCAGCAAACCTAAAGTAATCCACCACTTGAGTAACCTCGTGGATGAAATAGGAAGCACTCTCTTACCCACTTGACTAGTACGCCTTGTGAGTTAGAGTTACAAGTTGTCCATATCGCGACCCTAGTAAGAGTACATGATGGATGCATTTATTTCCCACTGTACTTGAAGGGGGTAAAGCTAAGATACTCCCAAGATAGTCAGGGTGACTATTTGGGTAAATCACGCTCGCTTTAGACAACTTTGTAACACCTAGTTGAGAGAACTTATTAAGGAGGCCATTCTATCTTGGAGCCCACTTTACTAGTCATTTTTGTGTCAAGCCATCACGAAGTGACAACTCATTTGGAATCTGAACCTTGTTTCTCGAACAAGGAAAAGAACCCTTGTGAGTTTGATCTAAGTGTCTTTCATCACGAAACTAAACTACGTCCCACTTTCACTTAGTTTTATTCTTGTCTTTGGATGAGGCGAAACTCTGCCCAAGTGGCACTTGGTTTGTTTTCATCTTTTTGATCTATACCCTTGCATTCTCACCACCCATTTTTTTCAAGGGTGAGAAAGGTGCATACCTCACGCATTTTTATTAGAGATAGTACTTGCCACTTTTTTGTCCATTTACACCCATCCATGTTTGTGGCTGGGTTGTTAAATGTCTAAAGTGCATAGGTACACTTTTCATATCTTTGATAAAGTCCTTCGATCTTGATTTCAAGATCATCTTCACAGTTGTGAGTTCGGTTCATCATTTGTCTTTTCTTGAGTTGATAGTTTTTCGATTCTAGTCGCACAACCGTGGTACTTACGTCGTGTCCTCATTTTTTTGAGAACGATATAAGTCCCTCTATTGCGCGGTTACGTTGCTCACACAATTAGAAAACTCCTTGTTATACTTATCACTTAGTTTCAGTTTTGACGTCATCTAAGTCTTTTTGAAAGTGTCGATATCACCTTATATATATAATAAATTTGTCATGATACTAACACCTTGCTTGCTCGGTTAATGTATCATGATTACCTTGTTACGCTATATCTAGTCGTGACATCCATTTTTTAGAGGACTTAGCTTTCATCGGCATCCAAACTAATTTTAAGTATACCTCATTGGGAGATGCATCAATACCGCTTTGATATTTAGGTCTTGTTAGAGAATCTAACTTGACCTACGCATTAATACATATTGTCACTATCGGTTTTTAGGGTATAGGCTTGGTAGCAATATTTGAGTGATTATTACATTTTAAGTGTGCATATGTGTGTTCTCTAATAAAAAACTACATAACATTGCATTTAGAACACACTGTGGCATATTTCAAACATCACCTTGAACGGCTTACAAAAACCCACACACTTAGGGGTCACGCTAGCTTCATAAAAATGTTGGCTAGTAAATGCCTAAAATCACAAAGATGGCAACTAAATCAAATGAGCATGACTTAGGAGAAACCCGTTTGGAACCTTCCCTTTTAGTGGAAACAATTTAGCACCTCTCTTTTCTCAAGTCAAGGATGCGGAACTATTAATTGACCATAGTGGAGAAGAGTCGACTCTTCCGAGAGAAACAAAGATTAGACCTAAATAGATTTAATGAACTCCTATATTATAATAAAGATCAAGTACTCACAAGAGTCTTGGAATTAGGAGCTAAACTTCCACAAGAGCGTGAAAAGAAACTAAGGTCATCAACCCTAAACAAGGAGAATGAAGGTTCCTTTTAGACATAGATAACCCTTTTGATGTGGGATACGCTTCCACTTCAGGGAAACATCATGCCGCTGTCGAAGGGGACCCATCACGAAGACCTCATTACAAAGCTGCATGTAAAGTAAAAATTGAGAGTAAAGCTTTACCTCCTCCCAAATTCGATGAAGAAGAGGACCCTCTGGTTGAAGAGGAAATCCTTCAAAAATAGATCTTGAAATTGAGCCAAAAACTAGCAAACCTAGGCTCTTCAAGGAAAAATATACCTAGAGATAGAAACAAAGCTAAACCTAGTGAGTTTCACTTTGAGCCATACACTGACACTACCTTTAAGGCGACTCAGGTAGAAAGACCAATGTCACCTACTAAAGAACAACTCATTCAGAAAGAGTTACGATCGATGAGAGATACACTCACTATGTTACAGGAGGGAAACATAGGCCAAAATAGGAAATATTTGTATGAAGAACTATGCCCTTACCCATTCGATAAGGACATGTTACGGAACCCTTCCCAAAACACTTTACCATTCCCAAGTTTGATAAGTATAAATGCAAAAGTGATCCTTGGGACCACATAAAATACTTTTATATGGCTTGTCAGGAGGTCGCATACAACGATAACTTCTTAATATGACTTTTTCCTCACAGCCTAGGATCCATGGGATTGGAATGGTTCTATAGCATACCTAAGGGCTCCATTACAACATGGCCCACATTAGCGAAAAAATTGTATGACATTACTCCTATAACATGGAAAGTGACATCACGATGAATGATTTATGCAATACAAAACAAAAACCCAATGAGACCTTTGCAGGCTTCTTACAATGATGGTAAGGGTTAGCAAGCCATTTCCCTTGTGCATTACTAGAAAAATAGTTAGTGAGCATATTTGTTCCTAACTTAAACCCAGAAATAGCCTTTCATTTACAAATGCATTGTGGCTCAAACTTTGAAGAAGTCATAGAAATGGTCAAATCAAGAAAGCCCTCATCGTGAGGGGAACACTTAAGTCTATCGTTAAAGACAAACATGAAGCTAAATCCATCGATAAACCAAATTTTTTTAATAAAAACAAACATCTCATTAGTGATGGCATTACCGAATCTAAGAGAGTCCAAGCCATGTGATAGGGTCCACTTTTAAAGCTTTCACAAGGACCTCATCCCAAAGCACCTACTAAATGTACATTTACGTCACTAACGGAGTCCTTATCAGCCATCCTAAAACAATTGGATGGTGCAAAAATGGTGGAGTACCCAACTACGATAAGTACCCTACCCAGAGGATGCTCCCAAGCCTGTTTGGTTCAAGGACCATGAATACTGTGACTTCCACCGTGTTAAAGGACACAAAACAGATAGGTGTTTGAGACTACACCATTATGTACAAGACCTCATTGAAGAGGGCAAGATCACTATAGATTCTCCCCTTGAATCAGGGAAAAATCAAAATGAGAAAATGGGTATCTACAAAGAACCTTTTCCTGATCATGTAGATAAAAAGAAAAGGAAACCAGATCACGGGCAGACCTCCAACGACTATAGAATGACCGCTTATGTTTACCCTACTAATGATAGTCCCTTTGATTCACTTATAGGATGTATTCACGCATCTAATGAACATGTCAATACTATCAGGATTTTAGAGAATAATTGCGTAGTAGGGATGAGATGTACTCATTTAATTATACTGACCCCATGCCTATCCCTCAAGAAGGTTAGTATAATCTAATAGATCAGCTAGAGAAAACACCTGCTAGGATATCTATTCTCGATCTCCTTAAGATCTCTACTTCCCACAAAAACATATTGTACAAAAACATTACAAAATTCAGTGTTTCTATAGACATAGATCCCACAAACCTTCAAGCCATGATTATGCACGCTTAGACTCCAGTGATCATATTACTTTTGATCACACTGCAATCCCACGTAACAACCTAGAGCATAACTTGCCCTTATATCTAGAAGTGGTGGTTACTCATCACAAAATCAAGAGGGTACTTGTGGATGGTGGATCTGGTCTAAACATTTGTACTCTCAAGCTGGTTAAGAAGCTAGGCCATTCAGAGACAGATCTGGGAGCTAAAACTATCATAATCACGGCTTATGACAATGAAGAATGGAATCAATGGGAACTATAGTAGTTCCCATGGAAGTAGGCCCTACTTGTCATGACACAACCTTTCATGTCCTCGACTTGGATCTTCCGTACAACATGCTCTTAGGGTGCCCATGGATCCATGCCATGCAGGTCATTCCCTCAACCTTCCATTAGTGTATCAAGCTTATGTCATGAAGGACAGGTGGTTACCATTTTGGGTGATCCAGAACCATTCACACATTGTAGGGCATTACACAGTTTTCTCATGCAGCTTATGAGTGTCCTTCTGCGGATGTTGTAGTTCCTCTACAAACATAAGCTATTAAGAAACGAGTTGATCCAAATCACTTACACCTTACAATCAAGATTTTCCTTCATTGGTTAATCCATTCTCTTCATGGGAGGTAACGTTAGCAAAATATGGCCCTAGTAAGCCATTTACTCTTGAACAAGCATTGTTAATATCAGATCTATCGGTATCTCCTAGAACGAGGGGTAAGCCTTATTTCCAATTCAAGAGCACTCGGGAGCAATGTCCTAAACCGGAGATCGCTTGGAAAATTTTTTTCCATAGCGGTCTCTATCTCGAGGAGAAGATGTTAGAAGATCCTACCAGTAGAGTGCCAGAAGGTACCATGGCTTCATGCCATCAAGCACCCCAGTACATCAAAGGTCACCACATGATGTTTGTTATGGGCTACAGTGGATTTGGGTGTGGAATCAATGCACAAGGCCGGCTAGAGCCTATTCCCATCCCCCATTTCAAGTCTGATAAACATGGCCTAGGGATAAGGCCTCATGATGCTCTACCCTTTGAGATTGACGCCATCTCTTCTGAACGTGAGGACATTTCATCTCATTCGATAGCGACTTAGATTCCCAATGTAGCCTCTACGAGGATCTTGCTTCTTTTACTAACCTATTCCTATATTTCAGTGGTCCTTACCTTATCCAAATCCAACCCCCTAACCTACCATCCAATAAACCTAGTATATCCTAAACTTGTAGATTGGGATCAACAACTTCATGTGCCACTAGATTGTTTTGAAAATAGTGAGGCATTTGTAGAATTCATGGGACTCAGGATTCTATTCCAGTGGGAGACCACAAGAAAGGATTTGCAATTCACCTAGACCCCTGTGCATACTTTGGAGAAGAGGTGGAGATGTGTGGACATTTGAACAAGAAGGTGCTAAACAAAGGTAAAAACACTTCAGAGAAACCTTGCAAAAAAGATAAATGGAAGTCTCACAGTGACAAACTCTTTGAAGCTCTCATAGATAAACAGAACAAAGAGGTTGTGGATGAAGTGGTTTACCCATTAAAAGATGATAAGGAACTACCACAGAAGTTTATATTACTCTTCCCCTTGATCCTACATGGATGGAAGATGCCTCCAAAATTCTTGTTGAAGAAACAATAAATGTCAACATTGGTTCAGAAGAACAACCAAGACTGGTAAAACTGGGAGCTTCACTCTCAGCTCAGGAACAAAAGATCTTTGTAGAACTCTTAAGGGAATATGTAGATATATTTGCATGGACATACACATATATGCCTGGTTTGGACCCAGAGTTAGTTGTGCACAACCTCGTTGTGCACCCAGATGCCAAACCCATCAAGCAAAAATTAAGAAAGATGCATCCTAAGGTGGTGCTCCTTGTCAAAGAAGAATTGGAAAAGTTGTTAGCTACTGATTTTATTAAACCTATTGACTATTCAGAATGGATCTCCAACATAGTCCCGATATAGAAAAAAATCCTGTTGGCATAAGAATTTGCACTGATTTCTATGACATTAACAAGGCATGTCCTAAGGATGACTTTCCCCTACCTAACATTGACATGATAGTTGATTCCATTGCTGGTTATGAAATGTTGTCCTTAATGGATGGTTTTTTAGGATATAACCAGATACAATTATAGAAGAAGATCAACATAAAACAACATTCATCACCCCTTGGGGAACATTTTGCTACAAATTCATGCCTTTTGGGCTCAAGAATGCCAAGGCTACTTATCAACTGGGCCATGACCATTATCTTCCATGATATGATGAATGACATCATGGAAGATTATGTTGATGACATCCTAGCAAAATCCAAGAGTAGGGAGAGCACCTTGAAGTGTTGAGGCATATTTTTCAGCATCTACGAGACTATAAGGTTTGTTTGAACCCTAAGAAGTGTGTCTTTGGTGTTTTATCAAAAAGATCCTAGGGTTCATTGTTTCACAAAGAGGGATTGAAGTGGACCCTACAAAGGTTACGGCTATCACAAAAATGCCACCACCTACCACTCTCAAGCAACTAAGGAGTCTACAAGGGAAAATTTAGGCAATCCATCGTTTTATTTCACAACTTGTGGATAAGTGCCACCCCTTTACCCATTTTCTCAAGAAAGATGTTACATTCAATTGGGGACCAGATTGTCAAAAGGCCTTTGCACTACTAAAATAGTACTTGGTCAACCCACCTATGCTCATGCCACCTACCCCAGGTGAACCTCTCCTCTTGTACATTTCTGCTACCTAGTTTTCTATTGGTGCACTACTTGCCCAATATGACTTAGGCCATAAAGAGAGAGAAGTTTACTATCTCAATCACACTTTGATTATGTATGAGTTGAATTACCCCCAGATAGAAAAGGCATGCTTGGCAGTTGTCTTTACCTTCCAAAATCTTCACCATTATCTCTTGAATAATAAAACCAAACTCATATCCAAAGTTGACCCTCTCAAGTACCTTTTATCCAAACCCACCCTCATAGGTCAAATGGCTAATTGGATCATTCTCCTAAGTGAATTTGATATCGAGTTCGTGAATCAGAAGTCTTTAAAAGGACATGTATTGGCTGATCAGTTAGCAGAAGCTCCTCTCCCAGGAATGGAACCTTTGTGCCTAGATCTTCCAGATGCATCTATGATGTATATTGAAGAATCTGTAGAATGGCAGGTCCATTTTGATGGATCTTTCACCTTCCATGGATCCGAGAGTAGGAGTGGTGCTTATCACTCCCATAGGTGATGTCATACCAAGAGCATTCCGGTTGGGATTCCCATGTACTAACAATATTACAGAGTACGAGGCACTCATTGCTGGTCTCAAGCTAGCTATTACTTGGAACATCTAACAACTAAGAGTCATTGGGGACTCTCAACTTATCATAAAACAAGTTAATGATGAGTACAAGGTTAAAGATGAGAAACTTATTCCATATAAAAAGATGGTTGAAACCTTGAAGGAATATTTCACACAGGTCATATTTGAGCAAAAACCAAGGTCACATAATAGATCTACAAATGCTATGGCTACTATTGGGTCTCTGATGCATATTCCCCTTAGGAAAGTAAGATGCCTTTCTTCGTAGAGAACATTTACAAGTGCCTGCATATGATATGCTAGAGTCATGTTTGGCATGTGAAGTTGTTGGTCCTTTATCCCCTTGGTATGACCCTATCTTTCAATACCTACAAGATGGCACTTTTCCACCAGACATTACCCATTCTAAGAAGAAATCCCTTATCTTTACATAGCCCATTATACCCTCCTAGGAGGCACCCTTTATCATCGAGGCTACGATGGGAATCTTCTTCATTGTTTGGATGTCACTGACTCGATCCACGCCATTAAGGAAGTACATGGTGGTATTTGTGGAGCACACACTAGTGGCATGGTCTTAGCTAAGAAAATATTGAGAGTAGGATATTATTGGCCTACCATGGAATCTGATTGTTGCAACTTTGTAAAGAAGTGTGAGTTGTGCCAGAAATATGGAAACTTAATACATGCACTAGCACAGGCTTTATAACCTATTACAACACCTTGGCCATTCTCTAAATGGGGCCTGGATCTCATAGGGAAGCTCCATCCTTCTTCTTTAGATGGTCATACTCACATCATCACTACCACCGAGTATTTTACCAAATGGGTAGAGGTTGTGCCTCTTACTTATGTCACCGGTGCACAAATCTCTAAGTTCATCATGAACCATCTCATCTGCCATTATGGTATCCCTTCAACCATTGTCACTGATAATGGTAAATCCTTTCAAAAAAAAATGGTAAAGACATTGTGTCAATGTTTCCATATCCAACTCAAATGGTCTACACCCTATTACCCCCAAGGTAATGGACAAGAAGAGGCCACTAATAAAACCCTTGTATGGATTATGGAGAAAATGGTCAGTAAAACCGGCCGTAATTGGCACTTACAGATACATCCCGCCTCTGGGCCTATCGTACTTCCATCCGCACTCCTACCGGTGTGACCCCATATTCACTTGTCTATGGCATTGAAGCCATCATACCTCTGAAGTGGAGCTTCCTTCCCTGAGAATATCTCTCAGAGACTATCTGGATAAAGATGAAGACTACAGAGTTGCCCGGCTGGCAGAGTTAGAACTGTTAGATGAAAAGCGTATCAGAGCGTTGAATCACTTAAAATTCTATCAGAAAAGTGTCCAGAGGATACAACAAGCGCATCATTCATTGGGAATTTGATGTCGAGACCTAGTCCTAAAATAAAATCAAAAGAACATGACCAAAGAAAAGAAAGAAGAAAGGTAAGTTTGAGGCTAACTGGCTAGGTCCTTATGTAGTGATTACAAAATATGGATCAGGAGCTTATAAACTTGCATATTCAGATGGTGAGAGCTTCCAAAACCTATGAATGCCATGCACCTCAAGTGGTTCTATGCTTAAACATGGCGAGAATATTGGATAAAAGAAAAAAAAATAGAAAAACAAACAAAAAATAAAAATGGAAAATTGAGAAAACAGTAAAGAAAAAAGGTCGTCCACATGTGAAAACCACACAATTGTGGCGCAGTGGGTAGTCTTTGGGTGAAAACCAATTTTTGGCACTCAAGGAAGATTCACCATGCAAGTTACTCTTACATCCTGGGACGGGTAAACCCTCACCACTTTCTAGGTATAGTTTCCTTTTCTAGGTCTAGGCACCCTACTTTAGGGCTACCTTAGTCAAACCGTGATCTAGTTCATTTGCTCTTATATCTGCATGAAGGACATTACCTTTGTATACTCCCATCTAATGCTAAGCATACTTATTGTCACCTTCTCATACATACACACGTGGCATTCTACCTTTTGTATATTCCCACATCACGCTGGGGGCATCCACACTTCTTTGTTCTTGTACATTGCTTTCAGAACATGACCTTGGAAAATACAAAAACATTTGGAAAAGGATACACAAAAACCTAAACATCTAGAAAATTTCCCTTTTCAGGGATAAAGCTACATTCGTTTCACAACGTTATCTTAGGGAAACCTAGACAACAATGAAAACCATAGCCAAAAAACTTATCTTTTTAGATAAACCCAAAAACATTAGAAAATATATCAAAACTTTCCCACAAAAACAAGGTAATGCTTTAATTGCTTTTTAGTTGATTTGGTTTGTATAGTTTTGATGTACTTAGCTTGTTGAATTGTTTGTTCTTTGAGTGGTTCATTTGCTTATCTTATATTGAATCTTGCTTGATTTGATTGTGTATTGCATTGCATTCATTTAGGAACTTTCATACTTGTAAAATATTATTGTAGGTTTCTTTGTTTGTTGTGTGCATTTATTGAAATTCATTTTACTTGCTTAGATTAGGTACCACTTTAATCTCTAGCTAGCAGTTACATGTGTTCGATTAGTTGTATTTTGTTGTGTTGTTTGTATGTGTATATTTGTTTAGTTTTATTAAATTTTGCTTGTGTGTTTTGCACATTTGTTTATTATCACATCTATCATCTATCATTTCATCACATATAAAGCATCATCTACTACATCATAGATACAAAAATGCTAAGTATTACATCATGCATGTATGCTAAGCTAATCATCACATATCATATCATCAATGGGGCAAGAGGGGTTGCGTGCATAATCACAAATCTATCCCCCCCACACCAATATCATCTAGTATTATCCCAAGTGCTAGAATAAGAAATCAAAAACATCGCATACATCCAAAACATGTGATACTATCCACAAATATATCATCAATATGAAAGCATGAAACATATACATCTCTCAATCTAAGGTATGTCACATACATAGAGGAAAGGGAAATCATACATCATGATGCAAATCATATAAAGCATAATCACAATATAAAATGACAAAATCATCATCAAATGTCCATATAATACATGTATAATTGTCCAAGTCAGTGCTCAAAATATACATCATCGATACAATATGCCATCTAAAAAGGGCATGCATCAAAAAGAATCGAGCCTTCATCAAGAGGCATCAAAACAATGGTACATACAACTATCCAAAAAAATCAGCCTTCATAAGAGGCATGTATACAATATATATCTGTACAAAAGGAGAAGTAAAGAGCTCAACCATAGCTCTCGCCCTCGCCGGGGCTCCCGGGTCCATGACCTAGTGGATGGAAGAGAGGTGGCTGTGATGGACCTACAGGGGTACCACCATGTTGTCTAGTTGGTTGTTTCTAGTCTACCGATGCTCTACAATGGGCTATCAAACTGATCTAACTGAATGGCCTGATCACCGTGACCTAGAGCCTGTCACACTCACATCTGACTACTCAAATAAAACCACTCACCGCTTTCTCGCTTAACTGCCTGAAGTAGGCAGTCCTATAGTATAAGGCCTCACCACTAGACCTCATTGCATCACATATCAGATCAACATCCCTAGAAATAAGGGATTCCTATAAGGTGGCATCGCTCACCTATCAATCTGCCAATGTCAACCTAAGCCTACCTAGACACAACGGCCTCTCGATCTCTATCTAAAGTAATAGTCTACACTTGGGCTCATGCCTGATCTCTCTATATAATGTAGCCCTGTGATTGTGCTTGGGCATGGTCCCTTTGAGCAACAACCATCTGCACCTGAGTTTAAGACTGATGTAAAAGGCTCAATATCTGAGCCCCTATGTGCCATCTCACTAATCTGACTCTGCCATAGGGTGCTATCACTACCCTAGGTGGCTTGTGCTCTAGCCTAATCTCTCTCCACTATCAAAATCTACACCTAAGCATGTGCTTGATCTCACTCTACTATGAGAGCCTATACATGTGCCCTGGCTGCATCTCTCTCTCTCCACCTGTAACTACACAACAATCACTTCCTATATTGCTATTAAAGGGCGAAAATTATCCACCATCACCACCACCCCCTAGAGCCTCGAGGTGGTGGGCCCTACTCTAGAAATAACTATTGAAGAGGGGTGTATATCCCCGTTGGAATGCCTCCTACTGGGGGTAACTCTATGTCAGGTGCCTTGTAATCCTGCCACGCCTAGGCACGGGACCTTCCCCTATGGCTGGTTGTACTACTAGACCTTGTCCCCTACCACTAACATAACGATGTGAGTCGGGCCCATTATCATCATCATCACTGTCATCACCACCAATGGCTCGCCCTCATCACCACTAGGAGGCCCCACTGGAGGAGCTCTCACGCCGCGTTATACGCCACCCTGAAATAGTCAAATGACATGGAAGCACATCATGATACCATGGCACATACTCAGGCATAGTCCCCGGATCTCTAATATGTCTCAATGGCACCCACATAACAGGTACCACCTATCTAAAATTAGCGAGTGCTCTATCACGAGTGATCTGTGGACCCATATCAAAGTACTCTCGGGCCCTACGCATGTGTACCACCTATTTGGCCCAGGAACATCCTGGGTACTTCCAAACTACCTCTAACACCAATCCACCCTGTATAACTCCCACATATAGCTGCGGATTACCTAATATAAAATGCTCCACTGTGGCAAGATCTGAGCTCTAAACCATCCTCGGCCACTGGAAATGTTTGTAGGGCCTCCATATAATGGAAGTTTGATTGTAGCTCATCAAGCTCATGGTGATAGTGATATGCATCCCCATGTATGGCCACACATCATCCCTGTTGGGACCCAACCCATCGTAGAAGGCTCCTCGGGAGCCCGAACTCTCAAAACACCTAAGGGGTGACCAATGGCAATGTGGTCCCACGCCCAAATCTGAAGCAAGCAGGCTGGCCCTACTATCTTCTGATAGGTAGTAAGTAATCAAATGAAGGTCCCAATATAGATGGGCTAGGATGCACTGACCCCAGCAGTAGGTCTCTCCTGCTACCAACCCATGTATCACTCCCAAAGACCAAGTGGAAATGAAGCACCAGTCTTGTCAGGGAGTAAAACTCCACTGACAAATGCCATCATATAAACCACCACCCGATCTAGCTCTAAGTCATCAATGCACCATGATAGCCTAATGCTCATCCCACGCCGTGGTATCATCGGGACACCAAACAACTCTACAATGTATCATTGGATATCAATCCAGGTGGCTTTGTAGCCTGGATAAGCTGACCTTGGATCGGGACCATATAATCCGCCACACATCCTCTAGAGTAATAGTAATCTCCCCGGTCGGGAGCCAAAACATTGGCTCTCACTATGCCATCACTCTACTATGGCCATCAGTAGGCCATGATCTAATGTGATCTGGGGCATATCCGCCACGTGAGCCAATCCCATAACATATAAGAGGCTGATCCAATATCGCTCTGTCATCATCATCGAACTGCCTCTATCACTACTAACCGACCATAGCGCTCATGAGTCTAAAGAATGGGTAATATACGCTTGCAAAATCAACACAAGTGTTAGGCATTTACTTATTTCTATCTATTTTTCTAAGGAAAAATGCTTCTTTAAATCATCTAGCTTACTAATTATTCTTTTCTTCTACACTAATCTAATCTATATTCTTCTATACTTGGCTATTTTACTTTTCCATTTTCCCCTTCCATCCAAGGATGTATTGACGTCCTCTTTTGACACTGCATGCCCTCTTCACATACATACACACCCCAATGTACATTCAACCTTCTCTCCATTCGACAAAGGCCACACAGAATGCATACGCACCCAAGTGTGTGCCTACATGCCCTACCTTGGTGCACACGCATGTGTGCACATGCCTATTTTTTACCTCACTCACACACCACACCCCTCAACACATGCCCTAGTTCGACATGCATGCACGGGTCCCACTACTTTCCCTCCCGATGGGTGTGTGTGTCCCTATCAATCAATGTGCATACACATATCCCCATTCATTTTGACACATACGCGTGTGCGTACCATCAAACCGATGCATACGCCCATGCGCATGCATCAAAATTCTCCTACCTACCCTAAAAAGCCCTAAAATGCATTAAATGTGTCAAACACAAAGGATAGGCCACTCACGTAGGGTCCATCTGCTTGGGTCCCACATGAACTCTCTAATGTGATCGGTGCATGTCTCCTCCTGCTTGGTATTCTCACCATCTCACTCTAGGGCTATCGCTCTCACTCGCGGTAAAAAATTTGCAAGAACTCTGGTAGAAAGTGAATTGGTCGTGATTGATTTACCGACCCCAGGTGGGTATATTAACCCATTGTGATGCCCCTGGGCATGTTTTCTCCATATGATCATTCTAACCTTCTTCTATCCACTGTGATAATTATTTTTGTATTAAAATAATTATTTTTACTAATTTTCACACACTGGGGCACTTTGTGCCACCCTGCGGTTACTTCTCCATCGCACTGAAATGATTTATGAACCTTTCAAGTGCCTTTTCCCACCTCTTCCTCTATTTTTCATCTATTTTTCATCCATCGTGATAATTATTTATTAGTTTATTTTAAATAAATTATTCTCGACCCATCTTTCTTCTTGTGGGAATATATTCTGGCTCTCTGACAACCTCGCCTTCCCACTATCGCCCTCGTACTTTTTAGAATATCTTTGATCTTTTGAAATTCTTCTGACCGATCAAAAATCTAAAAGAAAAAATTAGAAAACTATTTAAAAAACCAAAAACATTGAAATACCTCGGAAATAGATTAAAACTTGGTAAACCGTTCATCTACGGCTGAAATTTGTGTCTCTCGCATGGCACTCATCCCATATCTTGCTGACATTTTCAAATATTTTGAAATAATGACTCATGGATCATATGAATCTTCAAATCATCTACAAAAGCTATGCTTGCTTACTTCGTCTGTACTCTGGGGCACTATCAGTTGCTTGGTACTATTTTTGTCGTGCACATTGCTTTTTCATTGACCAAAGTGTCCTCCATCTTTTCCCTTGCATATACACATTGCTTGGGGTCTCATCCTTCACCCTTGTCATTTTTTAGAACATTTGGGAATACATCTTGATAACAAAATATTTGTGCAACTATCTTGAACGTTGTTGGTTTAAGTGTGTGTGATTGTACTTACTTCCCTGTTAGGTGAGATTGTTTATTTCTCATATTGCATTGCATTCGTGTATGTTACATGGAGTTGGTATTTTAGCACATGATGGTTGTTTGTATCTTGGATTTTCATGTCATTTTACACCTCCTTCATATGCTTACATTTTAATAAGGACCGATGATGAGGATTCTAAGAAAAATGATGATTATGCATTGTTCTATAAAACATTTGCTTGTGGATAGCTCAATATCCCTTTTTCCTTGTTATTTTCTCATCTTCTTTCTTCCCAATTTATCTTCTCTTTTCTTTTTTGATCGTTGATCAAATTCCTCCATCACCCCATCGACACTCGAGGGGGCATCCTTCATCCTTCCTCCTTTTAATTTTTCTTCTAGGCTTCAAAATTTTCTACCCATTTGTACTTGTCTACTTTCTTTGAAGTGACGTAGCTTACGTCACCCCAAAGAGGGGAAAATGTAGACACCTGTAGTTTGACCAAAGCACTATTATTCCTAATATTTCCCTAGCTGGTCCTCTTCCTGCAAGTTGACAACACCTCGTCAGTTAGATCTATCTAACTCCCCTTGTTTGACCCTTTTATGGTCTCTTTCCTCTAATAAGTCAATTAAACAGGCTATTATAAGCCTCTTCATGGCTAAATCCTCTTAAATTCCTCTTCTTTTCCACCTCTATTAGCTCCCTGGAGTATCAATCCACTTCATTGGATTGATCAGGTCTTTTAAAACCCTCCCAGAACCCTAATTTCTCTCTAAATAGGGTTAATTAGCCTAACCTAGGTTAACTAGTCCTAACCATGGTCAACCTCTCCTAAACCACTTGTGGACTCTTTTTGATCCCACATGCACCAAAAATCCTCCCATTCTCCCAAATGAAAACTATAAATACCCCACTACCCCCTCTCATTTCCTAAGAACACTTCTCCCTCTAAACCAAATTATAGTATTATTGCTAGGGTTTAGAGTCTTTATTTCATCCATGCATTGAGCTATTTGCTTTATCATTGTCATACAAACAAGCATAGAGTAAATGGGAAGAACCATTGGCCTTGAAGCCATTAATGGTGAGCTCCCATTCTCTAAAAATGCAAACTGATTTCTTAAGTCTTTAGTAGGCATATTTTGTTAAGCTTTCAAGAATAGAGGTTAATGTTATTTGTTAGATTTCTTGTTCATTTCAAGTTTGAATGCATGCAAAAACCTTTCCTTAAACACATCCCCATCATAATCAAAAATTTCTCTTGTGGGTAAGTCAATAGTTTTCTCATCTCTGATGTAGAGGCATCAGTTTTAGGTATAAGAATGTCTAAGGGCTTTTAATTTGAATCTTCATTCAAAAGTGGACTTGATGTAGAGGCTTCGGGCATTGAAGAGGAATTTGAACTATATCAACAGAGAGGACACATATATATATGCACCCTTATGCACAAAAATATTGAGATCTCTGTAGTAAGTGAAGGGCTCTAGATCTCCTTATATCGTGACAATATGTCCCTCGTGTTTTAGTTTGATGTATTGATGGAATGTTGATGGCACGACCTACATGGCATGAATCCATGGTCGGCCTAGAAGCATATTGTATGGGAGTTCCAAGTCTAGGACATGAAACTTCATGTGATGACAAGTGGTCGACTTCCATGGGTAATGTGATTGTGCCATGTGACTCTCTTTCCGTGTTGTTGTAAGTGGTTATGGTAATGATGTGGGACTCGAGGTCTTCTTCGGTATGTCCCAATTGCTTAACTAATTTCAATGTGCATATATTCAATCCTGATCCGTTGTCCACAAGCACCCGTTTTATCTTTCGGTGGGTAACGAATACCTCAATATACAAGGGGAGATTATGTGTTGGATTTTTAATAGGGATCTCCCTATGATTAAAGGAAATGTGCTTAGTTGGTACAATGTTTGCTACCACAGCCTGAAGATGCGTAGGATCTACTTCTAGTGGCACTCTTGACCCTTTGGTACAAAATGTCCTTATGTACATTCGATATTTTGAGAAGATCTAAGATTGAAATCTTGGCAGATGTCTTCTCAAGTTGTTCTAAGAGGTTGTACCTACCATTTTGTGGGGTTGACGAGAGAGGTTCAGGAATCATGAGGTGGGCACGCCTTGTTACCATAACGCAATCCTTTCCCTTGATTTGAATGGTGTTCACATGGTCACTAGGAGAGTGGATACATCTAATGAGTGAATCATAATGATTATTATCTTTCTTGGTATATAGATAATTCACTACTTTATAACTCTGGGATGACTCTCCTCGATCTGAATTTGGCTCCTCTGACTTACCATGTTTAGGGAATGGTTCTTTGTATATCCCCATTTTCATTAGGCGTCGAGTTTTTCTGAGTTGTCCACTTCTATCTCCCCATTATCGATGAGGTCTTGGATGTAGTGACAATGTCATAAACATTTATGCATTTTATGTCCCTTGACACAATGTATCTCACAATAGTCATGGTCTTTGTACCATGAAGGTTGTGGAGCATTGTCATCAAAGGGTTGTGTCATGGGATAAGTCACCATGTGAGTTGCATCCAATTGTTTCAATATGACCGATAAAGGATCATTGAGAGGAGTGAACATTCTACATTTAGGTGGTGGTTGAATAGGTCCTTTGGTCAGTTTAAAAGGTTGATCGGTTTGAACCGTTTGCATGTGTTTGGAATCTGCGATCCCGTCTCCCACCACGTTCTTGTTATTTTTGAATATTTTCAACTTTTACGTAGGTTTAACGCTTTGGTTATCTTTAGAGTGTGATTTAAGAGTTCCTTTGGCAATAAGGGATTTCTCTATTTGAATTCCCTTCTCAATAACCTCCTTAAAAGTGTGAACACAATGCATTTCACGGTGGAAAGGAATTTATGGATTTAGATTGGGCACAAAAATACTCACAAGTTGCTTTTTTAGGGAATGTACTAGGGAGCGGCGACTATCCCTCTCCATCTTTGTATGAAGCTAGAAAATGTTTTGTTGGGATGTTTTTAGTTCCACACAAGTCTTCCATAGTTATGTCACTTTCTATATTATAGGAGAAGTGTCATACAAAATCTTTTGCTAGTTCAAGCCATGTAAAGATAGACCCTCAAGGTAAGTGAGAAAACCATTCTATGGCTGGGCCTCCTAGACTCTTTGGAAATATTTGTATGAGGTAGTTGTCCTTTGTAGGAAACTTCTTGGCATGCCATATAAAAATCTTTTACATGGTCTTGTGGGTCACCCTTCCCTCTGTATTTGTCAAATTTCGGCATGTCAAACTTTTTAGGGAAAGGTTGAAGTGTCATAGTTTTGTCAAATGGATAGGGACATAGCTCTTCATATTGATATTTTATGCTTTATTCCCCACAGTGCTCTCTTGGAGGCTTGTAAGTGTTTCCCTCATGGATTTCATTTATTGAGTGAGTAATTGTTCTTTGGTAGGAGAAGTAGGGATATATACACGATGATGCTCCATATTGTCTTCTCCTTGATTTTCTAGATGAAGTTCACTAATTTTGACCTTAGGCTTTGTCTTTTGGACATTCTTGTTTGTTTCTTTTTATATATGAGAGGTTAACAAGGCTAATTGTTGACTAAGGTTGCTAATTTGTTTACGAATAGCGACTTCTTCTTGAAAAGGTTCCTCTTCTTCTTCCCCGCTTTGTGGAGGTAGTTCAATATTTTCTTGTTCTATCCAGATTTTACGTGGTACTTTAATGAAAGGTATTCTATATCCCACTACATTATCATTTCCGCGTTGGAGGTAGAAGCATGTCCATGTGTTAAAATATCATCCATGTTGATAAGAGGTCGTTCCTCGTCATTAACATCATTTGTAGGTGGTATTTTCTTGTTGATAGGCATTTTGGCTCCCAATTCTACAACCAAGTGCAAAGACACCCTATCGTTTTTTTGAAAAGGAATTCACCTAACAAGGTGGGGTCGAAGTCAAATTCCACATGTGGGGATTACAACTTGTCACCATTATTATCTATCATGTCTTCTACCTCTTTTTCTGCAGAAAATAAAGGCCCAAGGTCATGGCCAATAAAAGGGTTTGACCCTTGTTTGTTTGAGGCTTCCCAAGTTTTTGCTTGTCTAGTTTCCAAAGCCTAACTGTTGAGTCCTAATCGTGTTTTAGGATCCATGACTTGTAACAGTTTCACTAAGGTATCTGTGAATGTGTTCAAATATTTGTTATCAAACCTAAGTGAAATGTAAAAAGAATGTCAAGAATATGAATGAGTATAAATGTTAAAGTACCAATGTGATAAAGTGATGACCTAAAAAAATGCACAAGTCAATAGTGATGTAATGTTTGGTACCAAGCCTATCAATCGAATGAAGTACTTCCTAGGTTTGTTTCAAAAGGTAGTTGGTGTTGTAAGATAATTAACAAGATGTCCCTACTTATGTCGAGTTCAAAGACATGAACAAGGCGTAAGTAATAACAAGAAGTTAATGTGACCTCCTAACAAGGTATACTAGAAGCAAGCCCAAATTCAATTAATACCTATATCCCAAAAAGTTCTAGTTACGATTGTGAGTGACACAACAATGTCACCAAGATATGTTAACCAAAATTTGTGAGAAAGTAAGGTATTAATATCAAGATGATATTGATATAACACACACAAGTGGTAACATGTAACACTTTTCAAAATTGAGGTAGTGATGGAATCAAACTAACAACTTTTAGTATAACTAAGAATTGTTAAAATGTGTATTGCGTAACCTTCAATGCATATATTTAGGTCAAGATTATAAGAAACAAGATGCAAATATCAAAATTGTAGTGACACGATATAAATAAGGTAACCTTTCCAAGGAAGTTCAAGGCGATGAACCACGCCTAACTATGATGGCGATCGACATTGGTACCAAGATCACAAAGGTAACCAATGATATGAATATGTCTCCATACACTTTAGGCGTTTAATGTACCCAAATTGAAACATGGATGGGTGTAAATGGATAAAAGTGGTAGAAATAATCAATTGATAACACAAAGGTAGTCACTCTTCTTTTGATCAACAAAGTGTCAAAAGAAAGTGAAGGAAGTAGATCAAAATGGGGATGAAAAATGTTGGCTTTACTTTGGCAGAGTTTCACCTCGCCTTAAGGAAAGTAAAAAACTAAGCAAAAGTAATGCTTCCCACATTTCGTGATGAATGATGGCTCACAACTCAAAACTTGTTTTGAAATGGTCAAAGTGGGCTCTTGGCCAAAGATATCTTCCTAGGTGGCTCTCTCAACTAGGTGTTACAAAGCTATCTTAAATGAGATCGATTTACCCAAAAAGTCACAATGACTAATTTGGGAGTATCTCAACTTTACTTTACCCCCTTTAAGCACAGTAGGCAACTAGTGCATCTATGTGTACTATCACTAGGGTTTCCATATGGACAACTGGTAACGCTAACTCACAAGGAACAACTAGTCAAGTAGGTTGTGTGGAGCACTTCCCATTTTTTCCACAAGGTTCCCTCTTGCATGGACTACTTTGGGGTTCCTAGGACCACCCCCATTGTTGTAGCTTAAGGCTTATGCCAAAGGGGTTATGTCCTAGTTTTAAGCGGATGGGACGTACCCTTATCCGAACCTGCAAATATAATGTTTTGAATGTGGTGTTCTTTTTATCTTGTTTAATTTTGATGTGGTTTGCTTGAACACCTTTTGGCAACCTGCACGGAAACTGTATTAGTAGTTTGATTTTGTTTCGAATCCACCTTTCTTTGACAAGCGTGTGTTTTGGTTCTGCACGACGGGTTAGTGATTTTCCATAAATAGAATAAACATCATTTCTGATTCTCAAGATCATCCAAGGATGCAAGAGAAGAGCATATGTGACGTTTTTAGGATCCAAGAATTTACCAAATGGAAAACAATTAATTCAAACACACCAATTTAACTCATTTCTACTCAATTAGGACATTCTCAACATTTTCCAAGTACAAAAAGACCTAAGAATCATTTTTGATTCCCAAGATCACCCCAAAGGATGTGAGGGAAGAGCATACATGACCTTACTCTTACAAGAAAGCATGCAAAGTCTATCTAGTCTAGAAAAATCATGTAAACATACCCTACAAAAATAGGCATTAATTAGATAAAACCTGAAAAGAAGTTAGCACTTTAACACACAAGATTTGAGAAAACTGAAATGTGCAAGTTAATTCAAATTGAAGCACCTGTGCACTAGTTTAGGCATGTGCACATGGGTTAGGGTGGCTGCACTTTGTGTTATTCAAATTCACGGTGTGCTGCGCCACTGAAAGGTTCCTACGCTAGGATTATGGTATGTATGCCGGGTAGCCAAAAGAGGTACAAAATTTAGAATCCAATTGTGTGCCTTCGACAACCGAGAGATGCCTGCACGGGGTTAGGGTATGTGCGCCAATGTATCCAAACAAAGGTGCAAAACTCGATAGTGTGCTGTGCCACCCGAGACATGCATGCGCCGGGGTTAGGGTGTGTGTGCACTGCTGACATGTTTACTAGGCAGTGTAGTGAAGGTACAATACGAACAAAGTGTCTACGCCGGGTTTGATATACCTATGCCGGGGTTAGTGTTCCTGCACTGGGTTTAATGTGTCTGTCTTGCTAGGTTAGTGCACCTATGCCCCTCCTGTAGTCAAAATACGACCAAAGACACCAAAAATCTCACAACACTTCAAATTTTAGTAAGTTAGCTTGAAATTGACAACAACCCATTAGAATGATAGCTCTAAATGAAAACCTATGCATATAATACTAGCAAAATTCTAAGAAATTGAACATTATTTGCTATATGTGCATATCAAAGGTTAGCCAAAAACAATAGAATTCAAGCTAGAATGTTAAGGGACTAAGGATCCGTCCCACTGGGCATGCCAAATGTGTACATGTATTTGTTAGCAATGCAAAAAGAATTAGAACTAACACCTAGTAGTCCTAAAACAAATCTAAATCAAATTCAATGCACCATCATGCTTAGAGCTTAAGCAAGACTAATCTACTAACATCCTTGCATCAAAACATGAAAAAATATTCAAATTAACATGTTAATCCATTAATCTCTATCTCTATTGAATCCTAATAAAATGAAATGAACCTATTTAGATCCTTAGAAATCAAAGGTTTGATTATATGTTTGAATCCCAAGGTTTTCAAGAATGGAGTCTTGTCAATCCATAGCTCTGAAGACCATTTGACATATTTTCATATGATTTCAAAACTTGGGTGGATGAATACAAGAAATGAAAGTAGCTATCTTCTAAAATGAATAATGCTCTAAGATGACAAATGGCTATAGCTTATTTGCTATATGCTCACTTTTGTTTCTCAAGGAATAGGTGTAGGTGTAAAGGTAGGAGGAGGGATCTTTATATAGCCCAATGGATAGAGGAATCTCTACATCCCTTTGTATGTGGGATAATAGAGATGTTGAGTTAGTTGTGGATAAGGGGGGTTTATTAATTAACCAAAGTGATTAATTAATAGGTGTGCAAGCTTATAAAATCTTTTTAGAGGAATATTAGCATGATTTAGACTATAGAAGGGAATTAAATCAACTAAATAATGATTTATTGATTTAATGAAAGGGGAAGATAATTAATTAATAATAATTAATTAGTCTAGATAGAAGGAAGGATTAATTAATGGAAGGTCGTTAATTAGGGTATTTTTTGAATAGAAGACTTAATTAATTAACGTAATGTAATTAATTAATGATGATAGGAGAGAAGATGAGCACTATTGATGATATGTTGCCAATTTGCAGGAAAGGGGATAATTAGCACAATTTAAGTATTTAAATTATTCAGGCTAAATTATAGGTGTCTACAATTTTCATAATTCCTCTTTACCCATACCTATGACCCACAATCACCCATTCCTCTTTATGATCTACAATCAATCATGCCTATCTTGACCTTGATTCAACCATACCTATATGACCTCAATTCAACCATGCCTATTTGACCTAAAATCAACCATGCCTAACTAACCTAGACTCAAACATGCCTAAAACCTACCAATCCATCTTTCTACCTTATCATATTCTTCCCTAGCTTACGGAAGAACTACATCGGCTCGAGGCCCCTTTTCATCGGAGGCTATGTAGGCAACACTCCAAGGGCATGTGGTCCTTGGAGGTTAGTTCGGCCATTCCTTACCTTACCCAATTTTCTCACTTTTTCTATTCACATTCTATCATAGTTAGTTTCTAACTTATACAACACTTGGAAATTAAACAAACATACAAGTATATACACATGTATACTTACCTATTTATTACATCACCATATCATATATTAACCATTTCACATTTCTATTTATATCAAACAAATGGAAATTTATACCACAACATACATATACCTCATTATTTATTTTCCATACTACCAATAACTTAGAAATTAAATCAAACCCAAAACCAAAAACACAACCAAATCCTACCTATACCTCGACTCAACCATGCCTATACCTCGACTTAACCATGCCTCAGTAACTTAAACTCTACTATGCCTAACCAACCTAAACTCAATCATGCCTATATGACCTCAAGACAATCACACCTATTACACCCTACACATAAGCCTGCATTACCTATACATTTCCTTAATTGCATTTAGGGACTTATTATTTATCTATACCTCGGCCTTACCCGTGCCATGACCTACATACCCTGACTTGAACCACCTTTTGTTACCTTTGAAATTATGTACTCGTTATACCTTGCGATGTTGTTACCCATTTTTAGCCTAATGACCTTACCTTTCCTATTGTCATGTTGTTTATCCTAAAAAAACCTTTGGTGTACTGGATCATACCTAAACGTTCCTACACCTAACCTAAGTTATGTTTCTAGACCATATCTTGTACCCTGGATACCTGAATCACTTCAACCTTGTTTGGATAAACCTATCAACCTTGGATGATGTAGATTTTGCAAGCTTTGCCACCTCATACTATGTCACATCTATACATGTGTGCGCATTTGATTGTTGTTACCCATTACCCAATATGACCCTTACCCATTACCCAAAGTGACCATACCCTTACCCACCTACCCTCACTTTCATCACTTACCCATTTATCAAACCACTCACTGAATCCGTCTAACACCTCATCAGTTCATGGTTTGAGGGGATCACCTTGATCCTACTTTTGACGACTTAACCTCCATTCACACCTAGAACACCAATTTCCTATTTTTGTCAACGTTGCTTACAAATATAAGCTACGCAACAAAAGTGGTAAAATGTAGACACCAAAATTAGGTCATACTCCCTTTAAACCCCGTTAATTAAATTAACCATATCCTACCTATTCATATCCCATAGTGCACATGTTAATTAAATTAATTAAATTAATTAATATCCTCACTTAACCACCTCACCTAGCCACCTCACTCAATGACCTACTCAAACCTCATTAATGACCTAAGACTGAGTCTAAACCTATCCTAACTAACTAGGACTTAGTATAAACCTAGAATTAACTCCTATTAACAAACCTAAAAGGACTCCTACTTATCTTGCCATGATCTATCACTCAAGACTCGATAGAAGGTTGGAGATCACACCAAAAATAGCAACAATTTGGCTATTTTTGGCCAACCTAGATATTCCCGCCTTGACCAGATGCCGGTTATATCTCAACCAACGTCAGTCACCTAACCATTTCTAGTTAGGTTAAATATGTTTCCAAAATCCTTTGCCCAGGTTGGTCAATTCATTCAAGATCTCATTCTTCCAGAGACTTGGAGCACTCAAATTTCTTTAGCACTCAGGTAAAAGAAGACACACGGAAGCACTACCAACATCGGTCACCATTCATCATTATCTTCATGTTCATAGATTTACTGATAGAGAGAGGCACTGAGAGTCTGAACTATGCCACAACATGAATAAAACGACTCTTCTCTCTTGATCTCTCTGTCACCATCTGCATCACCCACACTCTTTGATCTACTTTCCAATAAGTTTTTAATATCTCTACACTGAATCTCTAGTTTCCTTGTGTAGATTTATTTATTCATCTATGTAGTCTATTTCTCTCCATACCCATATAATTCCTTCCTTCCATCAACCCATCACCTGATCATACCCAGAATTTTCACCCATTTTCACCCTCTCTTAATCATCTTTGAGTCTTCAGAACCATTTTATGACCCCACTCTCACCATTTCCAACCTTTGTGTAATCACAGGGAGTCTGGAAAACTAATTCTAAGAACTTTATGCTAATTTCAACTACCACCTGTTACAGTTGCCAACGATGTCGGTCACTCACCTAACGACATCAATTAGTCACCGACAACAACAGATTCTGTGTGTCTAGAAATATAGCTTAGACTAGCAAGCTATTATCCACTTCCCAATAGACCATAACCCTTTCTAATCCTTACGAGACTTACCCGAGCCTATACCGGACCTATAACTCAACACTAGCCAATCAACCCTCTCGATTTTGACCTTAAACAACCTTTTACATGACCTTTCTTATTGTTTTTTACGATATACCTAAATCGTTTCAATTCCAATCGGATATTTACTTCGTGGATGATTTAACTAGTATTAATATTGTTATATAAAAGTGGATTGATAGCACATTCAAGAAGCATCGTGATTCCGGATCTAGCTTCCGCTAGGTAGTCCACTCATTATTTTGTTTAAATCTATTTGGTGGTATTGTTTTGTATCTATAGGTAGTTCCTCCTAGATAAAAAGGAGTTCTCACATCCATTTTGATCTAGAAGTCATCTACACACACATTCAAAATTTAATCAACATTATAACGGGTATTCCTCTTTGGCCTTCTACCCTTATCTATTTCATTAATTCTTTAAAGAATCCACTTTGAAACAATGTTCTTCTAGAGTTTTAAAGTCTTCTCCACTAAATTTGGGCAGAGCCTTTAATACGTTAGCCGAGATAGGATTCCACACCACCGGAGGTGTGGGTAGGATGAGAGGGCTCCCTTGATTCCATGAAACAAACCGCCTCAAAGGATGAACTTGAAGGCGATCCATAAAAATAGGTCGGAGAGTCCTAGCTAAGCTGTACGAAGGGCCTACCTAGCGGAGGTATCGAGAGAGTTAGGTTTGATGGAGACTAAGATCTCTAAATCTGTCTACCTCTCCCACATTACTTGGTGGAGATAGTTGTAAATATTCAAACACATCTTCCTCCTGGTCCTTTCTCTTATTCACATCCATCTTATAAATTAGATCGGACACTAACTAAGTACTGCTAAAATTAGTATATCTTCAAGATGTGTAGATGTCTGTCCCACCCAGGCATGCCAAGAAAACTATTAAAAATTATCTTTACGAATGAACCGTCGAGTCATTGGATACCTTAGGTTAGTGGGACATGCACCCTAAGGTAACCTCCAGATTTTAGAGAAACTGGATCTTCTACGAGGTGTGAGATAAGGTTAAAATAAATCTAAATAAAAGCTGAAAAACTAACTAAGGTGATGCATCGGAATAGATCCTAAAAATACACGATAGATATCTCCTGAGAAACTACCTAGAATAGTTTGAAGAGAATTTTAGCATGATCCACTATTTTAAGAAGTATCTTGGATTATTATAGTCCTAGGAGATATAAAACACGAAAATATGTAAATAATAGATGAATAAATGAAACCTAAGGGCATATAGCATACTAGATCTTCAAATTTATCTATAACTACTCAGTAGTGAAAGAATAGAGACATAAAATATGAAAGCCCAAGTACATAGAACAAGAACCCTTTATTTATAGAGAATACGATACATAAGGCCCATATGGCATAGATTACAACTTTCTTCTATAACAAAAAGTCTCATTTGAGGCTAAAAACTATAAATAAGCTCGAGTCTCGAATCACCTTCACATCCTTGTGTTTCCTTTTAAATTTTCTCCCTTTTTCTTAGACTGGAACACTCTTTTATAGATATTCCTGGCTCTTACTCCAATGTCTGGAATCAAAGCTTCCACCGACGCATTCAATTTTCTTACATGATCTTCCCTTTCTAGGTCAATATCTCAACTACATGTTGGGATATTTGTGATTGCCTTTAATTCATCCAATTGGCACTCCTTGAGTTAGTGATGTTCCTTTTCTACCACGTGGAGGGCGTGCACTTGTTTGGGGCCTTCCTTTCTTTCTCTTTATTTGAATTTGCACCTGGGTGACACGTGGAGTGCCTTTGCGTGTACATTATATTTCTAACTTTTCAACCCATCGAGGCAACTTCTTCGATCCGGGACACATGGAGGGACTACGCTAGTTTTGGGCCTTCCTTTCTTCGCTTCATGCCTCGAGTGCACTAAAGAGAAATGTGGACACCTTCCACATGCATCTTCATACTTAGTCGATTTTAGGCTTAGCGGACAAAAGAATAAGAGCCGGGGGAACGAAAGGTCTTGGTTAATAAAAGAGTCTTATGCAAAAGGAATCTACAAAAATAAACAAGATGACAAAAAGATGGGGTTAATTAGTATTTTCTTCACTCAAGAACCTTATAAGTAGTAGTATGAGACCAAGATAAATAAATGCGTAAAGTGCATGATTTTGTGACTAAATTTTACCCCCAGTTTATGTCGGCGAGTAGAAATATTGGTAACATAAATTAGATAGATATGCGTACCTAATGTTAGCATAGAGTGATAAAGAAGGCATGTCGAAGGACTAGAAAAAGTGTGGAATGACAAAAATATGGAGGAGCGTGAAAACTAAAGATGAAAAATGTGCAAATAAAAAGTGATGAGAGTGAACCTAGGGTGAAACACATGTGTGTAGATACCGATGTGTGTACCTATATGGTTATCAAAGTGTGTGTTACCACGAGTTTTGTGTTGATGATGTTGTTGTTGTTGTTTCCCCCATTTGACTGCTTGTTTCTCATATGGCTAGACCTGCAAGGAGAAAATGATCAAGTAGTAAAATATGTATGTATGTAAGTGTAAAAATGCTATGTAAAAGACACATGTAAATGTAAAATACAGAAAGTGTAAATGGAAAATGTAAATGTAAATGGAACATGTGTACCTGATCCATGTCAAGAAATAGTATAAAAGGATATCATGTATTGTGAGTTTTATGGGTGATCTCGTGCCATAAGCCGAAGAAGTGTAGGAGGAAATGCTATGTGTCCTCCAATCTCTAACTAATTCCCTGAATCAGTATGTAGATAACTTTGTATTGTCTTGGCTCTTTTGGTGATCGCGTCATTGGATGAAGTAGTGTAGAGAGGCACACCCATTGTAACCTCCAAGCCTGTAACTACTTCTTAGAATGCTAAGGACACCATGTCCTATAAATTCCACTATATATGGAGTTTGTAGACCGGTCCGAACCCACTCACTTTATATATAATCCACAATGTTAAGGAAGAAAGTACACGAAAACAAGTGTAAATGCATTATGTTAGTATGTAAACCCCAAATGATGCCCCCTTTTTTGGGACACATACGACATCATTGATAGGAGACATGCGACCCCAACAAGGACCAATCGCATGTACACCGTAACATGGAAAAGTGCTTCATAAAAACCAAGGCATGCACAAACATGAAGGCTATACAAAAACAAGTGTAAACATGCATGTATGTAGAAAATAATGTATAAGCTATGCAAACAGTGTAAAATCTACAAATTGTTTTAGTAAACACGCAAGAAGACAAAGTAACCTGCATAAAGTGGGTCAGTAAACATGGGACAACGATCATGATGTCGTAAGACATGCAAGGAAATCATGGGAACAATCAAGAAACAAGTGTGCACACTAAAAGGAAAGGCCCACATATAATAGCAAATAAGAAGCAGATAGTGTAACAAATAAGTATGGAAACTAATATCCCTGCATAACAAATGTTACACATGAAGCACCCGTTAGCATGTTAGAAAGATATCTAGTATGTCAAAAGTGTGTATAAACAAGTAATGCAAAGTGTTAAGTACAAAATGAAATAATAACACCTATAAGAGATGAATTTGGATGCCCCCAGTGACCAGTGTAGGAAGGGTAGAAGGTGAGCATCCATGTTGCATGTAAGAGACCTGTATCTACGATCACAACTAGAAAAATGTGTGAATGTGCATGTGTGTATGATATAGATAAATGAAATATAAGTAATCTAACTAGCATGTGTAATAAAGTGACCATGAGAAATCACAAGTAAGCAAGAATAAAAGAAACCATAATATGTAGTATGGTGTGGATGGATGGAATGAAATGCAATATGAAATGATATGGGCTGCATGCTCCCAGTGTATGGAAATGTATGCAATGAGGTTTATTTTTTTTTCCCCTTAGCAGTCAAGAATGAACCATAAATGAGAGTGCGTCATCAAGAAATGATCGAGTAGTGTGTATCGTATTTGACACAATGTGATGAATGTGTATATGTGTGGTGGTGAGGATATACGACATGTAGAAGAGATGTGCATGGACCTTATAGCCTAAGCGTATACCATGATGAAAGTAAAGGTGGAGTGATGATTTATCCCTAAGTGTATATCACTATAGGATGAAAAGAGGGAGTGGTGATGTAACCTAAGGTGTATACTAGTACAAAATCATAGAAAAAGGTGACGATTTAGCCTAAAGCTCATGTCACTTAAAGATGATTGGATGACTGATGATTTATCCTTAAGCGTGTATCACTACAAAATAGCCATAGGGAGTGGTGATTTAACCTAAGGTGTATACCACTACAAGATGATAGAATATGTGACAATTTAGCCTAAAGTGTATGTCACTAGCTTAGCAATGTCGCATGATGGAATGTGGAGTGGTGATCGCATGATGAGTGTAAGGTTCATTTGATTTGTAAACCCTTAGTAGTTTAGTATAGATTTATGAACTAAAGTGCATCATCATATGGTGAGTAAAATACACAAAAAACAATGTTGTTTATATAAGGATAAAATATGATCATGTGATGAGTGGAATGTGTAAATACGCAATGTGTAGAATGTAATGTAACAAGTGTAGAATGTGTAAAGTGTACTGTGTAAAATGTATGGTGCATAATGTATGATGAAATGTAATGTGTAATACCTATAGTGCAAGTGTGTGGGGTTCATGTATAGTAAGCCCTCAATAGTCAAGTGTGAACTAAAGCACAAGAGTGTGTCATCGGGTAATGATGACACTAAAACATATGTATGACTATGCAAGATGAGACGATGTTATGTGTGAATGCTAAAAGTGTGATGTAGTACTCTATAAGGGGTGTGTTAAATGATATTCCCCCAGTATATGATAATGCGTGCACTAGTTGATAAATGATGTATGAAGGTGATGAAGTACTATAGATTTTGTAAGATCGATTCAATGATGAGAGATTGCATGTGAGTGGTAGATTATTATAGATGTGTGTATGTATGGGTGGGTATGTAATGGATAGGTATGGTAATGTAAGATGAAATGAGGTTCTTTATTGTAAAGGACCCCTCAACAGTCATATAAGAACCATAAGAATATGAGTGTGTCATCAGGAGGGTAGGGTGACAAGAGTCACCTACCAAAGACCAAGTTTGCATTTAGTAGTGGAAGCATGGTTAACAAAAGTAACAATAGGATCATGTGATTGTGATGGAATTTGCAATGTGTCATGACCACTAGTAGGAGGATTAGTTTCTTTGATGAAAGTGATTGGTGGGAGATTAGACTTGAAAGGATTTTGTATTGCACTAGTTTTTAAGGGAGGTTTCTTAGGTCGACTTGGTAATGCAAATGACAAATTATAAGAGTGGTTTGTGAACTAATTTTGATAGGTGGTTGACTTTGTTGACTTGGGGATACTAGTAGGTGATTGCTTAGGTGGATCATGACTAATTGAAGGAGTAGCCTTAGGAGCCCATGTGGGTGTAACCTTTGTAATAGGATGTTGTGCATTAAATGAAATAAGACCTTGATGCTTAAGAATTTGGATTATGCGATGAAAAGTATGGAAATCATTGTCATTATGTCCATTGATTCGATGATAATTATAGTATGGATGACCTTGATATTTTCTAACCATGAAGGAGAAAAGTAATGAGTAGGTGGTAGGGTGATTAACTGATGACTAAGGAGCTAAATAAGAATGTCATGTGGTGTAGTATTATGCTCAAATATGAGAGGATCAAGAAATGACATGTCTTGAGGTTCAACAACATGATATATAGTGGTCATAGATTACATATGAGATGTGAAAGGAACACAAACATGTGATTGAGAAGCATCCTTAAGCTATTTAATTTCATATCTAACTCGATGTGATTGTGGATTACATGGCTGCAAATTTATCTTGAAATAATTTATGTAAGGATTGAATTGAGTGTAATAGGGGTTGAGTGGATGGAGAATCACTAGGATCGTAGTTGTTAGATAAACGTTTGAATATAGGACTTATTTGGTATGACGGCGTATTGTCATCTAAAAACATGCAGTCTAGCTATTTTTGCAAAACAACCTAGCAATGGGGATATCTTTTAAGTAAGTCAAATAAAAATACTTAATGACCCATGATAGAAGAAAGAGTAGGATCCTAAGCATGAAAGTGGTTGGGTTCATTAAAATGATTAACTAAAATTGACTAGCAAATGTATTAAATAAATAGTTAATCTAACCTATGAACAATATGTAAATGAAGTAAATAAATGTAAAAATTAGTATTCTAATGATCTAAGAAAATATGTAAAAATAAATACTAAACTCTAATGTGTAAGAGAGGATAGGAAAGAACTCAACTAATAAATGATGCTTGTGGGACTATGTCATGTAAAACAAAAATTAGAAAGCAGGAGCAATATGTTTAGGGGTCCTGCCGCAAAGGATAGATCTGGGTGATGTGGCTAGAGTGGAATGCCTATGAGAGGAATGGGGCACCTATAGGTGCTTTGGTAAGAATAATAAGTTCCTGGTTTGGGAAACATTTCTAGAGCTGATGCTCATAGAGTGGGAAGGTGATATGAAACCCTAGCTTTGTGCTGTTGCATTAATTTCCCGTACTACACTTTGAATTCTCCAAATATTCCAATAGGAAGAATGACTGTGAAAAAGACAAAGAAAATATCAAAACCCTAAAAAGAAAAATGCAAATGAATGGGTCGACTAACCTCATCTACCACAACACTTTGGCTTACTAATCGAGCATTTCACTACATTTCGGACTCGAGATATAGTTTTGGTGAGTGTGTACATGTCATGCCCTAGGTGGCCTTGTGTCGACACACTTTATGAAGTAGCGAACAATAACTAAATGTAGGAAATGTAGTAGTATGTGTGCATAGAATAGAATATAATCCCCCTTATGAAGTGTGATGTAGATGTCCTAGCTTGTGCCTTGATGATGGAGCTATATGGATGCAAACAAAATAGATGGATGTAACTATAGATGAGTGATAGTAGATAGTGATGATAGGTCCCTCATTATGGTCTCATAACTTTATATTTATAGGGTTATCTTGTTTTAATTTTATAATTGACCCCAAAAGGATGACCACAAGAAAGATAAATATGAAAAATGTCTAGAAGACATCCAAAATGTGGCAGGAAAGTGCTAGAAGGATTAGGGTTCCCAGGTGTGGACTGGGGCACTCTAGTACTAAATACGGGCTCACCAACCGAGGCTAAGATAACACAAAATGTATGGAAATGGCTGTACATATGGGGGCGAATAGGCCAAAAATACAAAAAAAAAAAAAATGGTCAAAAGGATGGGGATTAATTATGAATTTCTTCACTCAAGAACCTTCTAAATACTAGTATGAGATCGGGATAAATAAATGTCTAAAGTGCATGATTTTATGACTATAAAAGCCCTTTTTGGTATGGGTGGAATTTGAACATAGAGATGGTTCTCTCAACATTTTGGGCATCCAGGGGATGATCTACATGTATAATTACCCAAAGTGATGGGAAATTATCTATGCCTAAGATATTTTTATCTATGCAACTTCTTTGAAAAATATCCACTTCCTACACATCTCAAAACAATCTTATCATTGTAGTAAATTGGAAGTTTGTATAGTTCCCCTTTGAACCCATTTGTTTAAATATAAGATAGCTTCGAAATTGAATAAACAAGTTACCATAGGTAGAAATCAATTCCTAGCTTCCCGTGATACTCTATTGGTCACATTCCATTCTATCAATCTTACCAAAAACATGGTGAAGGCATTGTTAGAAGCATAATGAAATGAAAAGGGGGGTGAATTAGACCTTCAAAACCCTTAAAAAAATTAAAATTAGATTTCATACACCATTAACATTTAACCATGCATTAATGAAATGTTAAAAATAAGCAATAACCATCCATAAGAGCATAGACATAGAGTACACAAGAACACACGATATAAGTGAGATACTTTTGGGCATTATCAAATAATATAGTTCACTTCGCCACTTAGGAAGATAACTTAGGCACATTAGTGGAATGTCCATTCTAATGATCAGACCTCCTATGCTCAAAGGATGTTTATAGCTCCATCTATTAATACAAATAAACAACATACCCATTAGTATACAACTAATGACATATAAAATGACATTACTTACAAATAAATACTTACGTAATCTCATGATCACTCAAAATCATCCTTTGCCTCTCAAATTCATCAACAACATCAGTAGGAGGTGCATGAGTTGGAGTTATCAACTCCTCTTGTGGAAACCACGATGACGAAAATTAGAATATGCATGAATGTCCACTTATAAAACTTTTCAATTAACATCGTTGTCGGGGCATCTAGGTAATATTTTACAATGGACACCTCATGGCACCAAAATGACAGTTCCTACACATCTGGGAAAATTTTTAAACACTATTGGTGGTATCGTTCCCTTTGCCAAATCATCTCATACCTTCTCCGACCTACACCGGTCCGTCAATGTCTCTTAAGCGCACCGAGAGAAAAAACTTGTCAAATTTTTATGGGTGATAAATAGCAAAGCGGTGGCACTTGGTAATGACCCGTCTAAACCTACAGATGTGCATATGGTCTTCCTACAAAATCTTATTCTCCAATCTCTCACCCATATGTTCGTGGTTGCAAGAAATGAAACGTGACAAAACCTTCAATTAGAGTAAGTGTCAAAGATAAAAATTTGTTATAAAAAAATTAGTACAATATAGGCACCTTGTGACACCCTATAATGTCCCCTCTTAGGACAAGTTAGAAAATGGAGAAATACTTGTCAAAGATTAGGCAAAGAATGGATAAACCCTTTTGTATCAACCTAAAATATCCCAATGTCAGCTATTTCGAACCCAAATGGGGTTGGAACTAGCCAAGGTGGTGGGATAGATTGGAAGAAAACAATTGGAATTCAAACACATTCAAAACCAGATTTTACACAGCTGGAAATTAATTAATATTCAAACCTTGAACTGCTGCAATTTTCAAAAATTCATATCTTTGGCTAGAGAAGTCCAAATGAGTTGAAACTTTGGATCTTGGGCCACAAAAATATGAAGAATAACATTCCAAAATCAGATTTCGCACAACCAACATGAAACCCTAATTTTCCCTTAAAAGTAGGTCACCCAACACATTTAAGGCATCAAATCAACTCCAAAAATTATGAAATTACTTTCTCCTTATTCCTCCTAATTTCTACAACCAAATCCAATATTAAACTGACCTCAAACTAAAGATTTGATAACAAATATTAATTAATATAGCTGAAATCTTCTAAAATTCATAACTCATTCAATACTCCATATTTTTGCATGAAATAAAGTGCATAATAAACTAGAAATTAAGAGTTTTCTAATGCACTATAGATCTGAATTTTCTAAACATTAAAACCCCCTCAAAACAGCCCCAGAAATCTACTTCCAAGTCACTAGGGTTAGAATAAATTATATAAATTAATTCCAGCTCTTTTCTAACCTCCAACACACCCAAAATATCAGCCCTTGCTCTGAAATAATTAGTCACACACAATAGATTATAGATCTAGCACAAATGACCTCAAAACATGATAAAATAAACCCCAATCCAAGTCGCTTTGGCTCTAATAAATTGTAACACTAATAATAGTCACAAAGGTACCTCAAACCCTTCACCAAAATGCAGATTTACCTTCCAAATAAATGTGCCAACACTCTAAACAAGTCGCCTAATGCTTAGAATGGAGAAACCATGCATAAAAACACTTAATACAAGAGGGCACAATGAAAAGAGCAATAAAGTCTTCAATATATTCAAAAATGGATCCAAATTAAGATTACAATGAGAGAAAGAACAATGCTAGAGCTAGAGAATACATCTCATTACTCCAAGCATGGAGTGATATCAAATGATCAATCAACATAATCCCCTAGAGGAAATGTGACCTCCTTTTATAGAGTTAAGGTGCAAATCATTCAAAAGACCGACCTTTCCCTTTTGGAGGAAAAACATAAACTCTCATTATAATAAAGTCTCTAATAAACCAAGACTATGTGCACTCTATTATTTTTAATTAAATAATAAAAGCAACTATCCTATGTGCACATTTTAATACTAACTAGAGATTCCCACTTGAAGCACTAGGCATGCCAAGGGTTATAATGAAAATGAAGGAGATAAATAGATATATTAGTAATGTCCCAAAAAGGGGACATTACAACAGTACTCCCCACTCAAAGATTGCTTGCCTTCAAGAAATATAAAGTTAATAGATCCATGTATCATGCACCCAAGAGAATGGATGAAGTGATGCCTCTAAAGTCTTGCTCCGGTGCCACGCCAAGTGAAGACACACTTGGAAGAACATGTGGGCTTCCTTCATGACAATCCAATCATGTGTGTGATCAACTCCATAGTAGTAACTCCAAGTGGTAGTGCCTTCATCATAAGGAGATGAATAAAAATCCACATGAGCTTTGATAAGCCCCAAGATTCCCACTCAATAATGCCCTCATGAAGTGAATAGGACAAGTAGTCTTTCTTCACATGTCTTCAATCCTGCACATGAAGCAAACACATTAGAAAAATCATAAGTGTTGAAAACACTTTTTCAGCTTCTTCTCCATGTCTCCAAGGCATGAATGGCTCACAACTCATCCTCATACATGGTTGCCCCCAAACTCTATCATGTTACCCCAAATGTTGTTGTAGGTGTGCATATCCTTCCAAAAATCAGAACTAAAGTGGTTGGTATCCACCCCAAAGTAACCATGCATAAGTCAACAATGATCACCAACAACAAGTCCATCAACTTCATGGCTAAAAACTCAACTGTAGAAGTGATAAGGGGGCTGGAAATAATGATGACAACCATGAAAATGATAGGACAACAGTTATCATACTTCAAAAACTTTACCCCAACATGAAAGAACAAACTAGTTGAGGAAAATGACTTCATTATGACTGAAATTTCACTCCCAACTTTAGCCAACTTCCCATCTAGGTGAGTGTGAATCATGCAATGAAGGATAACCAATTTGAAAAAAACTTTTCTTGCTCATGCCAAGTGCACCATCAAAGTATTGAATGACAAAATCCATAGTGGCTGTCCTAACAAGTTTTTTAAACTGAAAATCATCATTATCACTCAAAAAGTACCTTTCCCATTGATTTCTGGATCTACCAAGGTTAGGACATGCTTGCCAACACTTTTGTTTACCATATTCAATTCTGAAATCTCACTTGAACACATGAAATCAGATGTAAAAATCAAAAATCAGATATGATATTCTTTGCAAAAATACTTGGTTCCCATACCTTTGAGTGCCCATGTGAGTGATCTTGTCCCAAGGAGTCTTTTTGCTCCATTTTGCATTCCCTAATCCTCATTTTATCTTTGTCACTTACATGTTTCTCATTAGAAATACAAATCTGAAATGGAAAAGTATGCAACCATAATCCAACCTCTTCATACCTTGGAATGATATCATGTGAGTTGTTTATCATACCTCCATTGGGAAGAGTGTTAATCACTCTTTCTTCTTTGCCATTATGTTCCTTATGCACCCAAGTGTTAGGAGCAAAAATACCAACAAGAGTGTGACCAATATACCTCATGTTGCAAATCATTTCCATCTTTCTATCATGCCCATAACCATACCCATCAAAGCTCAACATGGAAGGAGAAATATTTAGCCAACTTCCCATCTAGGTGAGTGTGAATCATGCAATGAGGGATAACCAATTTGAAACACAACTTGTTCTTGCCCATGCCAAGTGCACCATCAAAGCATTGAATGAAAAAATCCATAGTGGCTGTCCTAACAAGTTTTTTAAACTGAAAATCATCATTATCACTAAAAAAGTACCTTTCCCATTGATTTCTGGGTCTACCAAGGTTAGGACATGCTTGCCAACACTTTTGTTTACCATATTCAATTCTGAAATCTCACTTGAACACATGAAATCAGATGTAAAAATTAGAAAATCAGATCTGATATTTTTTGCAAAAATACTTGGTTCCCATACCTTTGAGTGCCCATGTGCATGATCTTGTCCCAAGGAGTCTTTTGCCTCATTTTGCAACCCCAATGCTCATTTTATTTTTGTCTCTTACATGCTTCAAATTAGAAATACAAGTCTAAAAATGAAAAACTATGCAACCATAAATAAAACTCTTCATACCCACCATGAATGATATCATGTGAGTTGTTTATCATACCTCCATTAGAAATAGTGTTAATAACTCTTTCTTCATTTCATTATGTTCACTTATGCACCCAAGTGTTAGGAGAAAATACCAACAAAGTGTTACCAATATATCTCATGTTGCAAATCATTTCCCTCCTTAGATCATGCCCATAACCATACCCATAAAATATCAACACCCACAAAGTAGAGGAAACTTTCTCTATACCACCGTAATGTACACTCTTAAGATAAGTTAGAAAATGGAGAAATACTTGTCAAAGATTAGGCAAAGAATGGATAAACCCTTTTGTATCAACCTAAAATATCTCAATGTCAGCTATTTTGAACCCAAATGGGGTTGGAACTAGCCAAGGTAGTGGGATAGATTGGAAGAAAACAATTGGAATTCAAACACATTCAAAACCATATTTTACACAACTGGAAATTAATTAATATTCAAACCTTGAACTGCTGCAATTTTCAAAAATTCGTATATTTGGCTAAAGAAGTCCAAATGATCTTAAACTTTAGATCTTGGACCAAACAAATATGAAGAATAACATTCCAAAATCAGATTTCACACAACCAACAAAACCCTAATTTTTCCCTAAAAAGTAGGTCACCCAACACATTTAGGGCATCAAATCAACTCCAAAAATTATGAAATTAATTTCTCCTTATTCCTTATAATATCTACAACTAAATCTAATATTAAACTAATCCCAAACTACAGCTCTGAAATAAATATTAATTAATAATAACCAGATATCTTAGAAACAACTCAAGTCTTCTAAAACTCATAACTCATTCAATACACCATATTTTTGCATGAAATAAAGTGCATACTAAATTAGAAATTAAGATATTTCTAATGCACTATAGATCTAAATTTTCTAAAAATTAAAACCCCCTTAAAACAGCCTCAAAAATCCACTTCCAAGTCATTAGGGTTAGAATAAATTATATAAATTAGTTCCACTCTTTTCTAACCTCCAACACACCCAAAATAACAGCCCTTTCTCTAAAATAATATACCTCAAAACATGATAAAATAAACCCCAATCCAAGTGACTGTGGCTCTAATAAATTACAACAATAATAATAGTAATAAAGGTACCTCAAAATCTTCACCAAAATGCATATTTACCTTCAAATAAATGTGCCAAAATCTAAACAAGTCGTTGAATTCTTATAATGGAGAAACAATGCATAAACACACTTAACACAAGAGGGCACAATGAAGAGAACAATAGAGTCTTCAATATCTTCAATAATGGATCAAATGAAGCTTATAATGAGAGAGAGAGCACAATGCAAGAGCTAGGGAATACATCCATTACTCCAAACATAGAGCGATATCAAATGATCAATCAACATAATCCTCCTAGATGAAATGCGACCTCCTTTTATAGAGTTAAGGGGCAACGATCATTCAAAAATATTGACATTTCCTTTTTAGAGGAAAACATAAACTCTCATTATAATAAAGTCTCTAATAAACTAAAACTATGTGTACTTTATTATTTTTAATTAAATAATAACAACTATCCTATGTGCATATTTTAATACTAACTAGAGACTCCCACTTGTAGCGCTAGGCATGCCAAGGGGTTATAATGTAAATGAAGGAGTTAAATAGATATATTAGTAATTTCTTGTAAAAGAGGAGATTGCAACTATACTAATGGTTCCCACATGTTTGGGTTGGATTTTAAATGCTATCATTGGCGTTGTTCCATTGCTAAACCGTCTTGGACCTATTGCGCTACACCGGTCCATAAATGTCTCTTAAATGCCCTAAGAGAAAAAGCTTGTCAAACTTTAACAAATGATAACTAAGCAAGATGTGGAACTTAGGAATGTCATGTATGAACATGTGTATGTGTATATGGCCCCCTAAAAATCCTATCTCGCTTCTCTTATCTCTCGTTAGTTTATTTATGGTGGTAGTAAATGAAACGTGACAAAATCCTTGAATTAGCATCAATGTCGGGCATCCAGGTGATATTTTAGAATGGACACCTCATGGAACTGATTTGATGGATCCCACACATCCGTGCGGTCTGTTAGAAGCTACCAATTTTGTCATTATATTTCCAAACCATCTCATACCTTCTTATGGGCTACACCGGTCCACAATGTCTCTTAAGCGCCCAGAACAAAACTTGTCAAACTTTGATGGGTGATAAGTAGAAAGTCGTGGCACTTGGGAATGTTCCATATGAACCTACATGTGTGCATATGGCCCTCTACAAAATCCTAACTCATTTTATCCCGTATCTTGCCCATTTGTTCGCGGTGGTAGCAAATAAAACATTGCAAAAAACCTTCATTAAAGTCGATTGTCGAGATAAAAATTGTTTAAAAAAATTAATACAATATAAGAACCTCATGGCACCAAATCGATGGTTCCCACTTGTCCAAGTAGGTAATTAAACACTATCGGTTGTGTCATTGTTTAAAAACCATCTTGGACTTTCTAGGATACATTGGTATGTCAATGTCTCTTAAGCGCCCTAAGAGCAAAAACTTGTTAAACTTTGACAAGTGATAAATAGAAATCCGCGACACTTGGGAATGTATCATCTCGAAACTATGGATGCATATATGGTCAATATACAAAATCCTATATATATTTCTCCCATATCTCTCCCCTTTGTTTATAGTGGCAGCAAATGAAACTCCGGCAAAAGCCTTTAATTAACATCAATGTCGGGAATTTAGGAAATATTTTACAATAGACACCTTGTGGAACCCAACCGATAGTTCTCAAATGTCTAAAGGCGGGCTGTTAGAGGTTACCAATTGTGTCTTTTCAATGCTAAACCATCTTAGACCCTATAGGCTACATTGGTTTGACAATGTCTCTTAAGCGCATTGAAAGTAAAAACTTGTCAAAATTTGTCTAGTGATAACTAGCAAGTCAGTGGCACTTGGGAATGTTCCGTCTGGACCTGAGATACACATCAATCCACCTAGAAAATCCTATCTCTCTTTCTCCCATATCTTTCCCATTTGTTTAGCGGTGGAAGTAAATGAAACATGGCAAAAACATTGAACTAGAGTCAATGTTGGAGATAAAAATTGTTTTAAAAAAATTAATACATTATAGGCACCTCATGGCACCAAACCTTGTGTTCCCACACATTCGGTGGGATTTTAAATTCTATTAGTGGTGTCATTTCTCTCCTACTCCGTCTTGGACCTTCCTGGTTACACCAGTCCTTCAATGTCTCTTAAGCGCCATGAGAGAAAAAACTTATCAAACTTTGACGGGTGATAACTAGAAAACCGTAGCACTTGGGAATGTCTCGTATGAACCTACAGATGCATATATGGCCAGCCTAAAAATCCTATCTCGTTTCTCCCAAATCTCACCCATTTGTTTGCACTACCTTGCGCAAATGAAATGTGTCACAAGCCTTCAATTAACATCATTGTCGGGCATCCATTTTGATATTTTAATAGAAACCGATGGTTCCCACACATATGGGTGGGATGTTATATACTATCGGTGGTTTCTTTCTATTTACAAACCATCTTGAACCTTCTTGGCGACATTGGTTTGTCAATGTCTCTTAAGCGCCCTGAGAGCAAAAACTTGTCAAAATTTTGATTGGTTATAACTAGTAAGTCATATACATGGAAATGTCATGTCTAAACCTATGGATACACATATGGTCCACTTAAAAACCCTAACTCAGATTCTCCCATATCTCACTCATTTTTTCATGGTGGTAGAAAATGAAATGTGGCAAAACCATCAATTATGGTTAGTGTTAGAGATAAAGAATTTTTTTAAACATTAATACAATATAGGCACTCGTGGCATCGAACCAATGGTTCTCACACATTCAGGTGGCATGTTAAATGATATAGGTGGTATCGTTTTGCTTCTAAACTATCCCCGAATCTTTCGAGCTATATTGGTCTCACAATGTCTCTTAAGCACCCTAAGAGAAAAAACTTGTCAAACTTTGATGGGTGATAACTAACAAGCCATGACACTTGGGAATGTCTCGTATGAACCTACAGATGTGCATATGGTCCACCTACAAAATCCTATTTTGGTTTCTCCCATCTCTCGCTTTTTTTTTTTGGTGGCACCAAATGAAACCTCGGAAAAAAACCTTCAATTAGAGTCAAGTTAGAGATGAAAAATTGTTTAAAAACAATTAATACAATATAGGCACCTCATGACACCAAAATAAAGGTTCCTACATATCTGGTTAGGATGTTAAATTATATCAGTGGTGTCGTTCCATTCCAAAACTTTCCTGCACTTCCGGGCTACATTGGGTCATCAATGTCTCTTAACGCCCTAAGAGAAAACCTTGTCAAAATTTGACAGGTGATAACTAACAAGTCGTGGCACTTGGGAATGTCCCGCCTAAACCTATAGATGTGTATATGGCCCACTTACAAAATACTATCTTGGTTTCTCCCATCTCTCACTTGTTTGTTTGCGGTGGCGATAAATGAAACGTGGAAAAAGCCTTCAATTAACATCACAAGGAATCCATGGATATATTTTTGCAATGGACACCTTACGACACCAAACAAATAGTTCCCACACATCTTGGTTAGCTATTAGACACTATCGGTGGTTTTTTTCCGCTACCAAAACATCTCAAACCTTCGAGCTATACCAGTTTATCAATGTCCCTTAAGTGCCCTAAGAGAAAAAACCTATCAAACTTTGATGGGTGATAACTAGCAAGTTGTGGAAATTGGGAGCTTCTATCTGAAATCTACGAATGCACATATGGTCTACCTATAAAATATTGTTCTCTAATCTCTCGCCTATTTGTTTGCAGTGATAGAAAATGAAACTTGGCAAAAACCTTCAATTAGAGTTAGTGTCGAGATAAAAAATTGCTTCTAAAAATAATACAATATAGGAACCTTGGCACCAAAATGATGGTTCCCACACATTTGGGTGGGATATTTAATGACATGGTGGTTTCATTCAACTACAAAACTCTTGCAAACCTTCTAGGCTACACAAGTCCATGAATGTCTCTTAAGCACCCGAGTGCAAAACTGGTCAAAGTTTGATGACCGATAACTAACAAGCCGTGGCACTTGGGAATGTCCCATCTAAACCTACAGATGCATATATGGTCCACATACAAAATCCTATCTTTGTTTCTTCCATATCTCACTCATTTTTTCGTGGTGGCAGCAAATAAGATGTGGTAAAGCCTTCAATTAGTATAAGTGTCAAGGCATCCAAGGAGATATTTTACAATGGGCACCTCATGGTAGTAAAAATTTGGTTCCCACATGTCTAGGTGGGATTTTAGACTCTACTAGTGGTTTCATTCCATTGAAAACCATCCCGAACCTTCCGGATACACCGGTCCGTCAATGTCTCTTAAAATCCCTGAGAGAAAAAACTTGTCAAATTTTGACGGGTGATAACTAGCAAGTCGTAGCACTTTTAAATGTCCCATATGAACATACATATGTGTATGTGGTCCACCTAGAAAATCATATCTCAATTTATCCCATCTCTTTACCATTTGTTTGTGGTGGATGCAAATGAAACATTGCAAAAGACTTCAATTAGCATTAGTGCCGTGGTATCCAGGGTGATATTTTGCAATGGAAAGCTCGTGGAACTAAACCGATAGTACCCAAATTTCTCGGGTGGGCTATTAGATGCTGCCAATAGTGTCATTCTCCCGCCTAACCATCTCATACCTTCCAGATACACCGGTCCATCAATGTCTCTCAAAAGTCTTGAGAGCAAAAACTTTTCAAAATTTGGAAGGCGATAACTAGAAAGTCGTGACACTTAGGAATGTACCTTATGAAGCTACGTATGTGTATATTATCTTCCTAGAAATGACTATCTTATTATCTCTCATCTCTTTCCCATTTGTATGCGGTGACAAAAATGAAACGTTGCAAAAACCTTTAATCAACATCAATGTTAGGGCATTCAGTTGATATTTTGTAATGGACACCTCATGGCACCAAACTGATGATTCCCACAAATATGGGTGGGATGTTAGATGCCACCATTGGTTTTGTTTCATTTCCAAATCATCTCAAACCTTTCGGGCTATACTTGGTCCGACAATGTCTCTTAAGTGCCCTAAAAACAAAAATTGTCAAACTTTGATTAGTGATAACTAGCAAGCTATGGCATTTGGTAATGTCTAATCTCAATCTAGTGATGCTCATATGGTCCAACTACAAAATCCTATTTTGGTTTCTCTCATCTCTTGCATGTTTTTTTCGAGTGGTAACAAATGAAACTTGGCAAAAACCTTCAATTAGAATCGGCTTTGAGAGATAAAAATTGTTTAAAAAAAATTAATACAATATAGGCACTCATGGAAAAGAACCAATGGTTCCCACACATCAAAGTTAGATTTTATACCCTATTGGTGGTGTCATTCCACTATGAAACCATCCCATACCTTCTAGGCTACATTGTCCACAATGTCTCTTAAGCGCCCAAGGAGAAAAAACTTGTCAAACTTTGACGGGTGATAACTAACAAGTCGTGGCACTTAGAAATATCTCGTATGAACCTCTGAATGCATATATGGTCTACCTAAAAATCATATATATATTTATCTTATCTCTTTCCTTTTTTTTAGCAGTGGCAGCAAATGAAACTTTACAAAATCCTTCAATTAACATCAATGCAAGGGCATCCAGGGCAATATTTTGCAATGGACACCTCATGGCATTGAACCGATGGTTCCCACACATCTAGGTGGGCTATTAGATGTTACCAAATGTGGTGTCATTATGCTATGAAACCGTCTCAAACAGATCAGGATACACCGGTCCGTCAATGTCTCTTAAGTGCCCTGAGAGAAAAAACTTGTCAAAATTTGACGGGTGATAACTAGCAAGTTGTGGAACTTGGGAATGTATCGTCCCGAACCTAAAAATGATCACATGGTTCACCTAAAAATCCTATCTTAGTTTCTCCTATATGTTTGTTCGTGGTGGAAGCAAATTAAACGTGGCAAAAACCTTCAATTAGAGTCGATGTCGAGATAAAAATTGTTTTAAAAAATCAATACAATATAGGCACCTTGTGGCACCAAACCGATGGTTCCCACACATCCGTGGGATGTTGAATATTATTGGTGATGTCACTCCGCTTCCAAATTGTCCTCCGATCTTCTAGGCTATACCGGTCCATCAATGTCTCTTAACCTTGTCCTCGAGCAAAAATTCCAAACTTTGACGAATGATAACTAGCTATCCGTAGCACTTGAAATATCCCGTTTGAACCTATAGATGTTTATATGGTCAGCCTATAAAAACATATCTCGGTTTCTCCCATATGTTGCCCATTTTTTTGCGGTGGCGTAGAAAATGGAATGTGGTTAAAGCCTTGAATCGCTATTAGTGTCAAGGCATCCAGAGATATTTTACAATGAACACCTCATGGCACCAGCACCTACAGCTTTCACACATGTCTCGGGTGGGATTTTAGATGCTATCGGTGGTGTTGTTCTAATGACAAACCTGTCTCGCACCTTCCGAGCTACACCGGTCCATCAATGTCTCTTAAACGCCTTGAGAGTAAAAAATTATCAAAATTTGACAAGAGATAGCTAGTAAGTTGTGGCACTTGGGAATGTCTCTTTTGAACCTGATGGATGCACATATTAACCTATAAAATCCTATCTTGATTTTTTCCATCTATCACCCGTTTGTTTGTGGTGGTAACGAATGAAACGTATCAAAATCTTCCAATTAACATTAGTGTTAGAGATAATTTTTTTATAGAAAAATAGTACACCATAGGCTCCTTGTGGCATCGAGCCAATGATTTCCACATGTTCGTGTGGAAAATTAGATGCTCTTGATGAAATGAGAATATGTAAGAGGTAAAAATAATGTTAAAAAAAGAGATTTCATATGATATAGGTGGTGAAATGAGAATGTGTTCTTGTTAAAAAGAATGTGAAAAAGAACTCTCTCTTTCTCTATCTCTTTTTGTTGTCTCTCTCTTTCTCTCTTGCCCTCTCTCTCTTTTTGTCTCTTTTTATTTCTCCTTCTCATTATCTCTCTCTTTCTTTATCTTTCTCCTTCTCTCATTCTCATTCTCTCTTTCTATCTCGCTCTCTTTCTCTCTCACTCTCCTCATTCTCTCTCTCTCTCTCTCTCTTTTAATTATCAAACATATGAAAATGGAAGAGCCTATATTTTGAGGAATGAAGCAACTAAATAGAGTGTAGAGTATGATGTATGAAATTACACTATTTTTTGTTAAGAATTTTCTTTTGTGCACACCCGAAGGTGCTGGTAAGACCAATGTTGTCATGTTAACCATACTTTAATAGATTTCTCTCAATATGAGTCCATATGGTTCCACATATAGAGGAAACACAAATAATTGTAACCACTCTTGAAAAATGGGATATCATTACCTCGAAAGTTCGGGATAAAAGTTACACTCAACTTGTGATACTTTTGATTATTGATCAGATTCATCCTCTACATGTCAATAGAGGATCGGTGTTAGAACACATTATTTCCAGGAAAGTTAGGAAAATTGAGAATACCCAGAAATGATATGGTTACTTGGATTGTTTGCAACATTTCCAAATTTTGATGATGTTTCCCTATTCTTAATGGTTATAGACAAATTTTGGTTGGTTGGATTGTCTACAACATTGCCAAATTATGAGGATGTTTATGGTTTATGGTGGTTGACAAGTCGAAAGGGTTGTTCTATTTCGATAATAGTTATAGACCTTTTTTCCTTATGGATTTTCAATTCACCATGTAGGGATGGCAAGGAGAGATAAGACTATGGTAGAAGAACTTTTCCTTATGGGCATGTTATCAAAGTTTTAGTATCAATCTGCCACTCTCTTTTATCTCTTTCTCTCTCACACGTTCTTTGTCTCTCTTTCTATCATTCTCTCGCACTAGTTCTCAATTTCTCTCATTCTCTCTCTCTCTCTCTCACCAATTCTCTCTTTCTATGTATATCCTCTTGCATTATCTCCTCTCTCTATAGTTACAATTTAATTATTATAACTAATGTAATATTACATTGTCTTGTTACACATGTTTCATTTGAATTATTAAGATTCTAGAACTTGATGGCATTGACAATGAAATTATATTATTATAATTGATGGCATTAAATTATTATAGTAGTGGCTAAATTGTAAATTAGTCACATATATATTTTAATTCATATGTTTAAAAAAATAAAAATTAACACTAATAATACATTGTTGAGATGATAAAGTACAACTCAAATATGGAAGCATATAAGGATTGGACATGTGGACACAGGGGCACGTAGAAGTATAGTAAGATAGGACACGCCCATGAACAATTTGAAAACAAGACTTATCCACTTTTACGCTTAAGGCTAATTTTGGACATGCAAAGAAGAACACGTTTTGTAGAAGAATTATAGAACACGTGAGGCTATTTTGGGACTAGCAGAAGATCGAGCACCATGTAGAGTTTTGGAGCTAATAATAGGATTATACTATAGTTGTAATATTAGATGATCTATTATTAGCACTTGCATGCTTTTGTATTCTCATGTAAGGGTGCATGGCTATTATTAGCATGTAGCCTATTTTTGAAGGTGCATGGAAAGTGAAGGGAAAGTCCCCACCCCTATAAATATGTATTGATTTACATGGTTTAGATAGTTTGAGATTATTGTAGTGTTATGCTGCGAGTTTGTTAGCGCACATGACTATGGAGACTGTGATATGTATGTATACACTTTTCGTGTTTTAAATTATTCAATATAATGGATCTTATTGGATGGATATTGGTGTTGGATGTAACTAAACATGGATCTTGTATGGTAAATTTGATTATTATAATTGTTTTAGTTAATATTTCATATGGTTAAGATCTAGATCTGGTTTATGTACCGTGGAATACTTGATTATCATTATGAATCTGGGATATGATTTCAATCATGCTAAAATTTTGTATAAGCTTCTCTAAAGAGGGACCTATTACCCTTGTGTGCTTTGGGTGAGTACCAAGTTCATGTTGGATGATGTGCCAAAGGTGTGCCTTAGGCTTTTGTGGGTATATTCTAGGCTACATCATTGGTTCCGTTACTTGACCTCTTTTCAATTGTTTTTCAGGATGTTGTATAATGAAGATATACCAATTGACTCTAGCCAATATTGAAGAGTGGTTAGATGATATAGAGGAAGACTATGCTCGTAGATTTAGCATTGGATATGATTTTAATACATGTGCATGGGTTGAATGCGAACTCCGTATCACGAGCTTTACGGGATGTTATTTTCCTACTTTCCTATAAATCTATACGAGTGGTTGGTTACTTATGCATCTAAAAGGAATTGGAGGTTTCAAACACTTGTTTGGATGCAGAATAATTCCATGATTTGTATGATACATATATAATTTGGATGTGCTCTGTGGATATTTAGTTCCATAGAGTTTTGAATAAATACACATGGGAATACGTAGTTTTGACTTATTCTTTCCTAGAAGTTTCTAATTTCCAGCTTTTACGTGAACCTAGAGGTTCGTATTTGTGTAGACTTCCACTAGAAATTAATATCTTGATTGTGACCCTAGATTTGGAAAAGAGAAACCCATGGCTAACTAAACCCCGCCACGTGTGGGGGTAGGACCAGTTTGTAAAGATGGAGGACCTAATGGCATAGAGATAGAGAGATGAAAGGTGGATTAAGGTTATGTTATCACCAAATCAAACACCTTCTCGATTTGCACAAGTGTGTGAACTTGAGCTCACGATGTGACCGGGTAACATGGATACTATCTCCAAGTTGTGGGCTTTACTACTTGAGATAGACCCCCAAAGAAAGATGGTTCTTCTCCTAAACTACCCGCCACAATCTACTTCTAAAGTAGGAAGAACTATCTTATCCTAATCTAACTTTTCAAGGATCTGGGGAGAGAGTACATGAAAGTAAAGCCTATAGTAACAACAAAGTGATACACCGAGAAAAGAAGGGTGTGAGAACAAGCTCTAATGTGTGAAAATGGGAGAAAAATGTAGATTAGAAAGGGTGAAGATATTTCTCCATAGTATAATAAAAAAATTCAAAACAAATTTTCATGTATACAAAATAATAATAGGTCCCTATAAGAGCATAGAGTAGACACAAACATCTGTAATAAGATTAGAGAACCAAGGAGAATACAACAAACACAAGGGAAGATACATCCATAAAATTGAATCTATTGCTTCACTAATATGCACAGTCCCAAACTATTATAAAGGAAAGACTCAAACACCATGTAGGAGTCCACTACAAAGGCATGCAACACATTGGCTTCACAAAAACCAAAATGACAGAGTTTTGCTACTCAAAAATATCCCCCTTTACAATGAGCCTAGCATTCTAATTTTTAGAGTTTTGGAAGAGAGAGAGGGAGAAGGGATGTAAATCCTAGAATCTACTTTTCAACCAATTATAAGTCATAATAAATGAGTGTTGTTGGTGATTTTTGACCTGAAAAAAATCAATCTCTTAGTGTCCCATAACCTGCAACAGAGAAGGAATGGCTGCCCATGCTCATTAAATGCCTCTCCAACCACTAATAAAATCATTATTCAACACTAGGAACGTTTTTCTTAAAATTGTCATAAAAATCATAAATTTATGTATTGCTTGATTTTTTTGCATCATTCTCAGAGCCACGGTTCCAACGAGACCAATTTTGTGAAAATCCGTTGAGAATTGCAAAAGTTATGGCCTTCTGAGTGTGAGCAATTATTTTGAGTTTGCTAGGGATTTCTTGCATTTTACGGGACTAAGCATTTAATTTTTTAGAGATAGATATGTTTATTTTATTTTCACCCACCTACCCTCATTAAAAATAATAAATCTAGTTTTTGTGGCATGGAGGATGTCGAGAGCTTTCCGAAAATTCAAATTTTGTCAAAATCGAGTTTCGGTTCAAAAGTTATACCTATTTTTAAATCAAGGTTGGGGTGTTCCATGTGGGCTCTTATAATATACATTAAGCCACTTTTCATTTGTATTATGGGTATTGTGGGATTTCGAGAACTTTTAGCACTGTGGTACAAGGGCGAGCTTGTTTGGGCCGAAGTCCACCTTTTCCGTAATGCACTCTGTTTCCTTTGATATGCGACAATTTTGGGTTTGTGGGAACTCATGTCCTTGTGGTACTTGGACCACCTGGGCCGTGAAATTCTACCTTATCGACACTATATTGGACCCACTCCATTCCTTTTCATAAATCAGTAAATTGAGATTTTGGTGAACTTGTGGCTCGATGGAAATTGGACCTGGTCGTCAGACGCGATTTACCCGCAATACACTCTTTCCTTAGCATTTCAAACCCAAGTCGAGGATGAGGAACCGCAATTTCATCTGCAGCCACATCACTGTAGCCCCCAAACCCACAATACATTAAAACATGCCTTTTCCCCATTTTTCAAATTTTAGCAAATTTTCGCTAACTCCTTAGATTTTTCTTGAAAAGGGAGTTATATAAAATCAATAGGGCTATCCTCCAACATCCAAATTTCTTGTTTTCACCATTAAATAAATTATGCAAGTTATCAAAATCACCTTGGGGGTAAATTTCAGATGATAGGTTAATGTAACGTGTGAGAGGGACTTGGAGCAAAGAGAGAGATCACGAAAGAATGGTGTTGTGGAGTGAGATGGCATGTGAAGGATTCGGAGCTCCCATATAATACGTGGAGCTAGAGCATCTTGAACTCCACCATTTGGGAAAGCATGACAGAACCCTCTTCGAGAAAGAGTTTGTGAGAATCGAATCGGAAACGAGGCACCATGAAGTAGTTGCACTCCAACGGAATCATGAAAGCTCTAGCGATAACAAGGAAAAAAATGGTTAGTAATGGAAGAACTTGCTCAACAGAAACAAATCTTACATAGAGGAAAGATAGCGGAGTGTCTTGGCATGCTCATAAATGAATAGAAAATGGGTACATATAGGGTGCTGAGTAACCCTAGTGCATGACACACATGAAACCCTAAACCTAACCCATGTGAGATGACCCTCCAACATGAGAGGAGGACACATAGGATAACTCACACTAACACCCCCTTCATCAAGCTAGGGTAGCGGCTGTGATGAGTCAGATGGAAGAGGAAGACACTCCTAAACAACTAAGAAAGATGTGTCAATGGGGCCCGAGCAACTAAAGGCCTGATAAGGTGCCCATATACAAACACAATCTTCCTAAGAAGAAGAAGAAAAAAGGACTACATAGCCCTAAGAAGATGGGCAGCTGTAGAAGACCTCACCCCAAGAAGAGACCATAAGTGAAGAAACTTCATCTCAATGAAGGGCTTGGTGAATAAGTCTGCAATCTGATCAACTGTCTAAATGTACTGAATGTCGATGATACCATCATGAATAAGCTCCCGTATGAAGTGCATATGGATCTCAATGTGCTTCATTCGCTAATGCTGAACTAGATTTCTGCAAATAGAGATTGTGCTCGTGTTATCACAGTAGATAATGGTAGGCCACCGAAAGTGGATGCCAAACTCTTTCAGAATACCCTGTAGCCAAATAGCTTCATGGGCAAGATTAACTACTCCTCTATATTCTACCTCTGTAGATGATATCACAATTGCATTCTACTTCTTGCTAGACCAACTAATAGACCCGAACCAAGAGAGAAATTGTAGCTAGAAGTAGATTTTTGATGATCTAAGTCACCGCCCAATCGAATTTGTGAATCCAATCAAGTCAATATCAACCCCCATGATAGTGAATGCCATCAGCATAAGTGCCACGAACATAATGAAGGATCCATTTAGCTACTTTCCAATGCAACTCATGTGGCTCCTGCATGAATCTGACACGATCCCAATAACATATGATAAATCCGATCGAGTGTGAGTCAAGTAGATCAAGCTCCCTACTAATTGTCGGTAAAGAGTACCATCAACTAAGGGAGTAGAGCAATCTGAAACCAACTTAACCCCGGAAAGAAAAGGAGTAGGAGAAGACTTGCAATCAGACATCTAAACCGAGCTAGCAAATCAAGAGCATACTTAGGTTGTGAAATCAAGATTCCTAAGTCAAATTGTGAAATCTGGATCCCAAGGAAGTAATGAAGCAGACCTAAGTCAGTCATGGAAAACTTGTTGGCTAAGGCGATCTTCACATAATCAATAATAGAGGAAGAGCTACCTGTGATCAACAAGTCATCAACATATAGAACAAGAATGAGTATGGAGTCATCTTGCCATAGAATATAAACATTTGGATCAGAGTGACACCTAGTAAACCCTGATGTAAGTAAGAAGGAGTCCATCTTGGCATACCAAGCCCGAGGGGCTTGTTTAAGGCCATAAAGAGACTTCTTTAACTTACAAACGAGGGAGGAATCTTGGACATAACCCGGAGGTTGTTCCATATAGATCTCTTCCTCTAGGTCACCATGAAGGAAGGCACTCTTAACGTCCATTTGATGGACTTTCCATCTGTTCGCTGCGGTAATGGCTAGGGTCAGTCGAATAGAAGTCATCTTCGCAACCGGAGCAAAGGTTTCTGTATAATCAACCCCAGCTATCTGGGAGAAACCCTTAGCTACTAATCGTGCTTTAAACTTTTCGACGTCTCCATCTACTCCATACTTTGTTTGGAACACCCACTTACACCGAATGATTTTTCTTCCTTTCGGAAGAGTGGTGAGATCCCAAGTATCGTTCTTCATGAGAGAGGAATACTCCTCATCCATGGCATAAATCCCACTCAGAATACCAAGCCTCCCGGAAAGACTGTGGATCAAAGTAGAGGCGAAGAAAGAGTGGGGTCCAACAAAATCTGAGTGAGTACATCTCATATCCGAAGTATCTCCAACTAAATCTCCAGCACTTTGTAAAGTTTTCCTGGCCCAAAGGGGACCAGGAGGATCAAGCTTAGAATCAGAAGATTCTTCACTTGAGTGAGAAGGGACATAGTCCTCATCATCACTACTATCAAAATCAAAAGACTCAAAGGTCTGATGGTCGGGAGGATCCGAAAGAGGAGCACACTTAACAATATCATCATCTGATGAGTCAGAATCCGAATCAGCGAGCTGAAGAACCTCAATAGGTGGAGAAGTAGAAGTCAAAGAAGACTCATCAAACTTAACACTTCTCTCAATATACAACTCATGAGAAGTAGGATTCATCAATCGATATCCCTTCACACCATCAGGATACCCTACAAAGATACAAGGTTTGGATTGTGGTTCCAAGGCCTTGCATTTCTTCTTGGGAATCCGAGCCATAGCCTTGGATCCAAAGACTCAAAGTGCTCAACATCAGCTTGCGTCCAAACCAGGCTTCAAAGGGTGTCATCCCTCTTACTACCTTATGTGGAACATGGTTCTGAATGTAATTTACACAATTCACTGCTTCGCCCAATACTCATGGAGGAAGAGACTTCGAGTGAATCATACAAGTGGCCATCTCCTTCAGAGTACGGTTCTTTCTTTCTACGACTCCATTCTGCGAAGGGCTATAAGCAATTGTATGTTGTAAAGAGATCCCTTCAGAAGTACAAAAATCCATGAACCTATTGTTTACATATTCACCTCCATTGTCAGTTCAAGAACCTTGATAGACCATTCTCACCTATTTCTCAGCAAGAGCCTTAAAGTCCTAAAAATGTTCAAAGACTTCAGACTTAAGCTTAAGAAAATATACCCAAGTATATCGCGAATAGTCATCAATGAAGGTTAGCACATAAAGAGCTCTAGTAAATGAAGGAGAAGGAAATGGACCAGAAACATCACTGTGAACAAGATCCAAGGGACGAGTGGCTCTCCAGGATTTTCCTTTGTCAAAGTTCTTTTGATGCTTTCCAAGGGTACAACCCTCACAAAGACCCTTAGAAAACTTGACGTGAGGCAACCCGTTGACCATTTCATTTTGGCTCAATTGTTCAAGGTAGCGATAATTTAGATGTCCAAAATGCTCATGCCATAGCTTACTAACCTCATTTGCATGAGTGAGCAAGGCAAAGGGGCATAGAATCAAAGTAAAGTGGAAGAAGGTGTACAACCATGAACGGTGATCTCGCCTTTCCTCACCCACCGTAGTGTCATTGTTAAGCTCACGAATGATCACCGAGTTAGGACCAAATTCCACTCACATTCCTTCACCAAGGTGAGTAATTTGGTAAACCGATAGGAGATTGGTAGAGAGATCAGGAACACTCAACACTTGGTTAAATGTTCCCCCATCCATCTCTACCGATCCACTACCGAAAACCGACACTGTCGTGTCATTACCCATCATGATTTGGGACATTCCACAAGGTTCGATGTTGGAAAACTCAACATGCAAAGAACCCATGTGGTGCGAGGCACCGAATCTATAATCCATGTCGATGAAGGAGCAACTTTGGCTACAAGGGCCTTTCCTTTCTTCTTATCATTTTTAGCACCTTTTGCAGTAGAAGACTCAGCCTTCGGAGCACTTTGTTTTATGGATTCAGGAACACTTATTTTATTTTTCTCAAGTAAATGAGATAAGTGATCAATTTGTTTCTTAAAATAGTGTTGCTCATCGTGACCAGTCTTCTTGCAATAGGAACACAAATACTTGCTTTTCTGTGCCTTAGGCTTAGAAGTCGAAGTGTTTGTGTCATTTTTAGGTTTGATCTTGGTTTCTTTCTTAGGTTGATCCTTTGTTTCTTTCTTCTTTTCAGTCTTCTTTCCTTTGCTAGTACTTGCTACAAGGGCATGTGACTTGGACTTGAGAGACCCCATTTGAATGAGTTTTTCTTGTTCTCGAATGAGTTGGGACAAAAAATAGTCAAAGGAGGGCATCATCCAAGTATCGCCCAAAGCAACTTTTGTAGCGTAGAAAGTTGACACGAAGACAAAATATTCGGGACCTAGCTTAGAGAGAATCGACAAGATCAGTTGAGAATCTTTCTTTTCTACTTGACATCCTTTTAACAATAATCTAATGTGGACAAATTTCGAGAAGAAGGCTTGTAGGTTTTCAAAGTCACTAGGATTTAACCCTAGTAGTTCATTTTCCAACTCATGCACTCTCATGTCATCTAGTTGTCCAAACATCGCATCCAACATTTTCCATGTAGATGTAGGTGTTTCAGACGCCTCAATGTGGAAGAGCAAGTCAGGAGAAACGGACATGCAAAGAAGACCTAAAGCTTCATCACTACGGTTTAACCACTTAGATTTTTCAGGTTCGTCATCTGGTTCAGTCTTAGTTCCCATGGTGATGTGGAATAACCCTTTACCCCTTAGTTTCATTATTATTTTCGATCTCCATTCAAAAAGTTGAACGGCGTAAGCAAAGGAATTGAAAGTGCATCCATAGTGAGAGAGAGAGAAAGAAATGCAGAAAAGAAACACAACCACCCAGGACAATAACAACCCCCTACTTTCGACACTTTATAGTTTAGTGCATTGATTACAACCAGATGCGACTGTGTTTGAGAACCAGTTTGTCACTCACCTTGCAATTAGCGTAATAACGCACAATGGTGGAGACAATAATCAAGGTTCATAGGGCAACAGAAAAGGACGACACAAGCAAGTAAAAAAAAAGGAGGCGAAAGCCAACCCCGTGGTGAGAAAAAATGTCTCACGTTACATGAAAGAATCCCTTTGTCGTAAAATCGTGGCGACGCACTCACAAGTCCATGAAAAAAGGAATTGAACAAAGCTAAAAAAATGAGCTGAATTAAGCAATACAAAAACCCCAAGAATGTGACACTTTATAAAATTAGTGTGTTTACAAAGCTAATGATCCCATCATCTAGAGTGTGAAAAAACATGCAACTTTGACTAAAGAAGTGCTCAAAACCGAGCAACGAGTCAAAAGTTATAGCAAAAACTAATTCCCGCAATTGATGAGAAAAAGCCAATAAGCCTGCAAACGGATTAAAAAAGCGCCCTAAACGCATGCAAAAGGTGTCGTATGTATGCCCGTTGGAAATGACATGGAATTTGAGATAGGGTTTGTTTGTATTGCGAGGGGGGATTAGCCACCTGCCAATCCTGGACCTCACCCTTCGTCTTCGGCACTCGACGGAAGGTTAAAAATACAACAAGCCAAAGACCAAATTTTATAATGCCAAAGAAATATATTGTTTAAATAATGTTAATGAAATAAAATTAGATCTAATTAATTACAAGAAATTATTAAGATCTAAAAAAATTAAATCCTAATAAAGAATTTAAATAAGATATATTTAAAAAAATCTTATTTAAAAGATTTTTCAAAAAATGAGGTAAATTTAAAAACTTACCTTTTTTAAAAAACGGTTTTCTTAAAAACACATAAAGATCTTAAAAAAGCTTTTAAAGATTTTGTTTTTTAAAAAGTTAGTGAGGTTCAAAAAAAAAAAATGTATTTTAAAAAGGAAAGTTTAAAAACAAGTATTTTAAACTTTAAGACCAAAAGGAAAGTTTGTATTTTAAAAGGAAAGTTTCACGCGTGAAAAAAAAAGAAAGATTTACATACGCGTGTAAAGGCAAATGGAAACTTACCAAAGAAAAAAATACTTACCAAAACCGTTGGAAAAAACACAATGGCTAAATAGCCATTGGAAAAAAATGTAGGGTTTGAGCGCAAGTGTATGGTGAGTTTTGTTTGGAGTAGCTATCTTTTTGGGAGGCCGTGGCGGTGGTGTGAGACAACAGGACGTGGGACGTGTGGCTGGAAGGAGAGTAAAAAAAAAAAACCCACGGACAATAAAAACCACACCGCGGATATTAAAACCACACCACGGACAAAAAAACCACGCCACGGGACAGCAAAACCCAAAGAACAGGCACAAGCACGAAATTTTAAACTTTGAATGAGCTTTGTAAAAAATGCAAAAAACATAGAGATCCCAAAAATTTACTGGAACTACAAAAAAATATCAGAGATCTTAAAAAAATTTCACTTCCATTTTAATAAATTAAAAAAATGAAAAGAATCTCTATTTTGGATTTAGTTACATCCAACAAAAAGCAAGCAAAAAACCTGATTTCTCAAGGTATTTTGAAAAACCTACACATGCACAAGAAAAAAAAAAAAAAAAAACTTTTCGAGAAAGCTTTTAGAGATATTAGCAAGATAATTTCTAGAAAATAGTGATCAAAAGACTTGTATGCAGAGTAAAATAATGAAACCAAGTAAGAGTAATCGTAACAAAAAAATTGAGTGCACGTTTACCCGATCTCACTCTCGATACCATGATTCGATTCTCGCAAACTCTTTTCATGGTATTAGAGCTACACGACTTCATCCGTCACACCACAAGTTCGAGATTTTGGTGTGATGGCAAGTTGTGCATCTCTCGATACTGAGCAATTAAGCGCACTACCCCCGAGAGTAGTTCGGGATGGGTGACCTCTCAGAAATTTCTAGCGTCACTTCCTCTTAATATGCCATTGGGCCTGATTGGGTGTATAAATGGCTCCATCGTGTAGGAGGGTATTAGTGTAAAGAACCGATTATCACGATGAGATCCCTCTCCACCATAAGTTCAAGCTTGTGTGTGATGGCAAGTCATGTAGCTCGATACCATGAAAAGAGTTTGCGAGAATCGAATCGAAACGACGCACTACAAGTAGTTGCACTCCAACGAAATCGTGAAAGCTCCAACGATAGCAAGGAAAAAATGATCAATAATGGAAGAACTTGCTCAATAGAAACAAAGCTTGCATAGAGGAAAGACAGTGGAGAGTCTTGGCATGCTCATAAATGAATATAAAAGGGGTACATATAGGGTGCTGAGTAACCCTAGTGCATGACACACATGAAACCCTAAACCTAACCCTAAACCTAACCCATGTGAGATGACCCTCCAACATGAGAGAAGGACACATAGGATAACTCACACTAACACTCAATATAGAGTGTGGGTGCGTCAAACATTAGAGCAACTTCTCGGAAGTAGCAAAACTTTATAGACTATGGGAATTCAATTTAGCATAACCGTAGGAGCACAAGGTAATATGTCCTCTCGGCTCATTACCTTCTAGAGGGGGTAGATCAAGAGGATCAAGTGGCTCAAAGTGCTAGTGGATCTCGGTGGTTTTAAGGGTGGAGGTAACATATGAGGAAATCCAAGTTTTGGATCCGGTGGAAAAGGTCCTCACCAACCCCAAAAATTTATATGGAAATGTTTCTCCGTATTCCAGATTATAGAGGCATAGAAGATGCAGCTCAGCACATGCATATGTGTGAGATACTATGGCACGCGAAGGGAATACAGACTCCGAGCATAAGACAATTCAATTTGTAACTACATTATAGGGGCACGAACATATATAGTATAGAAATTTTGATCAAAACCAAACTTGTGTAGGATGGTTTCTTGAAATAATTTTATATTCTTGAGTTTGAGCAGAAGAGCATCTCGTGCACTTAAAGACATTAAGCGGAACTACTAAGAGTGCTTGGGAATATGATGCTCGGTTCAAGACCCTTTTGTCTAAGTTATCTTATGACATACATGCGAGTCAACATACACAAAGTGGTTCATTAGAGGACTGATCATGACGTTTAGAAGGGCACTTTCACATAAAACTTATGCATATCCACATGAAGTGCTTGAAGCATCTCTCGGATGGTGGCGGGGAGTGTAGATATAAGATTCAACTCATTTTTAGAGGCTCAAATTAGAGAAATAGCCAAACAGGTTAGAGAAATTATCGGCTAATTCAGCACATGAGACGCACAATGGAATTTGGTGTATAGATTATGAATTAGGGGGCATAATAAATATAGTTGCCCTCATAAATCGATGCACTCTTTCTTGTCGATTGTAAGATATGTCACTTGGATCACAATTCAGTTTGGTTCCCTTTCTTTGTAGCACATAATAAAAAACAACATGTCTTGTTATTGCAAGATTTACAGATCTACCACTCATGATACGAGGATTTTAGGTTGATTAATTAGATTCATTATGCCATTGACATTGGTATGTATTAGACTAATGTTGCATAAGTAACTCTAAAAATAAAGGTGAGCATCATGACCATGATCCCAATGAAGGGTGCTCTGGCGATGGAGGTCGTGGTAGAGATAAAGGATACCGAGGAGGATTTAGAGGCCAAGATCATGGCGGTGGAAGAAGTGATTTCCCTTGTGGAATTTGTTATACATGTGGAGCCCCCTAATCACTACAGTGTGAATGTCCACATAACATTGTTTGTTCTGTCTTCGAAAGAATCATAATTATGAAGAATACCTGCAGACTTGTATGAGCATTTGAGTAAAAACATAAACAAGAAAAAAGGGCACAAGGATGGTTAGAGTACAACATGCGGTAGAGGACTAGTGGATGCCAAAGTTAGCCCCGATCCTAAATTGGTACCTATGAAGATTACTACACGCACCGAGGTTGTGCGTGTCAAGGAACTTCCTAACAAGAACCCTACCATTACTAAGGAGGAGGTACTACATACAAAGTATCCAAACTTGATGCAACGGAAATAGGTTTATCAAGAAACCATGGAGGTGATTATAAATGTACAAGGTGAGATACAATGTTTAAAGGACTAGTCGCAAAATTTAGAACAAAAGAAGGTAGTGAGCCCCATCAAATAGATATTGATGATTTGAAGGAAGTTGTCAAGATGCTTTGAGGCATAAGAAAATTATTCCTTTATTAGAGAACTAGTTGAAGGGAAATAATCAAGTGCGTCATACTTGAGCATGAAAGAAAACTTTTGCATTCTAACCTCCCTCCTCATAGTTTAGATTATGATAAGGAGATTAATCTAAATTTTTTTGTTGATGGTTGGATTTTGAGTAACATTTTGATTGACATAGGCACATAAGTGAATGTAATCACTTTGGATGCGCGGATCCGATGGGAAAACCACCATTGTAGCCATATTTGAATGTTTTGTTCATGGAAAACATGAATAAAGTCACACCTTTTGGAGTTTTAAAAGATGCATCAATCACTATACATGGGGCCAAGTTTATCGGATACTTTGAGGTCTTGACGCTTGCTAAGGAAGATAATTTTCTAACATTACTTGGGCATCCTGGTGTTACACAAACACCATTGATCTCGCGCTTTAAAAAGGGGTATATAAGTTTTGAAAACAAAGAAGAGTGCGTCATTATACCTTTGACAATATGCACCTTATGTAGAGCCCTTAAGTGAAGAATATTTAAGTAGAATTTAAGTGCCTACCATTTGAGATTTGAAAGAACTTGATCCATCTAAGGAAGGATTTCTCTAATGGGATGATGCATAGTCCATGAGCGATACTACAAGTGTTGCATGCGATAATTTGGGACATGGAACTTATTAAATGGTTGGGCGCGAAGTAAGTTGTGTAGATACACATTTGAGTAGACCACGTAGTATCGTGTGATTGGGAAGGCCAGTACCAAGGTACACCGGTGATGAGAATCCCGAGATATTCTTGCTTATGGAATTTTAGTGGGAATTCCATGTGGAAAGAAGGAATATGGTAGTTTATACTGCACTGTGGGATAACAAAGCAGTGTCTTTGGTGGATGGTTCATAGAGATAAGATTATAGAGTGGCAAGAAGTGAGAATCACCTTATCTACTAGATTTCTCGGAGCAATGTGCTACTTAAATATGTGAATTTCATGGTAATGATCATGTTCAACACAATGTTCAATAGTGTGAGATACTCACGGATAGAGGGACATGAAGCCTTACCACCTTCATTGTGGGTGCACAAGATCTATTTCACCTTGCAAGGCTGCGTGCATGCATGGTATGTCTATGAAAAATTAAACAGAGACCGAAAATGGCAAGAACTTACTAAAGGTATGATTCATACCTTTGACTATTTTTCCGCTAAACCTCCGGTGAATGAGGCATTATAGGTTATGAAGTGCTTAACTACAAGAGATAATGCAAAGGTTGAGGAAAATTTTCAGGAGTTACTAGGTGAGTCAAACTTGGAGGCGCGTCTCAAAGAGGAAGAGACAAATGTAGAGCAACTTGGGTGCACCTTCCTAGAAAAAGAGAAGGATAAGATGGTTTATATAGTGGATGATATGACAAAGACTTAACATATATAGTTCTATTACTAGCACATCACTCTACAGAGCATACCAGATCTATATCCAAGGAAAAATAGAACTAAGTACTAACCATGATGAGATCAAAAGCATACTAGATTCATATACTCATAGAACTAATACTTAGATTCAATCAATATCCTCCATTATATTCAATGCATTAAGTTACAAAAGCTTCATTACAATATCAAAAGTATGCACGTAGCAAAGCATAACACTGTATGTCTCAATCTCATCACCTCTCTATCATGATCTCCTCTATATATATCTATTTACATAGTCTACTACATATATATAAGGGTGGGGACTTTCCCTTCACCACTTATCCTTTCCAATAATAGGTCGCATGCTATTCTTAACCACGCGCCTTTACAAAACTAGCCACACATGCAAGTGCGCTAACAATAGATTACTACTAGCTAACTAACGATAGTAGCAGATCTATTTCTCCTGTCTCCATGCAAAGTGCTTCATATCCAATCCTCCAAAATAGCCAATGCATGGCACGCACATGTCTCTCTCCTTTTGTGTGCTCTACACGCCATCTCTAAAAATAGACCTTTATGAGTGAAAATGGCTAAGTCCCAAAACTAAACTTTTGTTCCACGCATGTGTGTTCTCCTATCCATTCACGCCTTTGCGTATGACTTGCTTTCCCATGTGGACTTCTTGTGTGCTTTCTCTCAAGTGTTCTTTGATCAACATTACCCCACACTAATTTCATTGTCACCCCGACAATGGTCATCTCCAAAATGAAGTAAAGTAAAGAATAGAAGAATGGAAAGAATGAAAGAATGTATGAAAGAATGTTTTACCCGCAGTCTCTCTTCATCCTAGAACAACTAATTCAGATATTCCTATTTTATTTCAGCCTCCAAGGTCTGCCATTCAGCGAGTGCTTCCTCTCTTTTTTTTCTAGAATGTCCACAACAATGGACTCCAATTCATCCCTCGCAATCTCCCCTTTTTCATTTTGCAAGACTAACACAATGTTGGACATTGAGGTCATTCTTCCCTCTAGTAAATCCATCTTCTACGCAATGAGCTTCCCAAGCTCTTCCAGCCGAGTCTTGTGTGGTTCTTGTGTTACTACTAGGGCCTCACGCTTCTACTTAACCATTGATAATCTTTTTGCATGGCCCAATGTTTCATCCTTCATTGCTCTCTAGACCTCATTGTTCTCTTCCAGGGTCTTTATGTTGATAAGCACCTAGAGCTGTGCAGATGTTTAAGGCTTGGTCTACTTTCTTCAATTCTTCTTGTAGCACTTGCAATAGTCCTTCATAGGATGCAATCTTCCACATCACTAAAGCCTTCTCTCATTCTGCCTCTTTTGTTGGATCCTTTGGCACTGGCATGCGCAGAGGCTCATCTTCAAGTACTAGGTCCACCAACTTTCCTACATAATGTATTGCTGAGGGAAATGTCTGTGGTACTTTTGGCTCCAAGTGTGGCCTAGCTCTTATGACATTGTCTCCAATTTCCTCTGTGATGCTGATAAATACAACATTCTTCTTCTGCGCTAAGTCCCTCTCTTGTGTTAGGCATGCTATTTCTCCATCCTTAGTTTTAATCTCCTCCCTGAGCACCCTAATTGTGGCAGCCTTGTCCATATTCCACCTTGCCACCTCTATTGAGACTTTGACCAATGCATTACTCACTGTTCATCCGACATGACATAGTAGGCTTTACTATCATGTTCTAGCCTTGAGGTCTTCTTCAACCTCCTTGATACACATGACTCCTCACATACATCAAAATCTGGCTCATCCATGTGTGTGTGCATGGACCATGACAACTACTTCCTCATGCACACTGTGGCCATATCTTCATCCATGAGCTCCCAACCATATAAGTCTTTCTGTGTCAACATGCTCTGAAATGGGTGTGGAAAATTTTACCTATGTCCTCTACATAACCCATAGCTAGTGGAATGTGCTCTCCACTTGTTCTTCTAGACTATTGTTTTTGCTAGGAACTTTAGCTTCCAAATTTGGGACTTGTGTCTCCATGTCCTGAGTAGTCTCTGTAGTTGTCTCTCCTCTGTTCCCTTTTCCTCCTCTCCTCTTTCCTTCGATTCCTCATCCTTTTTTTCTTCTATGTTCTCTAGAAGTGTAGGAGAATTAGGTGCACTTTCCTCTGACTCTTCCACCTCCTCATTCAACTTCAGTTTCCTCCTTCTTTTTGCATGGTTGTCTCCTTCTATGGAGAGAGTCTAGGTGATCTGCGCACTATTTGTGGAGTAGCACCTTGGGTCCTTGTTCTCCTAACACCCTCTTAAATTTGTGCTCTCCTTGGACTACATTCAAGTCCTCATCATCCCCCTCTTGTGGCTAAGGTGGTGTAGTGGCACACTCAACTTCATCCTTATTCATAGGATGTCTTCTACCTCTATGCTCCAAACCACCACTATCTTCACGCTCATCCTCCTCATCCTCCACTTCAATTGGCTCTGTGGGCTTAGGCACTGGGATGTTCTCCATCGTGTGCTTACCCTTTGGTGGTGCTAGAAGTGCTAACTCATCTTCCACATACTTGTTATTCTCCATCTTGGGTTTCAGTTGAAGATACACCAATGCTTCTCCAATATCTCCCACAACCAAACTTATTGGTTTAATGCTCAATACATCTGAAATGAGTCTTTCAACATATGCACCCCACCCTGATACACATATTTCTTCCTTAGTGTGTGGTAGTCACAATCTACCTTATCCGCATTGAATGTCAGTCATCACATGCGCATGTCTGTGAACCTGTGTACTGATGCCTGAAGTACCTTGTGTGAAGGCATATGGAAATTTACACCAAGGACTCCATGCTCCATCCTTCATGGTGAACCACGCTATACAGAAATGTTGGTATACAAAAACTAGACCGCCTTTCCAACCACCAAAGGAAAGTCTTTGGGGATGCACCATTCTTCCTCAAAAGCCATGTGAGCCTATCATACCACTTCTCAACCCTTTTCTTAACCTTCTCTATCATGGATCCCTCACACAAGTACTTCTTGAAGCATTCTACAGGTGATTTGTGTTCCATTGGATACTCCCATACCTTCTCCTTTGGTCCATCAGGTACTCCGATCTCCATGAACACCAATGATAACATAAACAACTCCAAAGCTGATCTTTCCTCCTATGCGCACTTCCTCAATGATTGTTTCTACAATATAACATGAAATGTTGTAGACTACTCCTTCAGACATCTTTTTGGCAATGTGCAGCCACATGGTGTTCACTTGTGACCACCTTTCCTGGTCATTTAGCTTTGTAACAAGATGCGCGGCACTTGCACAACTAGATACTTCTTCAGTTTGTCGATGTCCATACCACACGGACCCTTTGTGTACCCCAACTCCTTTCTAGTCTCCAATATTGTGGTCTTGTCTGTCAGATCATCTCACAAATCATCTCCTGTGCCTTTCAACCCCATTACCATGGAGATGAGCGTGGCTGAAATTTTGACTCTGCGACCTGCAAAGTAGAAAAAATCCTCATGCACTCTACTCATGAGCCATTGGTACAAGGGCTCATATTTCCCAAAGTAAGGGAGCTCATATAGTTGGTAAAATCCTATCTTCTACAAGAGCTTCTCACCAACGATCATCATACACCGGCATGTCTTCCATCATGCATTTATTTGTCTTGTGTTCAACAACGTGTCATCAAGCTCCTTCTTATTCTCTCTATGTATGGTACGATGTTGTACTCACTCACCTTACTTTTCCTTATGTGAGAATCCCACTCTGGCCGATGATAACCCCTTCTGATATTGCATCTCAAAAAATTTTTTTGAGCCATCTCTTCTTCTTCTTCTTCTACCACCTTCTTCTTTCCCTTCACTCCTACTGCAACTACTTTCTTGGGTGCCATTTCTACCTTGCAATCCTTTGTAGATCCTTTCTATTCAAATTCTATAAGTGTGTGAAGAAAACCCTAGCTCGATTCAGCATGCCCTAGGTGAAATCACATGCCCTAGCTCCTCTCTGTCACCTTGCTTCACTCAAACCCTTCACCACCGGGGACACAAGCTCTTTCTATGCACATAGATCTCTTCGTCATCACGACTAGTTACACACCTCTCACACCTTAATACGATCACTCGCTCTTTGCACTTGGCTTCCTTTTTTCAAATACTCTTAATCGCAATGGTAAAAATGAACTCACATCCCATCCTTATATAGATTTTCAATTTTTGATGCATTCATTGCTCCTTCACCTACCAAATATCCTCTCATTAATTGACCAATTCCATCCTTTCCATGTGTTACATCCTCACGCCTCAGTTATAACCTTCTAGCAGCACCTTCCTACCCTCTGGTCACAGACTTCTCTTCAATGCGCATTCCTTGCACCCGAGTACCTCATCACTGCACCTTCTACTGGTAGTTGTTATGGCCTCTTCTTACCTCATGTTATATTGTTTCTTCATTTATCTTCATCTTTGGTCACTTTTTAGAATCAATCCTTTGACTTGAAGAACACCCGTAGCAGCTTATTCTTTTCACCTTTCAATTCCCACAATCTTGTACCTAGATATCAACAACCACCCCACACTAAAAGGATGTGTAGTCCTCATGCATAAACATGCTTCATGTAGTAATTAGCTTCATGCACGCAAGCACACTTATTTCACAACACACCAACTAAATTGAAAAAATAATAAAAAGAAGGAAACACATTAAGGAAATAAAATTGAAAACCTAATCTAAATGGAAATACTACCTTATTACAAACACCAAGAAGACTTATTTATAGTAGGGCTTCACCTACTCCCATTGAAGTAACCAGGTAGTGTGTTCCATCAAGTGCTTCTAACTAGAAAGCACTTTTCAAGGATGTAAGTGATAACATACGGCCCCAACCAATGTACCTTAAGTTTTCTGGATGGCACAAGAACTTAGAGTCATAAAGAAGTACCATTTGTCCAATCTCAAATTTCTTATCCCTTATGTTTCTGTCATGCCATGCTTTCTACCTAGCCTTTTCTTGCTTCTGACTCCAACGTGTTATGGCTCATCACTCATCCAGCTGAATTATCTTCTCAATCCATTCTTCTAAAGCTTTTTCATCAGCTAGACCTCCAGCATGCAATACACAAAGAAGGTAACATAAAATCCATAGGAAGAATGAATTCTTGTGCCAAACACTAACTTGAAATGGTGTGGCTTTGTTCAACCTTTTATATGTTGTTCGATATGCCCAAAGTACTATGCAGATACTTTATCATCCCAATCCTTTCTTCCAACATCACATATTTTTGTTAATGTGTGGCCCAAAATTTTGTTGAAAGCCTCAATAGTCCCATTTTCCTGAGGATGATAGGGTGTAGTCTTATGGTGTGCAATCATGAACTCATCCAATAAAATTCTGATTGTCTCATTAAGAAAATGTGTGCCCCTATCACTGGTCAAACTCAAAGGACATCCATACCTTGTAATAATATGTTCCCATAGAAACCGAGTTGTTGTAGCCATTGTATAGTCCTTGGTAGGTGTTGCTTCTTCCCACCTTGTCAGATAGTCTATGTAAGTTATAATATAGCATGATCCAGTTCTGCGCACATAATTGGGGAAATAGGACCCACAAAATCTATAGCCCATTTCTCAAATGGTTCTACATGCTGGTAATAGGTCTAAGAGGCATTTCATCTCACTTGACTTGGTCTTCCAAGATGTTGACAATGATCACATGCCTTACAAAATTCCTTACAATCTTTATAGAGGGTCTCCCACCATAATCCAACGAGAAGAATTTTATGCACATTGTGGCATCACCTACATAGTGGCCTCCTACAATTCCACCATGAGCTTCTTCCATAATGCCCATGCACTCATGTTCCAATACACAACAACACAATATTTCATCCCGACCCATTTTGTACAAGTCACCACTAATTAACATATAAGGTGCAACACATATAGCAAGTTGTTTCTTCTCCAAGGATTTCATTCCTTCTGGTGCCATCCCTATGTGCGTAAAAAAAGATAACAATGTCCTCTAGTTCTGATGGCACATCATTGTAACCTATATAATTGTGCATCTGGCATGGTATCCTCAATTTCTATGTGCTTCTTCTCCTGATTGTATTCTTGATAGATGGTCTGGTCCAGAATTACTTTTTCCTGGTTTTACCACAACTATGAAATCAAACTCTTGAAATAGGAGCACCCATCGACATATGCACCCTTGTAAAATAGGCTTATTTACCAAATACTTCAATGCCATGTGATCTATATAAAAGATGAATGGTGTAGCTAGTAGGTACTAATGAAATTTATGCAACACATAGATCATGGACAAAGCTTCACACTCTTGTAGTTGTGTAATTTTGTTCTACAGAGTCAACTTTCTACTAGCAAAATAGATAGGATGATCTACAATACCTTCTCCAGGTTGAGCCAACACCACACCAATGGCCATGCTAGAGGCATCAACATGTACATGGAATGGTTTGTCCCATGAAGGAAAACACAGAATGGGCGTGGTAGTAAGTTTCTCCTTCAATGTCTCAAATGCGCGCATTGCTTGTTCACCCCAGTAGAACATACCTTTCCCTTTCAGTAACTCTTCTAAAGGTGCAAAAACTTTAGCATAGCCTTTGATAAATTTTCTGTAATATCCTGTATGTCCCAAAAATCCACGCACCTCACTTTGACTGGTAGGCTCCCTAGGCCTATAATGACTACAACCTTCACTGGGTCAACCAACAAACCCTCCTTGCAGATTATGTGTCCTAAAAGTATCCCAAATGGTGTAGAAAATATGCACTTCTTGATGTTCAAAGATATACTCAACTATCTACACCATTCAAACATTAAGCATAGATTGTCACAGTGGTCCTTAACTAATCCATACACCATCCAATCATCTAAATATACCTGTAAGAAGTTGTGAATAAATTCTTTGAATGCTTGGATGACTATGCGAAAAATACAACAGTGCATTTTTTCAGACCAAAAGGCATGACAATATAGGTGAAGCTACCCCATTCAGTAGTAAATGTAGTCTTTTCTTGATCCTCCTATGTAATTCTAACCTGATGATACCCAGAGAACCCATCTGTAAATATAATATATTTCACACCCTACAACTCCTAGTATTTCCTCAGTAAATGGCATAGGGAATGGATCTGTTACACATGCAACATTCAGCTCCCTATAGTCCACACATATTCTAATTCATCCATCCTTCTTGATATTGATCACCATTGGACTAACCCATTCTGACTCATCAAGGGGCTTGATAATTCCAGATTTCAACATGTTATCAATCTCTTCTTTGACCTTTTTCACACAAATTGGGGTTCATTCTGTAAGGCCTTTTTCTAACTAGGCACACCCCTCTTTTAAGCTTTATCTTCATCTCCCCTAATGATCATGCATGCCTTTAAGTTCATGGTACCCCTAGGAAATAGGTCCCGGTAGTCCCTTAATAACTCAATGATTTTTTCCACTTCAGAGTCTGACCAATAATCTCCAATTATAGCTTCCTTAGGCTCAGTATCTGTTCCAATATTCACTCACTTTGTCTTCATAGGTTCATGATAGGCACGTGTGGGTCTTATCCACACTATCCAATACCTCACGCCTTCTTCTGTTGAATGGTTTACATCTAGATTATCTACTTCTTCATCATCTACTAAGTAGACCATTTTTCCTTTCTCTTTCTCAAGGCAAGCACGTTGAAGTAATATTGCATCGGCCTCTAGTTCTTTATCAAGACGCACTCCTGAGTCCTCTTTATCTAATAATTCCTGGAGGAGTTCTTCAGCCTTGCACTATCCCCCATAGTTAAGCACTTGATAACTTTCAATGCTTCTTCTACCGGAGGTTTTGTAGAGAAGAAGTCAAACATGTCTATGCCATTCCTACAACTAAATTCTACCAATTTCTAGTTTCTCTATGGAGTTCTACATATACATACCAAGCACACACATAGCCTTGTAAAGTGGAATAAAACCGGTGCACCCATAGTGAAGGTGGTAAAGCTTCTTTCCCTTCTGTCCAGAGTCTCTCACACTTCTGAACATGGTGTTGAATAGGTTGATCACCATGATAATTGCATATTTGTGTAGGTGCATTGCTCCTAAAGAACCTAGTAGTAAGAGCAACCCCAATTTCATTCCATTTGACTAGATTATCCCTGTGGACCACCCACCAGTGTGTTGTTGTCCCACGTAGTGTATATGCTAGCATATTTTCTCCTCTCTAATGGGTCTATCCATTTTTCTTCCATGGCGCGTAGAATACCATGGGATCCCCTTCTCCTATGTAACAAGGTACCGAGTTGTTACCTATCCTCCTTACATAACATGGGTTTAGTGCCTCGAGGGAATATGCTCTTTACTTCACTGCCCTACCAACTCATAAGTGTTGTGAGCCCAATTATCACAAGAAACTTGTAGTATCACTAATAGATATGCATCCTCCCACTGAATTAGTCCTTCTTTGGTTGGTTCAATCATCTCTGGATCTCGATGGCGCATACATAAATCCTATTCAGATCTTCTTCACTTAAGGGCTCAACATAGGGCATGGAATTTCCATCTATTAAAGGGATAATGACCCTTTCCTCTTTATTTTCAAAACTGATATAGCCCTTGTTGAACCGAAGATCAACATTATTTTCATAACACCAAGGATGCCCTAATAGAGTTGGGAAGCTATCTGATTCTCACCAAGCTAAAACTTCAAAGTCTCCAGTGAACTTTTCTCCTTGTATGGTAATGGATGCATCTTTTAAAACTCCTATGGGAGTGGCCTTAGTCCGATTAGCCATGAATAATACATTAGAGGATGGCTGCAATGGGGGTCTCCCCATTTGTACCCATGCATCCAAAGTAAGAACATTGACTTCCACACCTATATCAATCAATATATTACTCAACAACCACCCATCCACAACAACATTTAGAGTAATTTCCTTGTCATAATCTAGGCTATGAGGAGGGAGATTTACATGCAGGATCTATCATCCGGTCTCAATACTTACGTGCAGAGTGTTCCCTTTTAACCAACTCCTAATAGTGGAATGATGTTCTCCTGGCGCAACATTTTGCACACTTCTCTCAAGTCATCTATATCAGTTTGGACCATCTCTGATGCTTTCTTCTACTCCTTTAAATATTGTATCTCACCCTGAAGATTCCTTAGCACTTCCATGGTATCCTGATAAACCTCCTTCTGATAGGTAGGATCTGGGTACCATGTGCATGAAGAACCTCATCCTTAGTGATGGTAGGTTTTTTTTATAATGCCTCCCTGACACGTGTTGCCTCAACGTGAGTCATGATCTTCACTTGTAGTGCCTCGATTCTACTCCCATCTTGGGCATCCATTGATTGTCCACAACGTGTTGTATCCTAACCATCCCTATGCACCTTTGTTTTCTTGTTTATGTTGCTTACTCAGATGCTCATATAAGTCCGGCACTCTTCATAGCTATGGTTCTTCCCATAAAAAGAACATGCAATATTCTGAGGACACTCACACCTATAGTGGTCAGGAGATCCACATGTATAACATGTTCCACGAGGAAACTCACTTCTTCCACCACCACGGCCTCATCCTCCAATCCACCATGGTATCCTCGACCTCTGCCATGACTTGCCTTCAAAATGCCCCTCATTCCGATCATAGCACACTGATTGTGCTCCCAGTCCTGATGCTCATTCTTTCCCTTAGAGTTATCTAAAACTCTGTCTTCTCATACACCAATATCAATAACATCATGGATCTGTCCAATCAATCAGCCGGCAGTCCTCTCATGTGTCATGTGTCAGGACTCAGATTTTACAATAGAGCTTGAAACATTCTTCCTTATCACGCATTGTAATAATGGGCAAAACATATAACATCATGGTTTAAGTGGCATATCTCACAATCCATCAACAATGAGCATACTGTTCTATGAGGACAACTATCCTTTGTGTGACCCTCTACTTCACAATCTGTACACCAAATTCTTGAGCACATTTCATGGGCTGAATTCACTGATAATTTCTCTAGTTGTTTTTCCATAGCTGCAATTTGCCTCTAAGAATGGGCTAACACCAGTGTCAATACTCCCAACTACCTCAACACATAGGGCTGCTTCCAATGCCTCACATGGATCAATATATGTCTTATGTGACAACACCCTCCTAAATGGTGTAATCAATCCCCCAAAAACCATTGTGCATGTTGGCTGTGTATGTCATAAGAAAGCTTTGATAACAACATTTTTAAACCATGCATCATACTCTCTAACACTTTCAGTAGTGCCTTGCTTAATATCCTTGAGGGCACTTATACTCTTCTACTCAAACTCAGGGATATGAAACTCTTTTAAAAATGCATCCTTAAATGCTACATAATCCATACAAGTCTGATCAGGGTCAAACTTCCTATACCAACTGTGTGCACGCCCTTGTAACGTAGTAGAAAATTGGCTTTCCCTACGCTCAGAAGTTGTGATTCCTTTTGCGCACCACAATATTTCACACATATGCACATGTTCAACAACATCTTCTATGCCCCTATACTCTAGAAGATGTAGAGACATTTCCATATAAATATTCTGGGGTTGGGGTGGACCTTGCCCACCTGATCCAGAACCTCCAGTGTTTCCCCTACCTCCAAACCTCCAGATCCACCTGAACCAGAACTTCCCATGCCTCCTGATCCCAAACCTGTAGCTGAATAGGTCCTGTAGACGTACTCCCATGTGCTCCGATAGTAGTACTATACTAACCCCTACGGTTTGTGAAGTAGTTCCACTTCCAGAAGTGAATCCAACATTTGGTGCACTCATATTCTATGTGGATGATGCACCTAAAAACACACCTCCAAATAGAAATGAAGTCCATTTGTCCTACCATTAATGTACTTGCTCTCTTACTTCCCAAACTTTCTTGTTGATTACTTGTCATACTAGATACTTGGAAAACCAAGCAAGGGCTAGGTTACTAGGTGGATTCAGATGCACGCCCCATGGCCTGGTCATCTCTCTCTGCATGCTTCCTTGTGAGGCCGAGGAGGGTTCCCTGTCATGCTTTCCCAGATGGGGGAGTTCTGATGCTCTGCTCCACGTCTTCTACGTGAGCTCTCAAATCCTTCACGAGCCATCTCTCTCCTCAACTCCATCCACGTTCTGCAACATCATGTTGCTTCTCTATCTCCCTCTCGTGTGCCTCATTATACTTAAGCCACCTTTCTTCTCTTTTCCTTTCCACTACTAAGTCTGCCATCCTTCACCAATCCTTGTCCCCACCCCCACACATGGTGGGGTTTAGTTAGCCATTGGTTTACTCTCCAGGTTCAAAGTTACCATCAGATCTTGATCACCAATGGAATTCCTTGTAGATAAGCTCCCATGTGATGTCGTAAGAACTGAATTCAGCTACCTCTGACACGAATAAGTGGAAATTGAGTATTCCAAGATATAACTGTTCAAGACACCACAAACCACGTATCCATGGCTCGAGTCCAAATCAGATCAACATCATAAAGGGCCTGGAATTCTTCCTATCCAGACAAGTGTGTGATACCTCCAATTCCATTTAGATGCATAAGCAACCAACCATTCATATAGTTCTACTAGAAAGATAGCAAAAAATCTCTCATATAAGTTGTCATACATAGATTCTGTTCTACCCAAGTGCGTGTGTTAAACTCAGATCCAATGTTGAACCACCATGCATATTCTTCTTCCAGATCATGTATCCATTCTTCAATACTTGCTAAGGTCAACCGGTATGTCTTCATTGCAACCATCCTAAAAAAATCAAAAAGAGGTCCCGACAATGAACCAATGATGCAACCTAGAATTCAGTGACACAAACCCAATGAAACCCTATGCGCGCTGATGCCCTATGCACACATCACTCAGCCTAGACTGAGCACTCACCCAAAGCACGTAAAGGTACCAGGTCCCTCTTTAGGGTTGTTGTAGCAGGATGTTAGCATGATGAAGACTTAACATATATAGTTCTATTACTAACACATCATTCTACAGAGCATACCAGATCTATATCCAAGGAAAAATAGAACTAAGTACTAACCATGATGAGATCAAAAGCATACTAGATTCAGATACTCATAGAACTAATACTTAGATTCAGTCAATATCCTCCATTATATTCAATGCATTAAGTTACAGAAGCTTCATTATAATATCAAAAGTATGCATGTAGTAGCATAACACTGTATGTCTCATCTCATCACCTCTCTGTCACGATCTCCTCTATATATATATATATTATCTTATTACACAAGTCTACTACATATATATAAGGGTGGGGACTTTCCCTTCACCACTTATCCTTTCCAATAATAGGTCACATGCTATTCTTAACCACACACCTTTACAAAACTAGCCACACATGCAAGTGCGCTAACAATAGATTACTACTAGCTAACCGATAATAGAGTAGATCTATTTTTTTGTGTGCCTGTGTCCATGCAAAGTGCTTCATATCCAATCCTCCAAAAATATCCAAAATAGATGTGTGCGTGCGCATGTTCTCTCTATCCTCATTTAGGAAGAGGCCTTATAGGATGAATCCTAACTTACACGTCAAGGTGAAAGAATAAATTGACAAAATGCCCGAATTATGGAATTATTGATCCCATCAAAGAGTCGAATGGGTGAGCCCTATGGTGATCAGTATCAAGAAAGATGGCAGAATAAGAATTTGTGTGGATTACAGGGAGTTAAATTTTGCATGTGTAATTGATCCCTTTCCCACACCGTTTACTGAGGAAATATTGGAAGGCGTTGTAGGGTGTGAGATCTACTCCTTCACTGATGGATTCTCTAGATATCATTAGGTAAGGATAGCTAAAGAGGATCAAGAGAAGACAACTTTCACCACTAAATGGGGAAGTTTTGCATACATGGTTATGCCCTTTGGATTAAAGAATGCACCTATAGTATTTTCACACATTGTTGTATAAGCATTCTAAGATTTTATTAATAAGTTCTTGTAGGTTTATTTGGATGATTAGATAGTCTATGGTCTTGTGAAGGATCACTGTGATAACTTAAGGCTCATGTTTTAGATATGTCAGTAGTTGAGCATCTCTTTAAACATTAATAAGTGTGTGTTTTCTACACCCTTTATATTTTTTTGGGACACGTCATCTCGTAAGGAAGGCTTGTTAGTGGATCCTACTAAGGTTGCTATTATTTTGGGCCTAGAGGAACCTACTAGCCAGATCAAGGTGTGTAGATTTTTGGGACACATAAGGTATTACAATAAGTTTATCAAATAATATGCCAAGATCACCACACCCCTGGAGGAACTATTAAAGGGTAAAGGAAAGTTCTATTGGGGTGAGGCACAACAACGCACATTTGAGACACTAAAGGAAATGCTTACTACAACACCTATTCTATGTTTTCCTTCATGGTCCAAACATTTTCAAATACATGTGGACACCTTTGGAATGACCATTGGCATGGTATTAGCCCTACTTGGAGAAGGGATTGTCGATCATCCTATTTTCTTTGCAAGCAGGAAGTTAAATCCAACATAATAGAATTACACAATGATAAAGTACAAGGCCTTTTCTATGATCTATGCGCTCCATAAGTTTTGACAATATTTACTAGCTACCCTAGTCATATTTTATACATACCACATTGCATTGAACTACTAAGTAAATAATCCCATTCTACAAGGGCACATATGCCACTGGGTTTTGTTATTTCAAGAGTTCAACTTTATAGTGGTGGTTAAGCCGTAAGAGTAATTATGGTCCGACCACTTGTCAAGGATTCAATCTAGAGAGGACACATAGATAATTTAGGACATAATGCTAGATGCAAAGCTATTTAGGTTAAACCATAAGCCCTTGGACTTAGAATACATTGTTGTCTTTTTATGCACAAGTGTGACACCTAGGGGAATGAAGGCTTTAGAGATGAAACAAATAGTTATCCGAGCTGTGCCTTATATGTTAATCGGTGGAGACTTATACAAATTAGGTTAGGATGAATTCTTACACCGATGTGTACTTGAGCATAAGAGAGAAGCAATTATGGAGGAGGCCCATGGTGGTATTGTAGGTGGAAACTATGCAGGGGATGCCACCACGCACAAGATTCTACTAGTTGGCCTATGGTGGGAAATGTTATACAAGGATTGCAAAGAATATTGTAAGGCATGTGACCATTGTTAGCGCCTTAGAAATCCTAGGCATAGAGATGAGATGCCTTTGAGGCCTATTACTAGTGCAGAACCTTTTGAGAAGTTGGAAATTGACTTTGTGGGCCCCATATTCCTAGCCACGCGTAGGACTGGTTGTACTATATTATCACTTATATAGATTATCTTATAAGGTGGGTAGAAACAACACCTATAAAGGATTACATGACATATATGGTAGCAAGGTTTGTGTGGGAAATATCATCAGACATATGGATTCCTTTAAGTTTAACAAGTGATAGGGGTACTCATTTCTTAATGAGACCATTAGGATGTTATTGGATGAATTTATGGTGGCACATCATAAAACAAAGCCCTATCATCCCCAGGAAAATAGAACTACATCAAGCCTTAAATAAGATATTGATCCATACCTTGACTAAAATTTGTGGTGTTTGAAGGAAAGAATGGGATGAAAAATTATCTATTGTACTTTGGGCATATAAAACAACCTATAAGAGGTTGAATAAGGCAGCACCCTTTCAAATTGGTGTTTGGCATGGAGGTTGTTCTACCGGGATTTCATGTTACCTTATCTATGTATTACACGTGCAAGAGGTTTGGTTGATAAGCAAGAACTTGAATAATGTATTGAAAAACGATGCAATGGATGAATGGCACACCATAGCAAGATGGAGTCGAAGTAAGAAAAGGATAGACCAAAGACATGGCATAACATACACATTAAGGATAAGAAGATTGAGGTTTGGAAAATGGTACTTCTTTATTACTCAATTTTTTTACACCACCCCGGAAAGATTAAAGTGAATTGGTTGCGACCATATGTTATAACCGATATACTTGATTCTGGAACATACTAGTTAGAGGTGCTGGATGGAACATGGTTACCTAGTTACTTCAACAGGAGTGGGTTGAATCCCTAGTATAAATAATTCTTCTTGGTGTTTGTAATAAGGAAATATTACCACTTAGTTTAGATTTCCTTAAATACATTTCTATTATGTGTGTTTCCTTCATTTTTGCTATGCTTTGTCAATTTAGTTCAGTGTTTTATGTAATAAGTGCGCTTGCATGCCAAAATTTAATTACCATCTAAGTGTTTTCATGTGCAGAGGACAACACATACCCTTAGTGTGGGGTGGAGTATATATAGGATTCATGGCCTAAGTTGGAATGTTGGAATATTTTCTCGAAGATGGGTATGCATAGGAGAGGGAGATTATGCAAATACTTAAAAGAAAGGTGCGGATAGGGAAAGAGAAATATTTCTCATGATTGTAGACCATATATGGATAAATGGATGTACAATGTAACATGAGGTAGGATGTAGCAATAGAAAATACTTAGGGAAAGACAAAATGGTGAAGTAATTCGGTGTGTGTAAGGGCGCACGAAGGAGGTTTGTGGCTAAGAAGTAGAAGGCACGCTAGAAGGTTATGACTATGGTGTGGAAATAAACAATGTGAAAAAATTCACGAAGTGAAAAATCAATGTTGGGTATGGTGGTAGGTGGAGAACAATAAATGTGGAAAATTTTTGGAAAACTATATAAGGACATGTCACAACATCATTTCTACCTTTGCATTCAAGATATTTTGAGTGAGTTAACATCGAGTGATCTAGCAAGAGAGTTGTGAAGTGCACAGAGCTACAAACTAGTCAAATTTTTGTGTTTATACGCAGGGATTGGGTAATGCTCCAATAAGGGAGGGTGTTTGAGCGACATAAAGTGTACAAGGAGAAACCAACTGTAGGGTTTGGATTTGAGCTAGGGAATGCAAAGTTGAGCTAGGGCACATGGGGTTGGACTTGTAGAGCTTGAAGAATGTAAAAGGTCATACATTTATAATTATTATGGAACCAAGGAGAGCACTTGGAGGCAGTGCAGGGAAAAAGGAGGTTGAAATTGAAGTGGAGGATGCCCCGAGAGAGCTAGTTCTCTAAAATGTAGTACCACTGAGGGGTTTTCATGGGTCGTGATTAGGACTCACACATTTGCATTGGTAAAGTAAGTGATTACAACCACCGGATGATAGGCAACATAGAAAAACTAGATAAATTTATGGTGAAAAATAAAAACAATAGAACAATGGATGATATGTTTGTATATGAAAATGTAGGTGAAAATATTTTGAAAAAGGTGGGGGTTTTATAGTTATACGAGCTCCTTTAATTTGTAAAAATAGATAAATTTTACTAATGGTTGATGAGCAAAATCCATGAGGACTTATTTTACTTTGACGGAAATAGATGAGGATCATTGCACCCCTAATTAGGACCCTAATAGGTTTGAGGAGTTCATGCACAAATTTAGCGGTGACCTAATAGATAAGGAAGGAATAATAGCGACAAGAAAACTACTTGATTACCCGAAGGGAGGGCACAGAAGCTAAAAAAATACCTAGTTATCCAAGTAGCAGAGCACCTCCTCATGAAGTTGAACAACCGAAGAGATGGTCATAGGATAATACCTTATGGTTACATATAGAAAAGAAAATGTCCAAGGGGTGACTTATAACATGGTGGGTTTCATTATTGAAGCTATCATTGAGGAAGCACATGAATGTGAGAAAATTAGTTTTGGCACGATCCTGTTATCCCTTGTATTTGGAGAAATTGGAGTGCTGATGGATTAAAGGAAAAAAATTGGGAATACCCTAAAGAGAAGAAATATATTTTAGAGAGATTTTAGAAGCACACATGTGATGGGACTATGAGTTGCCCATTTAAACAAAGGGCAGAGTTGTGGTATGTGTAATCGCATGCCACGTTTAAAGAAGAATGGAGAATACCCAAGGAGTTACCTTCGGTATTAGGTAAGTAGGTACGTTTACAATGTATCAACACTTCTATATCGTGCACTTTCTGCAATGAAGGATGGGAAGTGGAGCCCGTGGTGTAAGCTCCTTATCCCTTCACTGCGTGATATTTCCAAGCTTCTATACACAAGTTCTCGATGCGCACACCTGATCTTCAATGTGGATAAGGTAGATCACACTGCCACACTCTCTAAAGACTTACGTGTATCCAAGTAAGTTTGTATACATTGAAAGATTAATTTATGATGATATTAACATGAAGGCCATGAGTTTTTGTTGGTGAAATTGGGGCAGCTCTTGTGTATATCCAACTCAAACCTAGGTTGAAGAATAGAAAATATGTGGAGAGTGAGTTTAAAATTCTTGGCTCATCTAAGGGGAAGCATATAGTTGACACTTTGGTAGATGAGAAAGTGGCTTCACCCCTTGTGGAAGAAGAGGAAGAAGAAATGCAGGAAGATAGTGGTGGTTTGGAGAACAAGGGTAGGAAACAACCCACTATTGAGGAGAAAAGTGCACAGAGGTAACCCTCCACTACATCATGAAAAGGAAGTATTGGAAATAGGCGTGATGGATGTGGAATTGGAAAGACTCATGAGGAACCTCGGTATAAGAGGGTAATCAAATGAATAAGGACTCGGGTGCGGGACCATCATAGCCCCTTAGAAGATGACAATGGACTTCTCTTAAGAAGGCAAAACACGAGAAGAAGAAATGACACAAGTACATCCTTGAAAGGATGATGAGGAAGATAAATTTGAAGACAATCCACCCCACATTCCTGTTATAAATGAGGATACTGCAGAGCCTCATGAGGAAGAGATAAATAAATATGAATAGTATCTAAGGAACCAACACATTGATAGTGGCAATGTGGGCTTGGAGATAGGTGAAGATAAGGGTGGGTCATTTGGCGCGCCCTACAACACAAATAGGTGAGAGTCCAGTGTTGGAATCGAGCATGAAAGTTCCTACGGGTAAGAGCTCTAGTAAGGGAAAGAAGGAAGTGAAATATGAGACTATGACTACTAGGTATATTGATGACCTAAGAAAAATCATACGCGCGTGGTTCCAAAGTACTTTGGAGCCCAAGGATTTGTATGGATGGGAGCTCATGGATGCGGATATGGTGACCACATGCACAAGGAAACAATTGTCATGGATGATGTAGAATCACATGGATGAGCCTAAATTTGAATATGTACAAGGAGTCTTGTGTGTCACGTAGGTTGAAGAAGGTGCCCAGGTCATGCCACATGACTATTAAGCTAATTGTCATTTCGATGAATAGGTGAGCAATGAAACTCGGTAAGATAGTTGTAGAAGTTATGAACCGAATATTGATAAAGTGACAACTATTCAAATGTTTTTGGAAGACCAGAAGGATGTAGCTATTGAGATCAAGTTCCTCATAGAAGAGAAGAAAAATTATGAGGTAGAAACATAGAAAGTCCTTAAGATGGCTGAGCAAATTAGGGATGAAATTATAGAAAAGAGACCACATTTTTAGGATAAGGTTGCAAAAAATTTAAATATGCTTTACATTATTTATACATGTCGAGTTCATGTGTTGTTGGAGGAGAAACCTATGTGCCTTCCAAAAGAAAAGGATTCTACGAAAGAGGTAGAGATCCAAAACTAATATTGTGTAGAAGATTAAAGTTATGAGGCTTTGCTTCGTAATTTAAAGGATGAGTTGAAGAGGGAAAATCAGGCATTGAATTTATACATGGCCCCAAATGCAATGATCAAAATAAGGACCATTGAAGAATATAATGAGTTCCTCAAATCTATGAAGAATGAGACACTTGGGTGTATGGAAATACTTTCATTAGTAGAAGAAAAATGCAATGCACTTGTAGCAGCCCAGGATCCACACAAGAAAAGAATGAAATAAATTTGGAAGCTCATTGTGAAGAAGATGGATTTTATGGAAGGAATGGCCTCTAGCATGGATAAAATTGTTAGAATATTACGAATGAGGACAACTCGGATCATGACAATCTAGAATTCATGGTTATAGACATTCTGAGAAAACTGGAGAAGCACTGAGTGACTGGAATGCATTGGAGGTAGAGATTAAGAATGAATATCTTGAGTTAATCCTATTTGTATAAGCGCAAGGCACCAAGTAGTCATTCATTCTTTTTGTGCAAAGAAATTTATTTATTATTTCATTCATTATTCTTTATTCTTGGAGAGATAAGTTAGGATTACCCATTTTTGGGGGTGGTAATGACATTAGTGTGGGGTAATGTTGAGTTAATGAAGTACATCTCAAGTGTGAAAGCATAGAAGGATTGGGCACACAGACACATGATGCGTAGGAATGCATGGAAGTATAACAAGATAGGGCATGCCAAGGAGCAATTTAAAAATAGGAGTTACCCACTTTTGTAGTTAAGGCTAATTTTGGACATGGAGTGAAGAACATCTTTTGTAGAGGACTTGCAGACCACACGAGGCTATTGTTGACGGTTTTCCTTTCGAGGATGGACCATCAAAGTCATAGAAACCTTAGGTTGGTGTGAAATGCACCCTAAGGTGACCTCCAGATTTTAAAGAAGTTGGTTCTTCTCTGTGGTGTGAGATGAGGGTCAAAAAGTGAAACAAAACATAAAAATGTTAATGGGGGCAATGTGCCGAACAAGCCTTCCAAGGAATCAATCGAGAACGCAATTGTCTGAAGAGAGAAAACAATGAATGACTGAAAAGGGTGGATGAAATTCACCACAGGCCAAAGAAGATCACACGAGAACACTACTTCAAACTACTTAAGCACAACTTTTAAGATAGTAATAACATTATAGATATGCATAGTTTCTATGTGAAAATAAAGGCGATCAGAGACAACAAATATATGTAAAGTATGGAAAAAATGAACCATAAGGCATATTATATTACTCCAAAAATTTTGCACAGATTACAATAAAAAAGAGGCAAGAATGCTATTACAAAACCCGAAATAAGGCTAGAGCTTGAGCCCCCGCCTTTTACGAGAAGAGGAACTAAGACAAATAAGAAAAGATTAAATCCCCCAAGTATATCTTTTTTAAGACCTTCAATTACAATATATATGAGGAAAAGGAGGTAAGAGACAATTTTGAACTCCTTTCCAACGCTTTCAATTATGATAAATGGTGCAAAGTGACGAAACAATTTTTTTGAGATCTTTCTCACACTTTCCCATTATCGCCCTTTTGAAAGAGTGAGAGCCATGCTTATTTAATGCATCTTTAACTATCTCACGACCGAATCCTTTGAGATGGATTCATTTTTTGAGGAACATCCCTTCACTCTTTATTACATAACTAGATCTTTCAATTTCTTGTGCATTGGTTCTGAGCTCATGATTCAAGTGGTGCTTATTTTGTTATTCAATTGAAATGACCCTTTGAATGCAGGTGAATAAATTGAGTATTCGCGGCTCGCACTCTTCACACGAACTACACATTAACTTCATTATTGAAGTGACAAGCCAAATGACCCTTTACTTCTGATCCTTTGAAAAATATCCTGAGAATTTAAAATTTGTAGATAAGCCTCATAATTACTCATACATGATACATGGCTTGTCAACTTTTGTGACCTGCTTCAAACTTGGAACCCATTTGTTGCAAGATCCACATGGAAGGCTTGTGCATCCTTATAATTCTACTTTTCTTTAAGGCCTTTGGGAATGCACGGTGCTAACACTTGGCATCACTTGTAAGCCCGCCACTTTGCTCCTTTGGGTAAGTAAAGAGCCTTGCTTGTTTATAATGTAAAAATCCCTTCGGGCGGACCCTCATAGTTGACTCCACGTGTAGACTGACGGGTGTCCGAGACTTCATTCTTCCTGTGACTTTTGAATTTACGCGGTTTGGAAACTTGGCATCGATCGTGAGCCCAAGTGATTTTTCTTTGTTATTTAGCTAAGTCTTTTCCATATTGTTGAAGACTCGACTCCGGACGGGTTTCAAAAATGTTGGAATCTTCATGGCTATGGAATTTAGATAATGATCCCACCGCGACTCATAGGGACCATTAGCCTACTAAATGGAAAGAACCCATAATCTCCCACTATATATTGGAGTCCAGGCTCGTGTTAGAGCTGATATGAACCTTGCTTTGTAGTTTTTAAATATTGCGGAGCCTCCGCAGCTATTAGCAAGTGATCCTTAGGTCTTCCTAATCCCATAATAAAAACTCGTGATTCATTCTTTGTGAGAGTAGAAAATTGAAGAACTAGAAAATAGAATCTTTTGACTGATTTTAGTGGCTCCGCATTTCTTTGAAGTGAAGCTTGCAATCGCCACATATGACTACAAATTTTCTGCTATGAACCTTGGGAGTTTGGTGCCTCTTAATGGAGTAATACAAGCATGGACCTATACAAAATAAAAAAACATACATGGCTCAAATGAGTCATGCAAAGTGTGCACAAGCACTTATTTTGTTAAAAGCAATCTACTCCTATTCCTAATCTAACTCGAATGGGAAAAAGCTAAACAAAACCTAGAATAGGAAGGGAAAAATAGATTCTATTTTTTATAAAACGTGGCCATGCAATTAATTCAGCAATGGATATGGCCTGTAATAAGAGTGGACAATTACCTATCACTCCTCCACCCGTGGTATCAGTAAACAAAATGAATACCTCCTCAAGATACTCATCTTCTAGTTGGAGGTGTTGCTGCCGACCCTTGGGGCTTTAAAGATCATCCTCATGCTCTAAAGTGAGTATGAAAGGTGCTAGCATCTTCCTTGGTTCTGATAGGAACCAACTTTTGGTGAGGGTCTTTTGTAGATTTCCCTGAATCGTATCCTTCCTTGTCCTCTCCTTTTCTAGCAATTTCATCGAAAAATCTAGGCTCTTTGATTGAAAGCAAAAAGCTTTCAATGATATTTCTTTCTAGAGCCCCCGAATTTGGTCCAGGAAGGGTTATGAGCCATAGGTGGCTTTTGTTGTGAGGCTGATGGAGTGAAAAAATATGTAATCTCTATAGGCTCTTCTTCATCGAGACATCCCCCCAAATATGATAAGAAATCAAGCTCCTCATCCTCCTGCTATGCCAAGGTCTCCTCCTTTTGTATGATGGCATTTGAGTTTGTAAATCTCTCATCATATATAGCTTCATCTTGAAATAAGAAGCTCAGTTAGCCCAAACTCTTCCGAAACTCGATCTGCATAGAGGAGTGTGGAGGAAGTACGTAGTGTTTTGAACATCTTGCTCATGCTCAGGGTCCCTTGGAGTCGTATCACTTCCCACCATATGCTCCTTTTTTTGGATTTGGAGTTGTTTCTTGTTGGTGTGGGGAGTTTAGCTGCTCAAGAAAAGGGAACAGTGAAATAGATGGATTGGATATGCGAAGGGAACTCGACATTTGGAGCGGTATAGCAAGGTAAAGCTTGGGGTGGGGTGGAAAATGAACAAAAAGTTGGTGATTTCCCTACCCATTGAAAAGTTTGTCTTATGCTTTGCCCATATGTCTCAATACCTTTGATCCATTACATAAGTGGAGGAAGGTTTTTCTTAAAGAAGCTAAGCTTCTCCCCGTGAGTTGTAGTGCTAGGCATAAGGCCGACCCATGGACAAGATGCCCTATATCCAGTTCTAAATGCCTCCATTCATGCTATAGCCCAAGATTGAACCATGTCTCGCCTCTATCAAGGTTATCTTATCTAGTAGATTAACATCCTCCATTTGTTCATAGCCACCGGAGTGCCCCGCATCCTTGATTGGCTTCCAAGTCAAATAGATTTTGACTTTGCTCATCTAGTTTGCCATGGTGACTTTGGAGAGTAATGCTTTGCCGCTTTAAGGAAGGTATGGCACTCCTTAAATTATGATGATACCACATAAAATGCGGATCCCTTAGTGGTAATGAAGTCATGATTTGCATGACCTTATAGGATGAAGATAAATGGAAGATGCGGAAATAAAGATGAATGGGGATAGATGAATGAAAGGTCTATAAACTCTTGTAATGATTTGGTCGACCATGCAGAGTTTCTAGACGTGTTATGCATGTCCCACTAGGCGTGCCAAGAAAACTATTGACGGTTTTCCTTTTGGAGATGGACCGTCGAGTCATAGGAAACCTTAGGTTGGTGGGACATGCACCCTAAGGTGACCTCCAGATTTTAAAGAATTTGGTTCTTCTCTCGTGGTGTGAGACGAGGGTCAAAAAGTGAAACAAAACATAAAAATGTTAACGGAGGGCGATGCACCAAATAAACCTTCCAAGGAATCAATCGAGAACACAATGTTTGAAGAGAGAAAATGGAGAGCGAGTGGACATGGTAGATGAAATTCACCATAGGCCAAAGAATATCACACATAACACTACCTCAAAATAACTAAGAATTTTTTTAAAGATAGTAATAACATTACAGATATGCACAATTTCTATGTGAAAATAAAGGTGATCAGAGACAACAAAGATATGCAAAGGATGGAAAAAATGCACCACATGGCATATTATATTACTCCAAAAATTGTGCACAGTATTACAATAGAAAAGAGGCAAGATTGCTATTACAAAACCCAGAAATAAGGCTAGAGCTCTAGGCCCCTACCTTTACAAAAGAGGAATTGAGATAGAGAAGAAAAGATTGAATCCCCCAAGTATATCTTTTTAAAAACTTCAATTAAAATATATAGGAGGAAAAGGAGGTAAGAGACAATTCTCGAACTCCTTTCCAACTACTTTTCAATTATGATAAATGGTGCAAAGTGACAGTTTTTTTTTTTTTTTTTGACATCTTTCTCACACTTTCCCATTATTTTCCCTTTCGAAAGAGTGAGAGCCATGCCTATTTAATGCATCTTTAACTATCTCGTGATCGAATCCTTTGAGATGGAATCATCTTTTGAGGAACATCCCTTCAAATATTTATTACATAACTATATATTTCAATTTTTGTGCATCGGTTCCTAGGCTCATGATTCAAGTGGTGCCTATTTTTTCATTTAATTGAAGCAACCCTTTGAATGTAGGTGAATGTATTGAGTATTCGCAGACTCGCACTCTTCACACGGGACTACACATTAACTTTGCTCTTCAAGTGACAAGTTGAATGACCCTTTACTTCTGATCTTTTGAAAAATATCTTGAGCATTTAAAACTTGCAGATAAGCCTCATAACTACTCATACGTGATACATGGCTTGTCACCTTTTGGTGACCTGCTTCAAACTTGGAACCCATTTGTCGTAAGATCCACATGGAAGGCCCGCACATCCTTATGATTATGCTTTTCTTTAGGGCCTTTGGGAATGTGTGGTCTTGCGATAGTTGGCATCACTTGTGAGCCTACCACTTTGCTCCTATATGTAAGTATAAAACCTTGCTATTTATAATGTAAAAACTCCCTTTGGGCGGGACCCTCATAGTTGATTCCATGTGTAGACTTGACGAGTGTCCAAGACTTCATTCTCCCATTTGACTTCCTAAGTTGCACCGATTGGACACTTGGCATTGATTGTGAGCTCACTAATTTCTTATTTATTTGGCCAAGTCTTTTCCATATTGCTTTGAAGACTCGACTCCTGATGGGTTTCAAAAATCCAAGAATCTTCTGGTTGGAATTTAGATAACCATCTCGCGACTCATAGGGACCATTAGCCTGCTAAATGGAAATAACCCATAATCTCCCACTATCTATTGGGTCCGGAACTGTGTTAGAGCTGATCCGAACCTCGGTTCAAAGTTTTTGAATGTTGTGGAGCCTCTACAAAGCTCTTGGATGATCCTTACGCTTTCCTACTCCCATAATAAAAACTCCATGATTCATTTTTTGTGAGAATATAAAATTGAAGAACTAGCAAACATAATCTTCGGTGATCTTAGTGGCTCTGCATTTTTTTGAAGTGAAGCTTGCAACCACCAAAGATGACCGCAAATCTTTCCACCGTGAACCTTGGGGATTTTGGTGCCTCTTAATGGAGTAATACAAGTGAGGACCTATACAAAAAGACAAAACATACATGGCTCAAAAGATTCATGTAGAGTGTGCACAAGCACTTATTTTTTGAAAGCAATCTACTCCTAATCCTAATCTAACTTTAGAATGGAAAAGGTAAAAACTCAAAACAGAAGGGAAAAATAGCTTCCCTTTTTTTATAAAACACAACCATGTAATTAATTCAGAAATTGATATGGCTTGTAATAAGAGTGAACAATTACCTTTCACTCATTTTTTAGTAGAGAGGCATTGCTGCTGACCCTTGGGGCTTTGAAGATTTCCCTCATGATCTAAAGTGAGCATGACTCAAAAGTGCTAGCATCTTCCTTGGTCCCGATGGGAACCAACTTTTGTGAGGATATTTTGCAGATTTCCCTAAAAGGTATCCTTCCAATCCTCTCCTCTTCTAGTAGTTTCTGCTGGGAAATCTAGGATCTTTGAGAAAGAAAAAATATTTCAATGATACTTCTTTCTAGAGCCCCGAATATGGTCTAGAGGAATGGTCATGAGCCATAGGTAGATTTAGTTTTGAGGATGATGGAGTGAAAAAAATATGTAATATCTACAGGATCTTCTTCATTGAGACATCCCCAAATATGATAAGAAATCAAGATCCTCACCCTCCTTTTGTATGATGGCATTTGAGTTTTCAAATCTCTCATCATATATAGCTTCATCTTGCAATATGAATCTTGTTTTCCCAAACTCTTCCAGAAATTATGATCTACGAAGAGGAGGAGTGTAGAGAAAGTCTCAGTAGCATTTTGAACATCCGCTCATGCTCAGGGTCCCTTGGACTCGTATCACTTCCCACCATATGATCCTTTTCTTTTGGATTTGGAGCTTTTTCTTGTTGGTGTGGGGAGTATAGCTACTCGAAGAAAGGGGAAGAGTGAAATAGATGGCTTGGAGATGGAGAAGGGAACTCGACATTTGGAGTGGTATGACAAGGTAAAGCTTGGGGTGGGGCAAAAAATGAACAAAAAGTTAGTGATTGCCCTACCCATTGACAAGGTTGTCTTATGCTTTTCCCATATGTCTTAATACCTTCGATCCAATGTATAAGTGGAGGATTTTTTTCTCTAAGAAGCTAAGCTTTTCCTACGAGTTGTAGTGCTTAGGCACATGGCCAACCCATGGACATCGCACCCCGCATCCAGTTTTGAATGCCTCCATTTATGTTGTTGCCCGATATTAAACCATGCTTGCCTATATGTCTGGGCTATCTTCTCTAGTAGATCAACATCCTCAATTTGTTCATAAGTAGCTCGGGCGTGCCCACGCCCGTCCTTGATTGGCTTCCAATTCAAACTGATTTTGACTTTGCTCATCCGGGTCGCCATGGTGACTTTGAAATTGTAATGATGCCACTTTGAGGAAGGCGTGACACTCCTTAAATGCTGATGATACCACATAAAATGGGGATCCCTTAGTGGTAATGAAGTCATGATTGCATGACCTTATAGGATGAAGAGAAACGAAATACATGGAAAGAAAGATGAATGGGGAAAGATGAAGGAAGGGCCTGCGAAACTCTTGTATTGATTTGGTTGGACCACGTAGAGTTGTCGGACATGTTTTGTAAGTTCCTCCATTTGAGGCTAAGCTCTACTAAGAACAAACCGACTTGATGAAATGATAAAAGACCACTTTGAGTCGTACCACTTAGCGTGCCATGAAAAATGTTGACGGTTTTCCTTTCGAGAGATGGACCGTCAAATTCATAGAAACCTTAGGTTGGTGAGACATGTGCCCTAAGGTGACCTCCAGATTATAAAAAGTTGATTCTTCTCTATGGTGTGATATGAGGGTCGAAAAGTGAAGCAAAACATAAAAATGTTAACGGGGGGTGATGTGCCAAACAAACTTCCAAGAATCAATCGAGAACGCAATCGTCTATCAGAGAGAAAAACAAGAGCGACCCGAAAAGGGTGGACAAAATTCACCATAGGCTAGAGAAGATCACACGCAACACTACCTCAAACTACTTGAGCACAAATTATAAGATAGTAATAACATTACGATATGTACAATTTCTATGTGAAAATAAAGGTGATCAGAGACAACAAAGATATGCAAAGGATGGAAAAAATTCACCATGGGACATATTATATTACTCCAAAAAATTTGCACAGTATTACAATAGAAAAGAGGCCAGAATGTTATTACAAAACCCGAAGAAGGCTAGAGCTCCGAGTCCCTACCATTACAGAGAAGAGGAACTAAGATAGAATAAAATATTAAATCCCCATGTATATCTATTTTATATCCTTCAATTACAATATATAGGAGGAAAAGGAGGTAAGAGACAATTCTCAAACTCCTTTCCAACTACTTTTCAATTATGATAAATGGTGCAAAGCGACAGAAATAGATTTTTGAGATCTTTCTCACACTTTCCCATTATCTACCCTTTTGAAAGAGTGAGAGCCATGCCTATTTAATGCATATTTAGCTATCTCATGACCAACTCCTTTGAGATGGACTCATTTTTGAGGAACATCCCTTCAGCTCTTTATTACATAACTAGATATTTCAATTTTTTATGCATCGGTTCCCGAGCTCATTGTTGATCAAAGAACACTTGAAAAAGAAAGAACACAAGAAGTTCATGTGGGGAAGCATGTCATATTCAAAGGTGCGAATGGATAGGGAGAACACGCACGCGCAACAAAAGTTCAGTTTTCGGGACTTAGTTGTTTCACTCATTAAGGTCTATTTTTAGAGATGACGTGCAGAGCACACAAACAAGGTAGAGATGTGCGTGCCACACATTGGCTATTTTTGGAGGATTGGATACGAAGCACTTTGCATGGACACAAGCTAGAAATAGATTTGCTAATGTCAGTTAGCTAGTAGTAGTCTATTGTTAGCGCACTTGCATGTGTGGCTAGTTTTGTAAAGGCACATGGCTAAGAATAGCATGCGACCTATTTTTGGAATGAATAAGTGGTGAAGGGCAAGTCCCCACCCTTATATATGAAGTAAAATGTGTAAGAGAGAGAGAGATATAGGTGCACACAGAGGGGATCGGGATATATAGACATATGCTATTAAATATGCTCGTGCATACTACTGATATTGTAATGAAGCTTCTGTAAACTTATTGTAGTTAATATAATGGAGGATATTGGCTGAATCTAAGTGTTAGTTCTATGTGTATCCGATCTCATCATGGTTAGTACTTAATTCTAATTTTCCTTAGATATAGATCTGGTATGCTCTGTAGAATGATGAGCTAGTAATAGAACTATATATGTTAAGTCTCCATCATGCTAACATCCTACTACAACAACCCTAAAGAGGGACCTAGTACCTTTGCGCACTTTGGGTGAGTGCTTAGTTTAGGCTGAGTGATGTGCCAATGATGTCTAGGGTTTTATTGGGTTTGTATCACTAAATTCTAGGTTGCATCATTGGTTCTATTGTTGGGACCTCTTTTTTAGTTGTTTTTAGGATGGTTTACAATGAAGACATACCGGTTGACCTTAGCAAGTATTGAAGAATGGATACACGATCTGGAAGAAGAATACACATGATGGTTCAACACTGGATCTGATTTTAATGCATGCACTTGGGTGGAATAGAATCTGTATGATAGTTTATATGAGATATTTTTTGCTATCTTTCAAGTTAAATTATACAAGTGGCTAGTTGCTTATGCATCTAAAAAATTAGAGGTGTTGCGCACTTATCCTGGACACAGAAGAATTCCAAGCCCTTTTTGATGCTGATATGATTTGGAATTGAGTTGTGGATACATGGTTTCATGGTGTCTTGAACAATTATATCTTGGAATACTCAATTTCCACTTATTCGTGTCTAGAGGTAGCTGAATTCCAGTTCTTATGACATCCACGGGAGCTTACCTCTGACAAGGCGTTCCCTTGACGATCAAGATCTTGATGGTAACTTTGAACTCCGGAGAGTAAACCAATGGATAACTAAACCCCACCATGCGTAGGGGCGGGAAAATACCGGTGAAGGATGGTGGACTTAGTAGTGGCAAGGCGGAGGGAAGAAAGGAGGCTTAAGTATAATGAGGAACACAAGAGGGAGATAGAGAAGCAATGTGATGTTACAGTTCGGATGGAGTTGAGGAGAGAGATGGCTCGTGAAGGATTTAGAGCTCATGTACAAGATGTGGAGCCGAGCATTAGGAACTCCCCCATCGGGAAAGCATGACAGTGGAACCCCCTCAAACTCATAAGGAAACACGCCAACAGAGATGACTCCGGGTCGTGAGTGTGCATCTAAATCAACCTGGTAACCTAGCCCTTGTGCTGGGTTTTCTAGTATCTAGTATGAAAAGTAATCAACAAACATGTTTGGGAAGTAAGTGAACAAGTACATCAATGGCAGGTAGATGAATTCATTGTTATTTAGAGGTGTGTTTTCAGGTGCATCGTTTACATAGAATATGAGCGCATCGAATGTTGGATTCACTTTTGGAAGTGGAACTACTTCACAGACCATAGGGGTTCAATATAGTACTACTATTAGAGCACGGGAATATGTCTACAGGACCTATTCCAGCTACAGGTGTTTGGGATCATGAGGCATGGGAAGTTCTAGTTCGGTGGATCTGGAGGTTTTGGAGGCGGGGGGAACACTGGAACTTCTCGGATCATGTGGGAAAGGTCCGCACCAACCCCGAGAATATTTATAAGGAAATGTCTCTTCATCTTCCGTGAGTATAGGGGAATAGAAGATGCTCATGAACATGAGCATATGTGTGAAATATTATGGTGCGCAAAAGGAATCACAACTTTTGATCGTAGGACAAGCCAATTTGTTACTACGCTATAAGGGTGCACACATAGTTGGTACATAAAGTTTGACCACGATAAGAATTGCACGGATTATGCAAAGCATTGAAGGATGTGTTCTTGAAAGAGTTTCATATCCTCGAATTTTAGAAGAAGAGTATAAGTGTACTCAAGGATATTAAACAAGGCACTACTCGAAAGTGTACGCAAGTATGATGCCCATTTTAAAACACTTTTGTCTAAAATTTCCTATGATATTCATGCAAGCCAAAATGCACAATGGTTTGTTGGGGATTGATTACACCATTTACGATGGCATTTTCACATAAGACATATACTTGATCTGTGTGAGGCATTGGAAGCACCATACATGCCGAGGTAGTTGGAGTATTGACACCGGCGTTAGCCCATTCTTGCACAAATTACAGCTATGGTAAAGCAAACTAGAGAAATTATTGGTGAATTCAGCCCATGAAACACGCTTGGGAGTTTGGTGTATAAATTGTGAAGTAGAGGGTCACACAAAGGATAGTTATCCTCACATAACATATGATCATTCTTTGATGGATTGTGAGATATTCCAGTTAAACCATGATGCTAGCTACGCCCATTATTACCATGCGTGATAATGAGGAATGTTTCAAGCTACTGTAAAATATGTAGGTCCACAACTCATGACATGGAGGACTACCAAATGATTGGATAGATCCAAGATGTTATAGATATTTGTGTACAAAGAAACAACATTTTAAGATAACTCTAAGGGAAAGAATGATCATCGGGATCAGAACACAATCAAAAAAGGCTATGATTAGAATTAGGGGCATTTTGAAGTCGGTTGTGGCAAAGGTCGAGGATACCGCAGTGGATTCGGAGGACGAGGCCATGGTGGTGGAAGAAGTGAGTTTCCTTGTGGAATATGTTATACATGCAGATCTCTTGACCACTACGAGGCATGAATGTCCTCAAAATATTACATGTTCTTTTTGGAAAAGCACCATAGCTTTGAAGAATACCCAAACTTATATGAGCATCTGAGTAAGCAACATAAACAAGAAAACAAGGGCGTAGGGATGGTTAGGATACAACGCACTATGGACAATCAATGGATGCCCAAAATAGGAGCAAATTCTAAGGCATTGCAAGTAAATATCATGACCCGCATTGAGGTAACACGTGCCGGGAGGCATTACAAGTGAAACCTACCATCACTAAGGATGAGGTTACTCACGCACGGTACCCGATCCCACCTATTAGAATGAGGTTTATCGGATACCATGGAAGTGCTAAGGATCTTCAGGTGAGATACAATATTTAAAGGAGAAGAAGAAAGAAAGCGTCGAGATGGTCCAAACCGATATAGATGATTTGAGAGAAGTGTGCAAAATGTTGCACTCAAAGAGAACATCATTCCATTTTTAGGAAGTTGGTTGAAAGGGATGTTAGGAAATAAGAGATAAAATATGCGGAATAATCCCTTACAGAATCTGCAACAAAAAAGAGAAACTAATATGCAAAAATATTGCAGATCTCAAATATAAGTGAAAAATAAATAACACAATACGAGAGAGACAAGATTTAATGTGGTTCACCCAATTTGGGCTACATCCACCAAGAATCACTTGCTTAGATTTTATTACAAGCCTCCACTCTCTCAATACAATACCCAGATCCGTTTGGAGCTATGCTCAACAAACTCTACAGAATTCACACCCGAATTCAAAACACATATGCAATACATTTGCTTGTCTTTCTATCATATGCATAAGACCATATAAATAGACAACTACTTAAGTAGTTTTACAAAACCATGGGTATCAAACAATGGGCAAAAACAAAACCGTCCCATAAACCTATGGGTAGCCGAAGAGGCGGTTTTACAAAACAATGGGTACCGAAAAAACCATGGGCCCAAAAACAGCCCATAATGGTTACCCATTACCCATGGGTTAATAAACCACCCATGAAAATTTGCTTTCAGGCTTCACCCCGAACCTCCCTGACCCACTCACCGATGAGCGGGACCACCATAAAAATACCCAAGTGTAACACATAGAAGGTGTACCACACTCTAACATGAAAATAGGCTCCACAAACATAACAATCTCCCACTTGGAGACTGATTTCCACCGAGCAAGCTTCTCAACCTTCACCATCATCTGCGAAGGCCAACCAAAGTTGAACATAGCTTTAGTTTATCCTCAGTGACCACCTTGGTCATCATGTGTCGAGGATTCTCACTGGGTATGAATCTTCTCTAGCTTCAACTTATCTTCCTCCAAAGTTGTCTTGATGAAGTGATATCTCAACCGTATATGCTTCGTCCCGGGAGTGGAAAGTAGAGTTCTTAGCTAGGTGTATAAAGACTGACTATCACTATACAAATTTACATTCCTCCCGCTTATGCCCCAACTCTTCAAGCAATTGTTGTAAACCAAATCATCTCTTTGCTTGCCTCTCAGGCAGCAACATACTCACCTCCGTGGTTGATAAAGCCACGAGCTTCTCCGTAGTCGTGAAATCTAACGCCGTTGTCCCCACCTACAATATAAATATAACTTGTCATGCTCCTCCTGCTTTCTACATCTCTAGCCATGTATGAATCTACATAACCATGTAGAGTGGTGTCTCGATCCACTGTAGCACAAAACTGTCCCCATGGTTCCTCTCAAATACCGAAGGATCCACTTTACTGCTTGCCAATGCTCTTTACCTAGATCACTCATAAATCTACTCACAACTCCCACTGGATGGGAAATATCAGGCCTAGTGCACACAATATAGCATACATCAAACTACCAACTAGTGATGAGTAAGGTACTTTGGACATCTGGTTTTTTTCCCCTCGCCTCCGTCTTGGGACACTTTGCTCCTTTGATAACTTAAAATGGCCTCGCCAAAGGAGTCCCAACCGGTTTAGCATCCCGCATGTTAAACCTGTCCAATACCTTCTTAATGTACTCTTCTTGAGATAAAGTCAACTTCTATTCCTTCCTATCTCGAGTTATCCTCATACCAAGGATTTGTCTGGCTGCCCCCAAATCCTTCATATCAAAGGATTCACTTAGTTGTTTCTTGAGTACTTTTATTTTCTCGCATGTTTTTACCTCGCAACCAACATATCATCAACATACAAACATAGGATAAAATAACTTCCATCCTCAAATTTCTTTGTATACACACAATGGTCGAATGATATCTAATATAACCTTGCTCCATCATGAAGCTATCAAACTTCTTATACCATTGACGTGGAGCTTGTTTCAAGCCATACAAGCTCTTCTTCGCCTTACACACCATCTCCTCTTTACCTTTGACCTCATAGCCCTCTAGTTGCTGCATATATAGTTCCTCTTCCAAATCACCATGGAGAAATGCAGTCTTTACATCTAACTGTTCTAAGTACAAGTCTTCACGCTGCCACTATTCCAAGAACAGCTTCTAATAGAAGTCATTTTTACTACAGGAGAAAATATCTCATCAAAATCTATACCTTGTTTTTGTGCAAACCCATCACCACCAACCGTGCCTTCTATATTTTCTTTTCTCCTTCTTCATCTTTAAATCTCGTACACCCACTTGTTCTACAATGCTCTTTTGCCTTCCAAGAGCTTCACCAAATCCCAAGTTTGGTTCTCCATGAGAGACTTATGCTCCTCATCCATGGCTTACCTCCCACTTTTTACCGGCATCTACCCGCATTGTTTCATCAAAGCTCTCTAGATCTCCACTATCGCTGAGTAATAAATAATAAAGAGAAGGAGAAAACGTTCTGTGTTATTTTCTTACCCTAGAAGACCACCTCACCGTAGGAGTTTGGGGTTCCTGTTGAGTAGGTTCCCGAACCGATTCATGGGTCACTTTCCCATCCGGAAGATCCTCTACCACCGCATATTCTTTCTTGGATTCTTCCTTGTTTCCTGCAATCGTACTTTATACATGACTTTCTCATTAAAGACCACATCCCTAGATCGAATGATTTTCTTGTCCTTATACTCCTACATTTAAACCCAAAGTCATCACCACCATAACCAATGAAAGTACATTTTTCTAATTTAGCCTCTAGCTTGGTCCTATCATCCTTGTCTATATGAACAAACACCTCACATCCAAAGAATCTAAGAAATGAATAATAAAATATTTTACCATACCATGCCTCCTCGTATGCCTCCATCCAAGACACTTGAGGGTCCTCTATTTATCAAGTACACAGCTTGTGTTCACCGCTTTTGCCCAAAAAGAAAGAGGCATCCCGCATGTAACCTCATACTCCTAAGACGCTCCATTATTGTTCTCGTTCATCCTTTCGATAGCCCATTCTGCACGGAGTTCCTAAACCGTCTTTTGCCTCGCGAATTCCATTCTTAGAACAAGAATCATTAAATTCATTGCTGCAATACTCCCCTCCATTATCCGACTCCGAGACATTTTAGCTTAAGACCTGTTTCATTCTCTACCAAGGCTTTCCATTTAACAAAAGTGTCAAATACATCGATTTGTTTCTAATACAATAAACCCAAACTTTCCTTGTTGCATCATCAATAAAAGTAACATAATAATTTGAACCCCAAGAGATGATACAGAGCCGGCCCCACACATCAGAATGTACCAGCTCTAACTTACTCTCTTTCTTTGTAGGTCCAACCTTGAGAAACCTTACTCACTTCTGTTTCCCATATATGCAGTTCTCACAGAAATCCAAACCTATTTCTGTATATCCAGGAAAATTCTTCTTTATGATGTTCATGCCCTTATGGCTCATATGACCGAGCCTATAGTGCCATAATGTTGTATCTGCATCTAAAGCCACAAGATTACAATCATTAGTACTATCAGTGGTTAAATACAAGGTTCCAACCTTCTTACCTCTTGCCACCACAAGAGCACCCTTGGTAACCTTCCAAGAGTTAGCTGTAAATATCACAGTACAACCATCACTTCCCAATTGCCCCACCGATATCAAATTTCTCCTTAATGTAGGCACATGTCTGACATCCTTCAATAGCCATGTATTCCCATTCTGCATCTTAACTTGAATAGAACCTTTTCCAACTATACTGCAAGGCTCATCATTACCAAGAAAAACATGCCCAAAATCCCCTTGAACATAATCAACAAAATAATTCCTATGTGGAGTAGCATGAAAAGAAGCCCCTGAATCTAAAACCCAAGATTTAGTAATATTATGCAAAGAAAGAATCAAAGCATCTTGACATACATTACCCGATGTCACATTTGCCTCCTTGTTTTCTTCTTTGTCTTCTTATCAAGCTCCCAACAATCCTTCTTTGCATGCCCGGACTTTCCACAGCTTCCAACATACAATCTTGCTCTTAGATTTTTACCTTGCCCGATCTTTCGATTTTCCACGGTTTCCTCTATTCTTTTGTCTCCCTCGAGTTTCCATTGTCAAAAGCATTCCGAAGTAGAAGATTCCCAGAGCTTTTTCTTCGCATTTCCTCACTTAGAATCACCCCTACAACATCCTCAAACTTCAACTTTGAGTTAGCTGGAACCGAGTTGCTTACCGCCATTACTGTGCTATTCCAACTTTCGAGTAAACAACACAAAATTAATAAAGCCCTAACTTCCTCATCAAATTCTATCAGAATCAAGCTAGCATATTCACAACCGCATTGAAATCATTTAAATGATTTGCTTCTTTGAACTATTCTCATACATCTTCATATTAAACAACTTTTTCATTAAAAATATCTTGTTAGAGGCGTGAGGGTTTTTCATACAACTTCCTAATACATCCATTAGATCTTTTGTCATCTTTTCCTTTGAAACATTAAATAATACTCAAGATGCAAGACACACTTGGATCGCTCCAAGTGCCTTCCGATGCAACAAATCCCATTCTCTGCATCTCTGTCATACTCGAGGTTTGTTCACCTTCTCGCATAACGGAGTATAAAGATCCTTCCGATAAAGGTAATCTTCCATCTACATCTTCCAAAGACTGAAATTATGCCTGTTGAATTTATCAACCCTAGATCTTCCATCATCTGCCATAGCTCCCACTCAAGATAAAACTTTCCCCGTGATTCAACACTTCAAAGAAACCAAACTAGGCTCGATACAAATTGTTAGGAAATAACAGATAAAATATGCGAGAATAATCCCTTACGAATCGCAACAAGAGAAACTAATATGCATAAAATATTATAGATCTCAAATACAAGTGCAAAATAAATAACACAACATAGAGAAACAAGATTTAACGTGGTTCACCCAATTTGGGCTACGTCCACCAAGAATCACTTGCTCAGATTTTATTACAAGCCTCCACTCTCTCAATACAATACCCATATCTCGCTTGAGCTATGCTCAACAAACTCTGCTGCAATTCACACCCGAATTCAAAACACATCTCGCAATACGCTTGCTTGTCTTTCTATCATATGCATAAGACCATATAAATAGACAATCGCTAAGAAGTTTTACAAAACCATGGGTATCAAACAACGGGCAAAAACAAAACCGTCCCATAAACCTATGAGTAGCCGAAGAGGCGGTTTTACAAAACAATGGGTACCGAAAACCATGGGCCCAAAAACAGCCCATAACGGTTACCCATTACCCATGGGTTAATAAACCACCCATGAAAATTTGCTTTGGGGCTTCGCCCCGAACCCCTAACCCGCTCACCGGAAAGGCGACCATCAGAAAATACCCGAGTGTAACACATGAGAAGGTGTACCACACTCTAACATGAAAATAGGCTCCACAAACATAACAAGGGAACACTCCACGTGCAGTATTGAGACCGGATGACAGATCTGGATTTAAATATCCCTCCTCATAGCTTTGGATTTTAATAAGGAAATCACTCTAAAAGTTTATTGTGGATGGGTGGTACATTGAGTAATATACCGATTGATACAGCGCGAAGTTAACGTTCTTACCTTGGATGCATGGGTACAAATGGGGAGACCTCATTGCAGCCATCCTCTTATGTATTAGTCATGGATAATAGGACTAAGGCCACTCCTATAGGAGTTTTAAAAGATGCATCCATTACCATACAAGGAGCCAAATTTATTAAAGATTTTGAAGTTATAGTCTTTGTGAATCGAGATAGCTTCCCAACTCTACTAGGGCATCCTTGGTGTTATGAAAATAATGCTGATCTTTGGTTCAACAAGGGCTATATCAATTTTGAAAATAAAGAGGAAAGGTCATTATTCCTTTAACAGATGGAAATTCTGCACTATGTTGAGCCCTTAAGTGAAGAAGATCTGAATAGAACTTATGTATGCACCATCCAAGATCTAGAGATGATTGAACCAACCAAAGAAGGACTAATTTAGTGGGAGGATGCACACTCTATTAGTGAAACTACAAGTGTTTCTTGTGATAATTGGGCTCACAACACTTATGAGTTAGTAGAGTGAGAAGTAAAGAGCATATCCCCTCAAGGCACTAAACCACGTTATGTAAGGAGGATAGGTAACAACTCGGTACCTTGTTACACAGGGAGAAGGGATCCCATGGTATTCCTATGTGCCATGGAAGAAAAATGGATATACCCACTTTGGAGAGGAGAAATATACTATCATTTACACTATGTGGGATAATAAAGCATGTTTGGGTGGTCCATAGGGATAATCTAGTCGAATGGGATGAAATTGGGGTTGCTCTTACTACTAGGTTCTTTAGGAACAATACACCTACACAAATATGTAATTATCATGGTGGTCAACCTGTTCAACATCATGTTCGTAAGTGAGAGACTCTAGACATAGAGGGGCAGAAGCTTTACCACCTTAACTATGGATGCACCGGTTTTATTCCACTTTACGTAGCTGTGGTGTGCTTGGTATGTATATGTAGAACTCCATAGAAAACCGGAAATTGGAAGAATTTAATTACAGGAATGGCCTAGACGTTTGACTTCTCTACAAAATCTCCAGTAGAAGAATCCTTGAAAGTTATCAAGTGCTTAAATATGGGGATAATGCACCGTTGTCCACTCAAAATTCCCCTGCTCTTAAGAAAGTGAAAAATTAAAATTTTGAGTTTAAGTGTTTTCTTTGTTGTATGCATCTGATAATGTGAAATGCCAAAGAAATTGAGAAAATCTACGTTTTTCGGTCATTTTGTGTGTTTTTCGGGCCTGTCAGACATTTTTGTCCCGCGTGTCCCAAGTTTTCCTGGACCAATTGTTCCATTTTAATCCGATTCTTGGCCGAGCCACGTTTTCTGCGCTTTTCGCGTCCCCAAATGTCCCAAGTTCGCCTGACCAATTGTTCCATTTTTGTCCTGATTTGGTCGAGCCGTGCACTTCGCGTACTTTGTCCCGCGTGTTCCAAGAGCATTTGTCGCGTTTTTCCCGCTTCGCCCGAATCGGTGAGCCACGTACTTCGCTTTCGCGTCCCTCATGTCCCAAATGAACCAAAGTGCTATTTGTCAGGCTTTTCCCCGCTTCACCCGAATCGCCGAGCCATGTACTTCAAGCGCTTTCGCGTCCCACATGTCCCAAATGAACCAAGTGTCATTCGTGCTAATTTTTCCTACTCTACCCGAATACCTTACTTTTCAAATTAGTAGGTATGTATTAAATGCACATTCATTTCCTTTCTCTCCTAAACGGCTATATAACGAGCGAACCCCCTATGCATTTTGCACACTGCTTTCCTGCTATCTTTTACTCGAACCGTTGCAATCTAAATTCCTGTGCGCATATCCATTCCCTCTGCATTTCATCCCAAGTATAGCTTGTAGCTCTGCTCTCTCGGATTACTACCAACATGAAGATCAAATTTCAGGCAAGAACAAATCTCACCACTAGAGTCCTGCTGCCTCCCGATATCGGGATAGTGAAGTTCGCCATCTTGACTTTAGTGATTTTTGGTCAAGGATGACAGATCTGAGCAAACCCTATGCCAATGACCGATGATTCATGACAAGCGGTTTGGCTTTTCACTGGTGGTTTCCCAATCTCTGTGCAATGTGCAGATACAGTGCTTTCATGCGGAGCTCATTTCAACCCTGATTCGAGTGAATTGACCAATATACACGTGGCAGAGACATAGCCGAGGCGATGAAGAGATTCAGGAAGCGGATTTTGAAGTCAGTGGGTCCCTCCTACTCATAAGCACCTGTCTTCTTCTCCTTATTCCTCTCTTCTCTTTCGATTCTTTTTCTCGGTTTATTGTAATAAGTTGAGGTATCATGAGTGGCAATCCTTAACTAATCTTTAGTTAAAAGAAGGAGTTATCGAGCGTAACTAAATTGTAAACTATATAATGGCCTCTCCTCACCATTTAAAAAAAAAGGAAGAACTTGGCTTATTTTCTTAAAGTGTAAATAAATCATAAAGAAATCAATACAGAAGGGCTTTTCATTCTTCGTCTATCTGATCTCTTTTATCCCTAAGCTTTTCATTTAATCTTGTTAAGATCATTTGTCTATATTATATTAAGAAGCTTTGTATTCTTATAGATGTTATTGATAGAACTTTGTGTCTTTCAAATTTCATCTTATTAGTATGATACAAATGATCTTGTTTCAATTCACTGTACCTTCGCATGCATAAAGAATTACTCTGTCATCTATAATTCTAAATGGTGCCTTTCTGCTCGTTCTCGTTTTCTCATTCCTTATTCCTTTTGTAATTGATGATCCTTATAGAAAACACTTTCGTAAATATCCAAGTTCCACAAGAAAATCATGTTTTGTATATGTGTAAATAGGTTCATTTCTGAATAAGGGAACCTCTCCCATTAAAGAGGAGGGACTTCTTGTCCCCTGATTGTTGCTCTTCATGAAGTCCTATTTGACGACCAAGCTTTTGGTGACTCTGCTTAGGGAAATCATATTCCGCCTCTGTAATTTTTGATCATCCTTTGATCCGCGACTCTGTGTTTTACTCGAGGGAGAAGGGCCCTTGGTATTGAAGATTCTCAATTTCAGCTTTTGGAGCAGCAGGGTTTTCCTTTCCCTTCAACAAGAAATAGAAAGACTCGTTCAACAAGTACTCCACCGTCCAAGATAGAATCCCTACGGTGGTATTCCTTCGTAGTCTATCACCCTAATCTTCGAGCTTTGATTCTTGTTGGTGTTAGCCTCTTCAAGCCATTTTTCGAAGAATGGCGGTACCACTACCCTGGGTCATCATGTTGGGCCCTTTGCCCTTCCTCGCCCTTTGCACGAGTTACCCAGAGGTAACCGAGAAGAACTTCCCTAAATTCAAAGGCGATGGTAAAGTGCATCCTGATGAACACATCGCAGCCTTCATAGTTGCATGCGGAGTTCTGGGAGTTGAACATGAAGATGTCTCCGTAAGAATTTTCGTTGAGACTTTACAAGATAATGTCTGCTGATTGGTTCTATCACCTTCCCGGTGCTATCACCAGCTGGGATACAATGAGAACTAGGTTTGAAAACCGGTTCAAACCAGCAGAAGATGTGCATGCCTTGCTAGCCCAAATCTCTCAAATAAAGAAAGATTCACAAGAACCCATGAGAGAATTTGTGGCCCGATTCAACAAAGTTGATTAACAAAATTCCAGCAAATACTTGACTTTTTGTAGATCAAATTCAAAAATGTTTTTTCCTAAATGCTCAATCGCTCGAAGTTAGTTATGCACTTCTGAGAAGGGCTAATCTCGCAACATTGGTGAGGATGAAACTCTTCTTTTGTTAGTGTCGAAGATGATTTAATCATGTCAGGGAAGTTGAGGAGAGACCTTTCTAAATCTAAATCTACTTTTTCTCCTCTTCTACCCCCGGACCTAATACCGATCCATTGGTACAAAACTTGCAAATGATCTCATTGCCATTAAGAAACAATTGCTCAAAGATGCTCCCTATGCAGACGCTCCAAGGAGGAATTTTAGCCCAAAATCATTTGCTCGCTTCTCAAACAAGGCTAGCGCTTAAGGGCCTCCTATTAAAGTTACCGTCAATGCAACCTATGAAGTTGAGGAACCCGAAGATGAAAAGGTTAATGAAGATCATGAGGAATTTTTGAAGAGGTTGATGATGAAGCAGATGAACTTGAGGGATCTCGAGTTAATTTATTCACCACTGAGGGCATTGATGATGAGGATGATTATGATGAAATAGTAGTAGACATGAATAGCGAATCATACGCTGTCATGACTCGAGAGTAGAAAAATCAGAGGGAGAAAGTGATGCAGCCCACCAAGAAATCTAAAGAACAGCCGACAACTATCCCCGTAATTGCAAAAAGAGGATCTCCTATCCCCGTTTCATCTACACCAAAGGTGAGTCCTATCAATTCTACTACTAAAGTTATTTCCATTTCTCCTAAATTTGATAAACCTAAGATTTCAAATGATGATAGCCCATCCACTTCTGGGTCTTTTGATATTATTGATCACCTAAAAAAGACTAAGGTTCAAATCTCAGAAGCTGAATATTATCAAACCCATCCTAAGGCCTTTGCTAAAATGATTCACTTTGTCAATTCCCATTCTAAAACTACCTCTAAAGGCCTTTTACCCACTCCTTCTTCTGCACCACAACCTAATCTGATAGCCACTGTCACCTCACCCAGTGACAAAATCAAACCATTCTATGTGACACTTCTTATAGCTGGCCATAGGCTTAGCAATTACGTCATAGACTCAGGAGCATCAGATAATGTGATGCCTGCTAAAGTAGCTCATGCCTTAGGCTTGACCCTCACACACACTTATGGATCTTGTTACTCTATGGAGAGTAAGGAAGTGCCCCTGTCGAAGAATTAAAGATGCACAAGTGGCTTTTTGCTTTGCTTTGCACGAGAAGAAAGTTTTGGCTACCATCTTAGTAGCAGATATTCCTCCTTCATACGAAATTTTGCTAATCATAAACTTCGTAAGGATGTGGGTGGAGAAATTCAAATGGATTGGTCACATGCACTCATACCATTAATGGACAAATGAAGAAGTTGCTTTGCCTGAGAAGCAATCTCGAGTATATTGTACAAAAACGGATGATCCCAAAGCAAAAATACTCTATGAAGATATGGGGCATGGAAACTACATGATTATGTATCCCTCAAGAAATCCAACTCCCCAAAGTATCACCTAAATATTCTAATGGTGTTTGGATTTTAGAGTTTGATGGAATTTGTTCCTCACCGGGTTCTCGAGTTGGTGTCATACGGTGTCACCTAAAGGAAGCCTTCATCCTTTTTCATTCAAGTTGCAATTTGAAAATACCAATAATACAAAGAGAGTATGAGGCTCTCATTCTTGGACTACTGGTGGCAAAAAGAACAAGGTGTGAAGAATCTTCTAGCTTGTGGGAATGCGGAATTGATCAGAAAGCAAGTTAGAAACCTCTTCCGTGTGAAAAATGGAAGGTTGAAACATTACCTAATCGTGGTTTGGGATTCCATTGAATTTCTTGATGCTTTCTCCATTGAAGCAATACCTAGGGAGAAGAATACTGTGGCTGATTCATTGCCAGTCCTCCTGGTCACCGCTAATTCCTCATCCCGACTTTTCCCAAGATAAGTTCACCATTGAGATGATCCATCGACCTAGTGTACTGATAATACAAATAATCGCAAGTTTTCAATAATGATCAACATTTTCTTTCTTTCTTAGAACTCAAAGATAATTTTGAATTATATACTTTGAAGGAAGTGATAATCTGCCTCGTGAAAGTGTGCCCTTTGACAAAGAAGCCACCCAAGGAGAAGAAACGGATCGATTGATGTATTAAACTCAAGGAAACAAGATTCCTAAAGGATTGGTGAGTTTAGAGGAACTATTTGATAAACACGACAGGTATGTAAAGTCTAGAGCTTCTACTGGACCTCAACAATCAGCTGAATATGACAAAATTAATATTGGGAGTTCTACTGATCCTAAGCTCGTGAACATTGGAAAATGTTGCACAGCAGATGAGAGGAAGAAAGCAATTGATCTTTTAAAGAGGTATAAGGATGTTCTTGCCTACTCTTATGAAGATTTAAAAGCTTTCCAACCAAAAGAGATGCAGCATTTTATTCCTCTCAAACCTGGAATTAAGCCTTTTAAGTAGAAACAGAGGCAATACAATCCTAAAATAGCTGACACCATTTTTCAAGAAATACAGAAGCTGTTGAAAGCCAAAATCATTTTTCCTATCCATCATTCAACATGGATTGCCAATATTGTACCGTTAGAAAGAAAATGGCGAGATTCATATCTCGTGGTTGACTTCAAGAATCAAGTCAAGATTCCTTGAAAGATAATTATCCTTTACCTATGATGGATCGGGTCTTACAAGCGGAATAGGATCTGAAATGTTGTCCATGCTTGATGGATTCTCGTGATATAATCAGTAGAAGTTAATACTACAAATCAACACAAAACAACTTTCACTACCCCTCGGGGTACCTTTTTGCTTACAAAAGAATGCCTTTTGGGCTCATTAATCTTTGGTGCCACTTTTTGAGAGCTATGGATCCGCCTTTGGAAGTTTGAAAGGGAAGTGTATTGTTGTATACCTTGATGACTCACTGTGTATTCTAAAACAAGGGCATATCATTTTCAACACCTAGAGACAATTTTGCTAAAATGTAGAGAACATGGGATCTCTTTGAATCCTAAAAAATCTGTCTTTTGTGTCACAGAGGGGAAATTATTAGGGCACATTGTCTCCAAAGATGGTATTAAAATTGATCCTGAGCGAGTTCAAGCTATTCAGCAAATTCCTCTCCCAACCAGCAAAAAGGGCGTGCACTCTTTCTTTGGTAAGATCAATTTTTTGAGAAGATTCATCCCTGATTTTGTAGAACTAACTCTGAATATCTCCCAAATGATGAAAGGCAAACAAACGTTTGGTTGGTCTTCTGAAGGGAAAGAAGCCTTTGAAGATATTAAAAGAGCCATTGCTAAAACTCCTGTTTTAGCATGTCCAGATTTTAGCAAATATTTTATTATCTATTGCTACGCCACAGATAACACCTTGGTTGTGGTTTTGACTCAGGAAGATTCTAATGAGCACGAACTCCCAATTGCATTTATGAGCTATATTCTGAAAGATCATGAGTTAAAATATACCATGATGGAAAAACATGCTTTTGCAGTGGTTAAAGCTATTAAGCAATTTCATTTTTACATTCTTAACTCTCACTCCATGGTGTTGGTACCAGATACAACTGTTAAGTCAATTCTCACACAGCAGGAATTTGGATCCAAGAGAGGGAACTGGGTGGCTAAGGTTCAAGAATATGATATTGACATCAAACCGACCAAGCTCGTCCGTGGAAAAGGCCTTTGTGAGCTCATTGCTGAAGGAGCTAGACATGAGTTACTGGAGGATAAAGTTGGCCTTCCTACCGTTCTGTTTCTTAGCTCAGTTGACGAATGGTATGCTGATATCGCTCATTTTCTCACCTATGGAGAATGCCCCTCTCATTTGACCACCAAAGAAAAGAGGACTGTTAAACTAAGGTCGATCAATATGTGTTGTGGGAAAATGCCTTGTTCAAACGTGGGTTAGATGGAAGGTTTTTGAAATGTGTGGACAAGGAACAACAGAAAAAGCTACTCTCAGCTTTTCATGATCAAGCATGCGGAGGGCACTACTCATCAACCGTCACTGCTCATAAGATACTTCGTGGAGGATATTACTGGCCTACCTTGTTCAGAGATGCATCCAAGTGGGTTGATAAATGTGAGGCTTGTCGACTTTCGTGGTAGACCCAAATTGGCCTCTTTGCCTCTTAAGCCGCTTGTAATTGAAGAACCTTTTCAACAAAGGGGTTTAGACTTCGTTGGAACACTTAATCCCTCTTCTAGTGCTGGTCATACTCATGTATTAATCTTTCATGATTATTTCACAAAATGGGTAGAAGCCATTCCAGTAAAGAGTACTACTTCTGAAGTGGTGTGCAGTTTCATCAAAGAAAACATCTTGGTAAGGTATGGTGTACCAAACAAGATTGTGACAGATAATGCTTCGAATTTTTCTTCAACTAAGATGATGGATTTTTGTTATGGATATGGCATCTCTCTAGCTCACTCTTCAGATTACTATCCTCAGGGAAATGGACAAGCAGAATCCACTAATAAAAATCTGGTGACCATAATAAGGAAATTAGTCAATGAGTCTCAACGAAACTGGCACAAGAAACTCTATGATGCTCTTTGGGCAGACAGGATCACACCTAAGAGCCATTTTCAAGTGGTATATGGAGTAGAAGCTCAATCTAGTAACGAATGGAGCCGCTTAGCCTTGCATCTAATGAAGGCCATCAAGATACGAGTTTCAATGATGCTTTGGATAAGAGAATAATGTACCTTCACAAATTGAATGAGGATAGATTGAAGTTCAGCTGATAAGATATCCGCTCATCAACAAAAAGTTAAGGTCCTGTTTGATAAGAAAGACAGTTCGAGAGATTTCCAAGTTGAGACACTGTTTTGTTGTGGGATAAAAGGCATGAACCTCATGGAAGCCATGACAAGTTTGATTCCCTTTGCTCGGACCTTTCAAGATCAGGCACTTTCTTTGGTAAGAATTCTTTTACCTTGATTATATGGATGGTTCTTCTCTCCCACTTCCTTATAGTGGGCAGTACCTGAAATTGTTCAAGTCATAGGTGATTAGGGAGTCCTTTGTATATTCTGTACAACGTTTTGTTTTTCTTTCCCTTTTGGTGTGTTGTCCTCTGTATTGGTTTGCTTTTTGACTCCGTTGCCCAATGGATAAGGTACTGGTCTACTTCCCCAAGTTTTTCTAAGTTCTTACCTTGTCTCATTCCTTGAATTTATGCCAAGTCATCCCCAGAAGGAGCCAGCTGTTGTCCACTCAAAATTCCCCTGCTCTTAAGAAAGTGAAAATTTAAAATTTTGAGTTTAAGTGTTTTCTCTTATTGTACCGATAATGTGAAATGCCAAAGAAATTGAGAAAATCTACGTTTTTGGGTCATTTTGTGTGTTTTTGGGCACTCTGTTTGACATTTTTGTCCCGCGTGTCCCAAGTTCGCCGGACCAATTGTTCCATTTTCGTCCAATTCTACGCCGGCTGCGTACTTCACGCTTTCGTGTCCCAAATGTCCCAAGTTCGCCCGGACCAATTGTTCCATTTTCATCCGATTCGGCCGAGCCGCGTACTTCGTGTACTTTTGTCCCGCGTGTTCCAAGAGAATTTGTGTGTCTTTTCCCCGCTTCACCCGAATTCACTGGCCGAGCCATTTCGCCTTCATACTTCACGCTTTCCGTCCCTCATGTCCCAAATGAACCAAAGTGCTATTTGTGCGTCTTTTCCCTGCTTCGCCCGAATCGGCCGAGCCACGTACTTCGCGCTTTTGCATCCCACATGTCCCAAATGAACCAAGTGCCATTCGTGCTAATTTTTCCCGCTCTACCCGAATACCTTACTTTTCAAATTAGTAGGTATGTATTAAATGCGCATTCATTACCTTTCTCTCTCCTAAACGGCTATATAACGAGCAAACCCCCTATGCGTTTTGCACACTGCTTTCCTGCTATCTTTTGCTCGAACCTTTGCAATCTAAATTCCTGTGCGCATATCCATTCCCTCTGGCATTTCATCCCAAGTATAGCTTGCAGCTCTGCTCTCTGGATTACTACCAACATGAAGATCAAATTTCAGGGGCAAGAACAAATCTCACCACTAGAGTCTGCCGTTCCCGATATCGGGGACAGTGAAGTTCGCCATCTTGACTTTAGTGATTTTTGGTCAAGGATGACAGATGTAAACCCTACGCCAATGGCACAGATGATTCATGACAGCGGTTTGGCTTTCGCTGGTGGTTTCCCAATCTCTGTGCAATGTGTAGATACAGTGCTTTCATGCGGAGCTCATTTCAACCCTGATTCGAGCGAATTGACCAATATACACGTGGCAGAGACATAGCCGAGGCGTTGAAGAGATTCAGGCAGTGGATTTTGAAGTCAGTGGGTCCCTCCCAGTCATAAGCACCTGTCTTCTTCTCCTTATTCCTCTCTTCTCTTCCGATTCTTTTTCTCGGATTTATTGTAATAAGTTGAGGTATCATGAGTGGCAATCCTTAACTAATCTTTAGTTAAAAGAATTAGTTACCGAGCGTAACTAAATTGTAAACTATATAATGGCCTCTCTCGCCATTTTAAAAAAGGAAGAACTTGGCTTATTTTCTCTTCCAAAGTGTAAATAAATCATAAAGAAATCAATACGTATGGGATTTTCATTCTTCGTCTATCCGATCTCTTTTATCCCTAAGCTTTTCATTTAATCTTGTTAAGATCATTTGTCTATATTATATTAAGAAGCTTTGTATTCTTGCAGATGTTATTGATAGAACTTTGTGTCTTTCAAATTTCATCTTATTAGTATGATACAAATGATCTTGTTTCAATTCACTGTACCTTCGCATGCATAAAGAATTACTCTGTCATCTATAATTCTAAATGGTGCCTTTCTGCTCGTTCTCGTTTTCTCATTCCTTAGTCCTTTTGTAATTGATGATCCTTATAGAAAACACTTTCGTAAATATCCAAGTTCCACAAGAAAATCATGTTTTGTATATGTGTAAATAGGTTCGTTTCTGAATAAGGGAACCTCTCCCATTAAAGAGGAGGGACTTCTTGTCCCCTGACTGTTGCTCTTTGTGAATTCCTATTTGACGACCAACAATGCCAGGCTAAAGAACTCCTTCAGAGTTTATAGATAAAGGAGACTCAAGAGCACGTCTTGATAATGAACCAGAGGCCGATGCAACATTACTTCAATGCGCTTGCCTTGAGAAAGAGAAAAGAAAAATGGTCTACCTAGTGGATGATGAAGAAGTAGATAATCTAGATGTAAACCATTCAACAGAAGGCATGAGGTATTTGACAGTGTGGATAGGACCACATGCACGTATCATGAACCTATGAAGACAAAGTGGGTGAATATTGGAACAGATACTGAGCCTAAGGAAGCCATAATTGGAGACTATTGGTCATAGACTCTGAAGTGGCCAAAATCATAGAGTTACTAAGGGACTACCAGGATCTATTTCTTAGGGGGTACCATGAACTCAAAGGCGTGCATGAATCATTAGGGGAGATGAAGATAAAGCTTAAAAATGGTGCGCACCCAGTTAGAAAGAGACCTTACAGAATGAACCCCAATTTGCACAAAAAGGTCAAAGAAGAGATTGATAACATGTTGAAGTCTAGAATTATCAAGCCCCTTGATGAGTCAGAATGGGTTAGTCCAATGGTGATCAATATCAAGAAGGATGGATGGATTAGAATATGTGTGGACTACAGGGAGCTGAATGCCGCATGTGTAATGTATCCATTCGCTATGCCATTTATCGAGGATATACTAGAAGGAGTTGTAGGGCGTGAAATATATTCGTTTACGATGGGTTCTATAAGTATCACCATGTTAGGATTTCCCAAGAGGATAAGAAAAATATTACATTTACTACGAATGGGGTAGTTTCGCCTATACTATCATACCTTTTGGTCTAAAAGATGTTCTGCTTTGTATTTTCATGCATAGTTGTCTAAGCATTTAAGGAATTTATTCGCAACTTCTTACAGGTATATTTAGATGATTGGAAGGTGTATGTGTTGGTTAAGGATCACTGTGACAACTCGTGCTTAATGTTTGAATGGTGTAGACAGATTGAGCATCTCTTTGAACATCAAGAAGTGCATATTTGCTACACCATTTGGGATACTTTTAGGACACATAATGTAAGGAGGGTTTTTGGTTGATCCACAAAGGTTACAGTCATTATAGGCCTAGGGAGCCTACCGGTCAAAGTGAGGTGTGTGGATTTTTGGGACATACATGATATTATAGAAAATTTATCAAAGGCTATGCCAAAGTTTCCACGCCTTAGAAGAGAGTTAACAAAGGGAAAGGTACATTCTAATGGGGAGAACAATAGCAAAGTGCATCAAGACATTAAAAGAGAAACTTACTACTACGCCTATTCTTTGTTTTCCTTCATGGGAATAACCATTTGATGTCCATGTTGACACCTCTAGGATGGCCATTGGCGCAATTTTGGCTCAACCAGAGAAGGTATCATAGATCATCCTATCTGTTTGCTAGTAGAAAGTCGACTCTTACAAAACAAAATTTCACAACTACAAAGTGCGAAGCTTTGTCAATGATCTATGTGTTGCATAAATTTTTCCAAAGACCTACTAGCTACACCATTCATCTTTTTATACAGATCACATGGCATTGAAGTATTTCACAATAAGCCTGTTTTACAAGGGTGCATATGTCGATGGGTTCTCTTATTTCTAGAGTTTGATTTCACAGCTTGTGGTAAAACCAAGAAAAAGTATGTTAGACCGCACCATTTATCAAGAATACAACTGTAAGAAGAAACACAGGAAATTGAGGATACCATGTCATATGCACAGTTATACATGTTACAACGTGTGCCATCAGCACTAGAGGACATTGCTATCATTGTTGTATTTTTACGCACAGTGATGGCACCGAAGGAATGAAATACTTGGAGAAGAAACAACTTGTTATACATGCTGCACCTTATATGTTAATTAGTGGTGACTTATACAAAATGGGTCGAGATGAAGTATTGCATCACAGATATTAGAAAATGAGCTTATAAGCATTATGGAAGAAGCTCATGGTGGAATCAGCAGAGGCCACTATGTAGGTGATGCCATAACGCGCAAGATTCTACTTGCTTGATTATGGTGGGAGACCCTCTATAAATATTGTGAGGAATTTTGTAAGGCATGTGATCATTGTCAACATCTTGGAAGACCAGGTCAGTAAGATGAAATGCCTTTGAGACCTATTGCTAGCGCAGAACCATTTGAGAAATGGGCTATAGATTTTGTGGGTCCTATTTCACTAGCTGCATGCATAGAACTAGATCACGCTACATTATCACTTGCACAAACTATCTAACACGGTGGGAAAAAGCAACACCTACCAAGGACTATATAATGACTACAACAACTCGATTTCTATGGGAACATATTATTACAAGGTATGGATGTCATTTGAGTTTGACCGTGATGATAGGGCACACCTTTTATTAATGAGACAATCAAAATATTATTGGATGAGTTCATGATTGCACACCATAAGACTACACCCTATCATCCTTAGGAAAATGGAATTGCTAAGGCTTTCAACAAAATTTTGGGCCACACATTGACAAAAATATGTGATGTTGGAAGAAAGGATTGGGATGATAAAGTATCTACAGTACTTTGGGCATATCGAACAAAATATAAAAGGTTGAACAAAGCCACACCATTTCAGTTAGTATTTGGTGTAGAAGCCATTCTTCCTATGGAATTTATGTTACCTTATTTGTGTATTATGCACGCTGGAGTTCTAACCGATGAGCAAGCTTTAGAAGAACAAATTGAAAAGATAATTCTACTGGATGAGTGACGAACCATAGCATGTTGGAGTCGAAGCAAGAAAACGCCAGAAAAAATCATGGCATGACATAAACATAAGGGATAAGAAGTTTGAGATTGGAAAAATGGTACTTCTCTATGACTCTAAGTTCTTGTGCCATCCAAAAAACTTAAGGTACATTGGTTAGGGCCATATGTTATCACTTACATCCTTGAAACATGAACTTTCCAGTTAGAAGAACTTGATGGAACACGGCTACCCAGTTACTTCAACGGGAGTAGGTTGAAGCCCTACTATAAATAAGTCTTCTTGGTGTTTGTAATAAGGTAGTATTGCCATTTAGATTAGGTTTTCAATTTTGTATTTCCTTAATGTGTTTCCTTCTTTGTTACTATGATTTTTCAATTTAGTTGGTGTGTTGTGAAATAAGTGCGCTTGTGCACATGAAGCTAATTACTACATGAAGCATGTTTATGCGTAGAGGACTGCACATACTTTTAGTGTGGGGTGGTTGTCAATATCCGGTACAAGATTGTGGGAATTGATAGGTGAAAGAAATAAGCTACTACGAATGCTCTTCAATTCAAAGAATTGCCTCTAAAAATTGACCAAAGATGGAGATTGATGAAGGAATAGTATAACACAAGGTAAGTAGAGGCCATAACAACTACTACTAGAAGGTGTAGTAATGAGGTACTCGGGTGTAAGGAAATGTGTTCCAGAGAAGTTTGTGACCAGAGGGTAGGAAGGCGCTAGAAGGTTATAGTTGAGGTACAAAGATGTAACATGCAGTAAAGGATGGAATTGGTCAATTAATGAGAGGATATTTGGTAGGTGAAGAAGCAATAAATGCATCAAAAATTTAAAAATCTATATAAGGATGGGATGAGAGTTCATTTTTACCATTGTGATTAAGATTATTTGAAAAGGAGCCAAGTGCGAAGAGCCAAGTGATCGTATTGAGGTGTGTAACCAACCTTCTCGTGCATAGAAAGAGCTTGTGTCCGTCTTGGTGAAGGGTTTGAGCAAGGTAAGGTGAAAGAGAGGAGCTAGGGTATGTAAAATCACCTAAGGCATGTTGAATCAAGCTAGGGTTTGATTCGCATATTGCAGAATTCAAGAGGCGAGGATATACAAAGGATTATAAGGTAGAAATGACACCCAAGAAAGTAGTTGCAGCATGAGTGAAGGGAAAGAAGAAGGTGGTAGAAGAAGAAGAGGAGATAGCTCCCAAAGAAATTTTTCAAATACAATATCTAGAGGGGGTTATTGTCATTTAGGAGTATTCCTACATAAGGAAAAGTAAGGTGAGTGAGTACAATCACCGTACCATAGATAATAAGAAGGAGCTTGACACGTTGTTGAACATGAAGACAAATAAACACATGGCGAAAGACATGCCAAAGCAGTATGATGATGCTTGCAAGAAGCTCATAAAGAAGATAGGAGTTTACCACCTATATGAACTCCCTTACTTTGGGAAATATGAGCCTTTGTACCAATGGCTCATGAGCAGAGTGCAAAAGTTTTTTTCTACTTTGCAAAATGCCGAGCTGCAATTTCAGCCACACTCATCTCCATGGTAACGGGTTGAAAGGCACATGAGAAGATTTGAAAGATGATTTAATAGATAAGGCTGCAATATTGAGACCAAAAAGGGAGTTGGGGTACACAAAGGGTCCGTGCGGCATGAACACCAATAAATCAAGAAGTATCCAAGTGGTGCAAGCAGCCGCACATCTTGTTACAAAGCTAAATGACCAGGAAAGGTGGTCACAAGTGAACACCATGTGGCTGCACATTGCCAAAAAGATGTTTAAAGGGTAGTCTACAAAATTTCACGTTATATTGTAGAAACAATCATTGAGGAAGCGTACACAGGAGGAAAGATAAGCTTTGGAGCTGTTTTGTTATCACTGGTGTTCATGGAGATCGGAGTACCTGATGGACCGAAGGAGAAGATATGGGAGTATCCCATGGAACACAAGTCACCTACAGAATGCTTTAAGAAATACTTGTGTGAGGGATCCATGACAGAACAAAGTTAAGAAAAGGGCTGAGAAATGGTACGATAGGCTCCATGCGGCCTTTGAAGAAGAATGACACATTCCCAAGGACTTTCCTTCGGTGGTTGGAAAGGTAGTTTAGTTTGCTATATACCAAAATTTTGTATAGCGTGGTTCGCCATGAAATATGGAGCATAGAGCCCTTGGTGTAATTTACCATATGCCTTCACAAAGAAGGTACTTCCAGGCATCAAGCACACGGTTTCCACGTGCACACGCGATGACTAACATTCAATGCGGATAAGGTAGATTGTGAATACCACACGCTAAGGAAGAAATATGTGTATCCATGGTGGGGTGCATATATTGAAAGGCTCATTTCAGGATGTATTAAGCATTAAACTAATAAGTTTTTGTCGTAGATATTGAGCAACATTGGTGTATCTTCAACTGAAGACCAAGATGGAGAATAACAAGTATGTGGAAGATGAGTTTGCACTTCCAACACCACCAAAGGGAAAGCATACAATGGAGAACATCCCAGTGCCTAAGCCCACAAAGCCAATAGAAGTGGAGGATGAGTGTGAGGATAGTGGTGGTTTAGAGCATAGAGGTAGAAGACATCCTACAAACAAGGATGAAGCTAAGCGCACCACTACACCACCTCAACCACAAGAAGGGGATGATGATGACTTAGATGTAGTCCAAGGAGCATAGATTTAAGCGAGTATTCAAGAGAACAGGGACCCAAGGTGCTACTCTATAAATAGTGCACAAATCACCTAGACTCTCTCCACAGAAGGAGAACAAAACAAAAAGGAGAAGGAAATTGATGTTGAATGAGGAGGCGGAAGAGTCAGAGGAAAGCACGCCTACTTCTCCTACACCTCTAAAGATTTTAGAACAAAAGATGAAGAAATGAATCAAGGAGAAGAGGAGGAAAAGGGAATAGATGAGACAACTATAGAGACTACTCAAGACATGGAGACACAAGTCCCAAATTTGGAAGCTCAAGTTCCTAAGAAACCTCAATCTAGAAGAACAAGTGGAGAGCACATTCCACCAGCCATGGGTTATGTAGAGGATGCAGTAAAATTGTCCGCGCCTATTTCCAGAGCACTCTATCGCAAAAGGAATTATATGGCTGGGAACTAATGGATGAAGATATGGCCACAGTGTGCACGAGGAAGCAATTATCATGGTCCATGCACACACACATGGATGAGCCAAATTTTGATGTGTGTGAGGAGTCGTGCATATCAAGGAGGTTGAAGAAAACACCTTAGGCTGGGCACATGATAGTAAAAAGCCTATTGTCATGTCGATGAACAAGTGAGAAATGCATTGGTCAAAGTATCAAAAAGGTGGCCAAAGCGGAAGATGGACAAGGCTAGCACAATTAGGGTGCTCAGGAAGAGATCAAAGCTAAGGATGGGGAAATATCATGCCTAATATAGGAGAAAGACTTAGTGCAAAAAAGAATGTTGTATTTATCAACATCGCAGGAGATTGGCGATAATATCACAAGAGCTAGGCCACACTTGGAGCAAAAGGTACCACAGATATTTCCTTCAATACACTATGTATGAAAGTTGGTGGACCTAGTGCTTGCCAAGATGAGCCTCTCGCGTATGTCGGCAGCTAAAGGACCCAAAGACAAGAGGCAAAATGGGAAAAGGCTTTAGTGATGTAGAAGATTACATCTTATGAAGGACTCATTCATAAGCACCGTAAGAAGAATTGAAGAAGGCGCAGACCAAACATCAACATCTGCATAGCTCCAAAGGCTCTCATCAACATAAAAACCCCGGAGGAGAACAATGAAGTCTAGAGAGTGATGAAGGAAGAGACATTGGGCGTGTGTAAAGATTATAAATGGTTAAGAAGAAGCACGAGGTGTTGGTAGCATAACAAGAACCACACAAGACTCGGTTGGAAGAGCTTGGGAAGCTCATTGCGTAGAATATGGCTTTATTAGAGGGAAGGATGACTTTAATGTCCAAAGCATTGTGTTGGTCTTACAAAATAAAAAAGGGGAGATTGTGAGGGATGAATTGGAGTCCATTGCACATGGACATCCCACAAAAAGTAGAGGAAACACTCGATGAATGGTAGACCTTAGAGGCTGAAAAAAATAGGAATATCCTGAATTAGTTATTTAGGTCAAGAAGAGACTGTAGAGTAAAAATTTTATTTCATACATTCTTTCCATTCTTCTATTATTTACTTAAGTTTTTGGAAATGACCATTGTCGGGTGACAATGAAATTAGTGTGGGGTAATGTTGATCAAAGAACACTTGACAAAGAAAGCACACAAGAAGTCCGCATGGGGAAGTAGGTCATATTCAAAGGCGTAAATGAATAGGGAGAATGCGTGCATGGAATAGAAGTTAAGTTTTTGGGACTTGGCTGTTTCACTCATTAAGGTCTATTTTTAGAGATGACATGTAGAGCACACAAACGAGGTAGAGACATGCGTGCCATGCATTGGCTATTTTTGGAGGATTAGATACGAAGCACTTTGCATGGACACAAGCCGAAATAGATTTGCTACATCGCGGCTAGCTAGTAGTAGTCTATTGTTAGCGCACTTATATGTGTGGCTAGTTTTGTAAAGACATGTGGCTAAGGATAGCATGTGACCTATTTTTGGAATGAATAAGCGGTGAAGGGAAAGTCCCCACCCTTATATATATGAAGTAAACTGTGTAAGAGAGAGAGATATAGGTGCACATAGAGGGGGTCGGGATAAACAAAAATATACTTGTTAAATATGCTATGCACATACTACGATATTGTAATGAAGATTCTCAAACTTATTGCGCTTAATATAATGGAGGATATTGGTCAATCTAAGCGTTAGTTCTATGTGTATATGAATCTAGTATGTGTTTAATCTCATCATGGTTAGTACTTAATTCTATTTTTCCTTATATATAGATCTAGTATGCTCGTAGAATGATGAGATAGTAATAGAACTATATATGTTAAGTCTCCATCATGTTAACATCCCGATATAACAACCCTATGAGGGACTTGGTACCTTTGCGCGCTTCGGTGAGTGCTCGCTTTAGGCTAAGTGATGTGCTAGCGCGTCTAGCGGTTTATTGGGTTTGTATCACCTGAATTCTAGGATGCATCACTCATGATTCAAGTGGTGCCTATTTTTCATTAATTGAAATGACCCTTTGAATACAGTGAATGAATTGAATATTTGCAGCTCACACTCTTCACATGGAACTACACATTAACTTCCTTATCAAGTGACAAGCCGAATGAACCTTTACTTCGATCCTTTGAAAAATATTCCGAGCATTTAAAACTTGCAGATAAGCCTCATAACTACTCATATGTGATACATGGCTTGTCACCTTTTGTGACCTGCTTCAAAATTGGAACCCATTTGTCGAAGATCCACGTGGAAGGCCCGCGCATCATTATGATTCTGCTTTTCTTTAGGGCCTTTGGGAAGGCTTGGTGATGACACTTAGCATCACTCGTGAGCCCGCCACTTTGCTCCTTTGGGTAAGTAAAGAGCCTTGCCGTTTATAATGTAAAAAATACCTTCTGGCGAGACCCTCATAGTTGACTCCACCCGTAGACTTGGCGGGTGTCCGAGACTTTATTCTCCCCTTTTACTTCGAAGTCGCACCGATTGGACACTTGGCACCGATGCAGCCTTATGCTTTCTATGTTATTTGGCTAAGAGTTTTCCATATTGCTAAAGACTCGACTCGGATGGGTTTCAAAAAAATGCAGGAATCTTCCTAGTCAGTGGAATTTAGGTAAAAACTATTTTGGGACTAGCAGAAGATCAAGTGCCATGCAAATTTTTGGAGCTAATAATAGGATTATACTACATTTGTATTATTAGATGATCTATTATTAGCACTTGCATGCTTTTGTATTCTCATGTAAGGGCGTATGGATATTATTAACATGTATCCTATTTTGAAGGTGCATGGGTGGTAAAGGGCAAGTCCCCACCCTTATAAATATGTATTGATTTACATGGTTTAGGCAGTTCGAGACTCGATTATTATAGTGTTATGTTGTGAGTTTGTTAGCATGCATGACTTTAGAGATTGTGATATGTATGTATGAAGCTTCGTGTTTTATAGTATTTGATAGTGGATCTTATTAGATGGATATTGGTGTTGGATGTAATCAACATGGATCTTGTATGGTAAATTTGATTATTATAATTTTTAAGTTAATCTTTCATATGGTTAAGATCTAGATTTGGCTTATGCACCGTGGAATACTTGATTATCTCATTATGAATTTAGGATATACTTTCAACCATGCTAACATTTTGGATAAGCTTCTCTAAAGAGGGACCAGGTACCCTTGACGCTTCGGGTGAGCACCCAATTTAGGATGGGTGATGTGCCAACACGCCTTGGGCTTTTGTGGGTATATTCTAGGCTACGTCATACATATTATCATGACATACATATGAAATCATATTAATTCACTTAAATACATTTATAAAGCATGTTTCATCCACTATAGAAGTATTAAAATAAAATATTTTTGTCTCGTACATTATATTGATTCAAAAATCCTTGATAGCATATTTTTTTTGAATAAAATCAAAGTCTTAACAAAGCCATGTAGGCATACAATGATATAAGTTGAAAAAAATATAAATCTACGCCACCATGTCACGAAGATAGACAAAAAAATCCGTATACATCTAGACTATTGGGTATCATTAAACAATTTAGTTCTCTTCGGCCACTTTAGGAAGATGACTCAGGGGACATAAATTGAATATCCCTTTGCTGATTAGACCTCCTATTCTTAAAGGATGCTTGTATCTCTATCTATTAATACAAGTAAATAACATACCCATTAGTATACAATTAATGACATATAAAATGACAATACTTACAAATAAATACTTACTACTAATATGAGAATCACTCGAAATCATCCTTTGCCTCTCAAGATCATAAATAACATCGGTAGGAGGTACACAAAATGGAGTTGTAAACTCCTCCCGTGTAGTAACCATGATGATGGAAATTAGAATATTGGATCTTTTTGGTCCATCTACTTCCATTGCATTATTTGGTTTGGTTAGAAAAATCTTGTGGTCATTGAAACCTTTTGTTTATCCTTAGGCCTACTCATGAGTAGGGCAAAGATCCTAGTTTGAGCAATCAACCTCTAAAATGTAAAAATTTGGTCAAAGTTTATGCAAATAGAATCACAAAAAACACAATAAAATCTCCAATAATTAAAATTACTCTATTGAGTTTCATTTTGTACGAGGATACACATTTATAGGAGAGAGGGTATCCTATTATCGAGAAGTCCTATTCTCACTCCTATAACCACAAATATCCTATATTAGTGTATTGTTATAACAATGCACTAATATTACAAACTAATATAGGTGTATTTTGTACACCTATAACAATATTCATAATGGGAGGCAAAATCTAGATGAATTGGTCTTTCACAACCATTCCGATTAAGGGAGATATGGAAAAGTTGCTTCCAACGAAAAAGATGAGATATACGGTGCAAAAATAGGAGATCCAAGAGCTAACATCTTGTACCAAGATAGCGGGAATATGAATTATTTCATAACATCCAAAGAGGAGGATAAATTCCTATCTTCATAGGACTAAAAAATCCTTTCCGGTTGAATATTGACCATGAAGAGGCATGGAGAAATTGTGAGTTGTAAGAGGACAACCCCGAATTTCCAGTCGATGCACGACATGAAGAAGACAAACTGATTCTTGATGAATTCCAAATTGAAAAATCAGCCATTACATATGTTCATGAAGAAGAGGTGTTCTCATTCCCATTCGAAGATGAAGTTTCTCTTGATCATCTCATCCATTGAGACGAAATGCCAATTTGTGACGAGCCTTTAAAAAATTTGAAAGAGGAATCCGTACAAGAAATGTTGAGAGTTGTAGAAGAAACAAAAGATCCTAAACTTAGCCTTGAACTTCTAATGCAAGCCATGGGATTTCAAGATAGGTATGAATCTAATTCTGACTTCTCAGTTGATATGAATAAAAAAAATCAAGATGAGAAATCAAATTTCTCTCATGAAACAAGGATTGATGGATATAATGATGAAAGTGAAATTTTCTCTTTCTTTTTGAAGAGGAAGATTCCCTCTATGATGAAAAGGTTGAAACAAAAGTCTTTGAGCCATTTGAGGAAAGGCCTCCCATAATGAATAAGAAATGAAATTCAATGAAATTTGGGCTAATGAATCAATTCCTCTAAATTGTTGCCTAGAATTTCAAAATGAATATTATTCAAACGAATGTAAAGGTGAGATTTTTCTAGTTTCAAATATGGAGTATGTGCAAGAAATCTCGAAAGGTGCGAAGGTACAAAATATCCTCAACTAAGTCTTGAACTCTTAATTCAAGCCATGTATATGCAAGACAAATATGAGGCCAATTTTGGTTTTTCAGTTGATATGCAAATGTTTCATGACGAGATAGATCAAAAGGATTAACTCAATAATCCTCTTGAAACATCCATTGATACACATGAATGTGGAGATGAAATTTTATCCTTCCCTTTCAGACAAGAAGATTATATACAAGATGAATTAAAAGAAAATGATATGTTTAAATCTCCCATAAATAGTGTCATGTATGAAGATAATGTCTCTATCATGGAGGAGCTCATTGCATCCCATGAAAGCCTTGATGAGACAATGTATGAGAAAGGAGAATGTATTAATCAACCAAGAAGTCAAAAGAGGCCATTAATGATATGAAATTATTCAAAACGCCTATCAATAATCATCCCATATGGGTAGTGATCATCTATCACAAAGGAGCTCATCGCATCCCATGAAAGCCTTGATGAGGCAATGTATGAGAAAGGAGAATGTATTGATCAACCAAGAAGTCAAAAAGTGGCCATTAATGATATGAAATGATTCAAAATGCCTATCAAGAATCATCCTATAGGGGTAATGACCATGGAACAATAGACAGGTGAAGATCAAATGCCCAAGAACGAGACTAATGATAAATATGATGAGGTTGATATAATTGAGAACCATATGTATGAAAATCATGGGATGAAAGATAAAAAATTATCAGCATGGATAAACAAATAAGAGGAGTTCTGATGTAGGAGCATCATATAAATGCTTGAAGAACACTAATAAGTTTCAATAAGCCTTATTGAGGCATTGGACCATGTATTAAGATTTTAATACTTTCCTCCATCTTGTGAGGTTGGAATTTGAATAGTTACCTTTGTCATGTAAAATCCTCATTTATATGTGAGTAAAATAAGGAAAGTGAGGTTTAGGTGTGATTGTCACGAGTATGCTACGTAGGTAAGGAGCTGCAATAACCAGGGAAGTCAGTATGACTTATAAAGATTGTTTCTAAAGTTGGAACAACTGATTCCTTCTTTCTAGCATGTTTGGAAAAGATAAAATCTCTCCTAATGAAGGAATTTAGGCCAAGATAAGTACCTAACAACCAGACCAAGCTATTAAAAATAAGGAGAGAAGCTCGAACTCTTAGCAGGGGGAATTAGAAAGTGGAAGAAAATTACATGGAGGTGTTGATATTGAGAAGATATAAGAAAAAATGTAATGGAATGGTGATGTATGACAGAGTTGCAGGTATAAATAAGATAAATTGAATCTTGTGAGTTCTTTAGATCTATGAATTCTTCTTGTAATGTCTAGTTATACAGTATCAAATGAGACTGTGTCTCTGTTTTAGATGTTATAGCATGTTGATTGGGACTGTGAAAGGATTTAGCACTGGGCAGTAGCTTGTAAAACCTACGGTCATGGAAACCAAGATCGTAGAGCTTGTTGTTATTTATATTAGTTGAAGAAGGTGATTTTAAACATGCACAAATTTATTCTAGTTCTTGATGATGCGTTATAAAGTTTATATAGTTAAATGTGTGCTCGCTGCCATGAACTAGGGAAATTGATATCTCCCATTATAACCAGCGTAATTTGTTACAAATTTGAGAAAAACTTTGTCTTGATAAGTAGAAGAATTTCCCAAAGTTTCAGACCGAACCGTTAAGTGTGCAAAGAGCAGTTCATGACAGAAATTTTGGGCATTGTGGAGAAAACGCAGCAGAGAAATGAGAGGTAATTGATGTTTTTTTTTGATAATCTATCATGTTTGAAAGTGTAATAATGGTTTTGACAATGCATTAATAGATTCTTAGACTTCTCATGATGTTTCCATGGTGAAATGATGTCTTCATGACTAGCTATTACCTTACAGTCTTGAAGAAGCAGAGTTTCAACAGTTATGAAGAAGAAATAAATGGAGAGGTATGCATAGCTGGGAATGAACCATAAAGATTTGAGTTCTGAAATTTGGAAAAAATAATTTAAGAAGATTCCTCTTGAGTTTGGAAAAGGTTTCAAAATTTTTGGATGCTCCATCAAAAAGTTCTCGATGATTTTTTTTTAATAACGAGGATACATGCAAACTGGTTGACGTAATGTCTGCCCAAGTCATTAATTTCAAATGCCACAACGAAAATGTATGAAATTTGGAATGTATGTTCTTTGTATAGACTTATAAAATATGTAAAATTTTATAGCAATTGGAAATTGTATTAAAGTATGTACACGACAAAACATTTCTGAGTCGTGGGTGCAAAACAGCGAGATGAGCAAGTGAGATTCGATACAACTCTGGTAAATTCTGATGTCTTAAAACTTGATGATGATATTAATGAGTTATTAGAGAATTTTTAATATCTTCATGATGGTTTATATAGTGTAAGAAACTCCTTCCTACCCACTGCTACAGTACAACCCGAATTTAAGCTCATTAGTGGACTGTATAATCAGAGCTTCTTCGAATTATGGTTAAATTGATCTCCTTCTAATGTTTTAAAAGTATAATAAGGAATTGAAGGGAACATTGGAGTGCTATCAAGTTATTCATAAATGTGTAATAGAATATCCTTAGTTCACTGTTACACCACAGTTTTCATCAAAGGCCTTGAACAAGATAGGACAGAGGGTATAGAAAGACAACGTCTCAAGGAAGAAATGTATGAAGAAGGTTCTTGGAGTGAATGATGAAAATCAATGTAAATTTATATCAATTATATGGTTCAGTGATCCTATGCTTAATGATCAAGAGTAATCTAGTATTGGTAATGGTGCTTCTTACCATATTGACATAAGGTCCATTTAAGAACTCAATAAGCAGAGGTGTCAAGATATATGAATTTGATCATAAATTGTATATCACAGAGACTAAACTTGAATTGATAGGAGCATAAATCATTAAGAAAGGATCAATCTTGTTAGTAGAATGAATAACATGCACTTTGTGGCATGTGGGTTTATGGAGCAAGAACATGATATACTCATCTAGAATAGCTGAGCTGAGATGTGCACCGTATTTTGGTATCAGAGCGGCTGGTACCATTGTATTCTCTTATCCTTTTGTTAATATGCACATATGATTCATGATTGAAAGGATATTTAATGTATGTTGTTATTATTGAGATTAATGAATGTTGATATCAAGCCATGAAGGCTTAGGAAGAAGAGAAGCCAAGAGAGGATTAAAAGAGAGCTAGTGAAGCTCAAAGGAGGAGTATAGGAGATCTTCATAGCCATAGAAGATCCAAGAAATTGTTTGATCTCGAGGTGAAAGACACTCAAGCAAGTGACAAAATGGAGATAGAGACAGTGTGGAGAGTGATGAGAGAACTCTCTAGAAAGGAAGAGAAAAAGAGAAAGCAAAGAGAAGAGAAACACCAAAGAGAGGTGGAAGAAATCAAGAAGATTAGAGAGAGAATTGAAGAAATAGAGATGATGATGGACACCATGATGAAGATACCAATCCAAGGAGTTGGATGGAGGATGAGGAAGAGAATAAAGTGGCCAGTTAAGCTACTTATGAAGAAGAGAAGGCAAGAGATGATTGCCATGAAGAGAGAGATGAAGAAAAGTGAATCACCTTGTGAAGATGAAGAGGTGATAAAGAAGGTTCTCATTGTGGAGAACAAGAAGAAGAAAAAGGAAGAAGTGAAAAGAGAAGGTGAAGTGCCAAGAAGAGCACTTGAAAAGATGAGAATGTCTATGAAAGAGGCATTCATGGGGACCTTGTGGTCTCTTGTTTTTATTTCTATGTTGTCTTTGAATGGGTAAATGCAGGTATAGGCAGCTTTGTTAAGAAGGTCAAGAGAAAGACCTTGAAAAATGAGAAGATTGGTGCAGGAGAAGTCACCAAGCACACAAGTGAATGTGCAAAAAGAAAGGAGGATATTTTTGTTGTCTACCTAGAAGAAGAGATGCATTTCCCAATGCATGAGGAATGTATTGCAGACTTTGGATTAACAAATGATGAAAAGGAGAATGAAGATGAGTTCCATGATGCCAAGGAACACTTAGAGGAAGCTAGTAACCAGCCATGCATGAAAGAAGAAGATGGTGCAAACAAACAAGAAGCAAAACAAACCAAGGAATCCATGGAGCAGCCTGTCAAGAAGGTAAAGGTGAATGAAAATGTGGATTTTTCTATTGAACATATAGTTGTTGATGTACAGGTTAGAGAAGAAATGAGGATGATGAAGACATCAAGTGAAGAATTTGATCATGGATGCATAGTGCCTAAGTGGATAGTAAAGCATACACCTAAACAACATGTAATTGAGAAGGCAGGTTTGATTGCTAAGTCTGATTTTTCTCATATTTTTGATAAGCATGCAAATGGACAAGATGATAAAAAGACAAATAAAGTTGATCTTTTAGTGTTGGCAAAAAGCATGGTTATATAGTACCTAAATGGCTCAAGAAGTTAGATGGTAAGATGAAAACACAAGTATGGATGCCTAAGAGCATGAGAAGTGGTGGTGAAACATCTCAAGAAGATGCAGATGGTGAAAGGATGATGATTGCACCTAGAAGCTTGTGGAGAAGAATTGAAGCAGGTTCAAGTAAACAAGAGCATGAGGATGAAGTGATGAGCATGGAAGAGGTATTCCATGAAGACAAAGAGCATAAGAGGTATACCAGGGAGATGAAAGGTAAATAGATTGTTTGTGATGATTTGTATGATAATGATTATGAAAATATTTCTAATTTATCTTCTCAAATCAGTTTAAATGATGAGATGTGGAATGAGTTGACTAACATGCAGCAGGGTGAAAACTCTAGAATGGTTGATGAAGATCATAGTCATGATCAAGAAATGATGGAAAATGAAAACATGTTGAATGAAGGTGACGATAGCTTCTTGAAACAGGAGAAAATGGAAGAATATGCTGATATGAAACAGGGTATAGAGGATGAAAACAAAGCTTTAGTACCTAAATTTGATGAAATCTATGATGAGATGGATGATGTAGCTTTGAATGAGGAATTGAAAAGGATAGAGGAATTGTTATATCCTTCTAAGGGGTTGTGTTTGAGCTCAGATCAGACTGAGAATTTCAATTTTCATCATGAGGAAGAGGCAAAACAAGAGGAAAACAAAATGAAAAATACCAATTTGAACATGGTCAATGAAGAAACAAAAAGAAATGAAGAAGATCAGCACCCTGAAGTCACTCAAGAGGCAGTATGGCCCAAAAGTTTTACATCTAATCTTTCCTTTGTTGTTATGAATGCATGTTCATAAGGTGTTGAGAGAAAGCAAACACCAAATTCAATCAGAGAATTCATAAATCAAGAAGCACAAGAAAACATCGGAGACATATATGATGATGAAGCTGGGGCATGGACTTGTGAAGATGAGAAAGAGCTGAGAAGAAGAACATACAAAAAGAGAAAGAAAAGCAAGAAAATGAGAGGCAAAGACCATTTCAAAGAAATACATGCATTAGCATTGACAACAAGACCTTGGGATCCAGGTATACAATGAAGACCAAAGGAGGAAAAGGCATTTCATTTGAACTGGAGTTCAAATCTTTTCTACTGGAAGAGTCTGATGAAGGAGCATCATCTAAATGCTTGAAGAACATTAATAAGTTTGAATAAGCCTTATTGAGGCACTAGACCATGTATTAACATTTTAATGTTTTCCTTCCATCTTTTGAGGTTGGAATTTGAATAGTTACCTTTGTCATGTAAAATCATCATTTGTATGTGAGTAAAATAAGGAAAGTGAGGTTTAGGTGTGATTTTCATGAGTATGCTACGTAGGTAAGGAGTTGCAATAACCAGGGAGTCAGTATGACTTATAAAGATTGTTTCTAAAGTTGGCACAACTGATTCCTTCTTTCTAGCATGTTTGGAAAAGAGAAAATATCTCCTAATGAAGGAATTTAGGCCAAGATAAGGACCTAACAACTAGACCAAGCTATTAAAATAAGGAGAGAAGCTCGAACTCTCGGCAGGGTGAATTAGAAAGTGGAAGAAATTTACACGGAGTTGTTGATATTGAGAAGATACAAGAACAAATGTAATGGAATGGTGATTTATGGCAGAGTTGCAGGTATAAATAAGATAAATTGAATCTTTTGAGTTCTTTAGATCTATGAATTCTTCTTGTAATGTCTAGTTATACAGTATCAAATGAGACTATGTCTCTGTTTTAGATGTTCTAGCATGTTGATTGGGACTGTGGAAGGATTTAGCACTGGGCAGTAGCTTGTAAAACCTACGGTCATAGAAACCGAGATCCTAGACCTTACTGTTATTTATATTAGTTGAAGAAGGTGATTTTAAACATGCACAAATTTATTCTAGTTCTTGATGATGCATTATAAAGTTTTTATAGTTAAATGTGTGCTCGCTGCCCTAAACTAGGGAAATCGATATCTCCCATTCTAACCAGCGGAATTTGCTATAAATTTGAGGAAAAATTTGTCTTGATAAAGAATAAGTTCCCAAAGTTTCAAACCAAACCGTTAAGTGTGCAAAGAGCAGTTCATGACAGAAATTTCGGGCATTGTGGAGAAAATGCAACAGAGAAATGAGAGGTAATTGATGCAAAATTTCGATAATCTATCATGTTTGAAAGTGTAATAATGGTTTTGACAATGCATTAATAGATTCTCAGACTTCTCATGATGTTTCCATGGTGAAATGATGTCTTCATGGCTAACTATTACCTTACAGTCTTGAAGAAGCAGAGTTTCAACAGTTATGAAGAAGAAATAAATGGAGAGGTATGCAAAGCTCGGAATGAACCATAAAGATTTGGGTTCTGAAATTTGGAACATATAATTTAAGAACATTCCTCTTGAGTTTGGAAAAAGTTTCAAAAATTTGATGCTCCATCAAAAATTTCTTGATGACAGAAATTTTAATAACGAGGATGCATGCAAACTGGTTGATGTAATGTCTGCCCAAAAAATAGTCATAACTTTCAAATTCCACAACGAAAATGGATGAAATTTGGAACATATATTCTTTGTATAGACTTCTAAAAGATGTAAAAATTTAGAGTAATTGGCCATGTGTAGTAAAAGATGTACACGACATAAAATTTCTGAGTCATGGGTGTAAAACAACAAGCTGAGCAAGTGAGATTCGATACAACTCTGGTAAATTATGATGTCTTAAAACTTGATGATGATATTAATGAGTTATTAGAGAATTTGTGATATCTTCATGATGGTTTATAGAGTGTAATAAACTCCTTCCTGCCCACTGCTACAGTACAACCCAAATTTAAGCTCATTAGTGGACTGTATAATCAGAGTTTCTTCAAATTATGGTTAAATTGATCTCCATCTAATTTTTTAAAGTCTAATAAGGAATTGAAGGGAACATTGGAGTGCTCTCAAGGTATTCATAAAGGTGTGATAGAATCTCCTTAGTTCACTATTACACCACAGTCTTCATCAAAGGCCTTGAACAAGATAGGACAGAGGGTATAGAAAAGACAACATCTCAAGGAAGAAATGTATGAAGAAGGTTCTTGGAGTGAATGATGACAATCAATGTAAAGTTATATCAGGTATATGGTTCAAAGATCCTATGCTTAATGATCAAGAGTAATCTAGTATTGGTCATGGTGTTTCTTACCATATTGACATAAGGTCCATTTAAGAACTCAATAAGCAGAGGTGTCAAGATAAATGAATTTGATCATAAATTGTATATCACATAGACTAAACTTGAATTGATAGGAGAATACATCATTAAGAAAGGATCAATATTGTTAGTAGAATGAATAACATGAACTTTGTGGCTTGTGGGTTTATGGAGCAAGAACATGATATGCTCATCTAGAATAGCTGAAATGTGCACCAAGTTCGCAACACTAGCAATTCCAAAACAATTTAGGAGGGGTTCTTATTTCATCGAACCAATGAATGGTTTTTCATAACATCATCATTTGAAGTTGCCCATGTCCGGGTAACACATTCCAAGAAGAATCACTACATATAAAGTGGGTTGTCCCCCGCATGTACCATAGGTGATTTAGGTATGTTTTGTTTTTCCTGTTGTGTGGTGTGTTTTTCTTCGCTTTGTGTGATTCCATTTCTAGCATGTGTTTGTTTCATTCCTTGCTTGTGTGAGTTGAATGGCGACTCTTTTTACCCAATGGATAAGGTTGTGTATAAGGCACTAGGTCCTCTTAGTGTCTTAAGATTCTGAGGTTCCTACTTGCTTCATTATCACTATGTTCAAACCAAACAATTCCCCAAGATAGAGCCAGTTGTTGTCATGCTAAGTCTCTAGCATAAAAATTTGAAAAAATGCCATGACAACTAAGCCCACACTCAAAAATCCTTGAATCGGGTAATGTAAACCTACCCTCCGACCAATTGCTAACTATGTAAACCCCATAATGGTCGAGAGGGATGTGCTAACTAGATTTTCAAAGTGTGTTTCATGTGTAGGTAAGTTGGTGGAAAGCAATTCATGGTTTCATTCAGAACCCTCTAAAGAGAAATGCTCCTAGAGGCCCGAAAAGGCCTATTTTTCAGGGTTTTTACACTTGGTAAGCACCCCCGAGAATGTACGGGAAGAGACAGAGCATCTAGAAATTGTTTAGTAGAGCTATGTAAACATTTTAGGCATTTTAGGAAAGTTCTGGGAAGAAAATCAGGACTAGGAAAAAGTTATGCAATATTGGGTTATTTTTAGCTTGGTGTAAGGAAATGAAAGCACTAAAAAGCTATTCTTCTTGTTCTTGTTCAGAACATATCATGAGCCTCAAGATGAATCGAAGGTGATCAGATACTCATCAAAAATATAAGAAGTCATTCTTCACATTAAAAGGTTTCGGGATATTCTATCTTTCGATTTTGATATATCGTCCGATGATTGCAAGTGAAGAATCCTATTACGTGTGGTGAAACGTGATTGAAAAGTTCTACACATTCTTGGAAGATTAAGGAGCCTAAATAAATCTCAAGTGAGGGTATTTTTAATACTCTTCATGATACATAGTATGGTTTATTTTGCGGTGGTTTAAAACCTTTCGCCACATTGCTCACCAAAAGCGCAATTCGAGAAAAAAATTAAAGGTATGGGTAAAAGTTGTTGAATAATTCATTTTCATGACTTCTAAATGGTCTCATTGGATTCATTGGTGTGTTTACATGAATATTCATATATTGGTTGGCAAAATTTCGTTAATTTTTGACTCTGGGGTGAAGGAAACATTATAGCGGGCAAGTTTCAAGTCCAAACCATGCTTGATGCAACATTTGAGTGCTTAGGCACAATTTGGGCACACTTTTTAGGTGAACATGCACTCTAAAATTTCTCCTCACTCTCATTGGTTTCTTTCCCAATGAAGAAACATAAGATGATTGGCTAAAAAGTGCACTTTATGAGTCAAGTGGGTGTTTTAAGTTGTGGTGGCCCCTATCTTCCTTTGGGCACACTTTTTGCCCCCGCCCCGTGCCCACCCCAGCCATTGATCATGCACTCCAAAAGTGCTTCATGCCCCTATTGGTCCATTTCCCCCACATGCATACATGCCACTTAAGAGAAAAACAAAATAAAAGGGCTTGAAGGTGTGATGTGCATGACATTCCTTGCATCCATCCAAGTGTTTCGACGCACTTTTTGACCCACCATGCACCTTGGGAACATTTTTGGAGTGCATGAGCACCCAAAACATGCACCTATGGTGCATGGGACATTCAAAATTCCACCTCTCCATTTTCCCCTTATTTTTCCACCATGTGCTTCCTCCTTCCATCTCCCACTTCATAAATACATTCACTCATGCTTCCCACCACTCATAACTCAAAACACAACTTAAAAACATAAACCAACCTCCTTTGCAGCCATTAAATCACTTTTTAAATTTGGTTCATAACATTCAAACACAAAAACTCCTCCCATGCCCTAGATGTCAAGATCTAGTTTTGCTCATAACTCATGCCCCGAACTTCGTTTGTCACCAAATTTTAACCAAGGATTCCTTGTGAGAACGCCTTTAAGATAGTATTTTCATGGCCCCATTCATTCCATCATTTATTTTTTATATCCAAATGAAGTTTCCAGCAAAAATCACCTTTTCTCATATCTACAAAAACTCGCAATTGGAATCTCTCAAAAATTGGAGCAAAGCCTTGAAATGAAATATGTAAACTTCTGCAATTTGTTTCATTTTGATCCAACACCAAAAATACCACTTTATATTTTTAATAAGTCCCTACCATATAGCTTACTAAAAATAGTAAGTCCGAGGAAAATTTTATTTCTGGTATCTCAAGACACTCCTTCAAGTGGAAAACAATCAAAAGTGGAAAATTTGGCAAAAAATAGCAAAATTGGTAATAATGGACACCTATGTGAAACATGCTAAAACTAGTAAATGGTAAAGATGAAATAAATATTGTATCACATGATTATATTTTTCATGTATTACAAATTAAAGCTTTCACGGAGTTCAAATCTTCAAGTTGCAAGCAAATCCCTACCTTCATGGATGCAATGAGCATATGGTTTCCCAAAGAGGAAATGCCAATTTTGAAAGTATCATATAAATCTCCACCTGTCAATGTGTGGTGATCATATATAAAAATCTTGTCTCAAAGGAATGTTAATGTCAAACTCATGCTTGTGGAGGAATGGGGAAGCCCTCTCGCCTTCCCTTTTTTTTTCCTTAGTGTTTTCCAGTGAAGGATCATCATGGTTGCATTGCATAAGCAATTTTTCAAGTTCTCGCCATATGCATGATTGTTCAAGGAGTGGTAGTGCTTCATAGTTGCGAATGGTTGTTTCAAGTGAATGAGTGTATTATTCATCATTTCCAATGGTCCATTGATCAAGTGTTTCAAGAGGAGGCTTCTTAGTGTACCCGATAGGCTACAATTGTTGATAATTCAAGAGGAGGCTTCTCACAAAGGTCAGCAGAAGGGGTCGAGTTACTCATCGCGAGCATCACTACAGAGGACATCAGGATCAAGATTAGATCATCTTCATGGTCATAGCTTCTTCATCCTTCTTCATTTGAGCTTGAGCTTCTCACCTCTCTCTTTCTTCTCTTTTTCTCTCTAAAATTTTATTTCTTCGTTGAGAAGAAAGTTGTAAAAAGTGACTTAAGTCACTTAAAGTTATTTTTCTTCATTGAGGATTGCACTTTAAGTTGAAAATTCACATGGGAATGTGAAGAGTTTCATTGTAAAGCTATAAATTGGGAGAGCCTCCTCATTTCAAAGGATGGTTATTCTTATTTACTAGCTCCCATTATTCTTTCTAGGAACAAGTAATCAAATTTCTTCTAACTCCTTGCCCATGTTTCCTCTCCATCTCAACTACACTCTATGAGTATGTACTTGTTGAATATTATGCATTGAGACTTTGTGCTTTGTGTGTTTTGTTCTTTTTTATTCTCATGGTGTCTTCTCATTGAATTCATGGATATATTCTAGTTTTGAAACAATAAACTCTGATGTACTATTTATTGTGAAAACCCCTCCTTACTATTCTCTCCACACATCTCTTTCAAACCTTTTCCTCCCTTGTAGTTTCTACAAGCACTTTTCCACAAGAGTAGGGAAGTACCCTTGTGTGATCCTTAGTTGAAATACCACTCTCAATTGATAGAATAGTGTACATAATTTCCTTGTTTTCAATAAATGGAGCTGCCCCATTCAAGCAAAGGGACTTAATCCTAGAACGTTGGTGAAATCAAATAATTTGTCCTATCAGAAAATTATTTCACCAACACTTCCTTATTTGGATTCATTCCTAAAGTTTCTTGACCTTTCCCTTGGCCTCGTGTTGATCCATCGGTCATGATGTAGGGTTTGGGTCTCGAGATATAAGGATTGGGGTAAAAAAATTAGGGTTTGGGGTTTCATAAACTTATTAGCCTAATAGAGGGAAACATAGAGAACAAACCCTAGCTAATTTTTAAAAATATTTCTGAAAAAACAAGAAACTTAAAATAATTCCCAAAATTTCAGCCTAGGCAACAAATTTATGAAAAAACCTAAAACTGCTATAACTTTTTCAAAACAAGTCCAAAAAGTTTGAAATTTCAATAAGTTCTTACTTGATTGATTTTTACGACACCCCAAAATTATAGAAAAATGCGCTACCATTTTTGAGATCTAGTTAGACCTTCACAATTAGGGCTTTGATGCATTTATGTCCAAGATCAAGCTCCGGTACCACTTGTAATGAAATTACTTAGATATATATGAATATCAACAGAATAAACACCAAATAACACCAAAATATAGATATGTGGTCTCAATATTCAAGTAGAATGACTTATCCACTTCAAGGGGGAAACCTCCAAGCTATATAATAAGACTCAAGTGCTCAATATGATGATTAACTGATCCTTACTCCCACCCACACACACACGCACGCACACACGTGCCTGCACACACACACACACACACACACACACACACACACACACACCATTCATATACTATGGCCAACACCAAGGCCAACCTACTAAACATATGAAAGCATAAATGAATGACATATGACAAGAAAAGAGATTATGTAAGCCACAAGTCGGCACTACATATCCAATATAACATATAGGACTAAGGGCGTAACAACTTAGGCAGTGAACCTGTTTACCTTTGTTGTCATTATTCTAGAAAATATTGAAAATAAAAAATAGAAACACCTATAAGAAGATAATTCATGTTCTTACACATTACCGAAACTTCTGATTTTATATTTATATGATGGAATAAACCAAAAATACGTAGGTGTAATGATAGGATGTACAAAAATAAATATTGTTTGCATGTTTTCCCAAAAAAAACTCATAACTAAGTTTAGATTTTCTGCATGAAGTTAATAACTTCTTACATTCTAATAAGGTTATATTTATAGATGTTAATCATATACTAAGCGGACATAGTTCAACAACACTTATTCTACGCATCTAAATTATACCAAAATTGAATTCTTCTTCATTTATGCCAACAATTTTATTTATAATGTTGTTTTCTATTTTTCCATTCTCCATTTGGTGTGTCATCGACATGTTGGTTTTGTTTGGTGATGCCATTTTAGTGGGTCAGCTCAAGACACCCCAATTTCACATCTATCTTAAATCAAGTAATTCCCCTTCCTCATTTCCCACAAAATACACTTCGAATTAATCAAATATAATTTGATTAATTATCCATTTCAAAAATCTAAAAATAACCCAATCCTCATCACATGTCATTATTCTCCATGTTTTTTCCACTATTGAATTAAAAATTCAAATTCAAATCCTCACCCACCCTTTGTGGTCCCCACTCACCTAAAATCCTCCACTTATTAATTAAAAATATAATTCAAATCTTCACCCATTCTTCATGGCCCCCACTCATCTAATCTTGCCCACATTTTCAAACCACTCACCTAATCTTGCCCACATTTTCAAACCATTCACTTAATCTTGCCCACATTTTCAAACCATGATTACTTAAATTAATCTAAGCTAATCATTCCTCAGATATAAATACAACCTTACCCCTCCTCTCTAAAGACACGAGAATAAGCTTTCATGCCATATCTAAGTTTTAGCATCCTTTAAGAAAAGAACATCATTTTGCCTCGTCCTAATGCCAAAATAGCCTCATAATCCTTTTTCCCATCTAGTGCAAAGTAAGAAGATCGTTGTTGCAGGAAGGTCTTGCTTCGTCTTGAAGAAAAGCACCTACATATCACAAAATCAGGGCTCAATCCAAGTTTCCTAGCCCATTTTGAGGTTTGCTACGGAATGCGAAGGAGGAGGTATGATTATTGGTATTTTACTTCCTTGTTAGTAGTGTATTTTTCCTAGCTTACATTCTGCATGCCCAAGCTTACTTTCGATCCATGTTACCATTAATTTCCTAATTAGTGGTTTTATCTGTTCTTTGTTTATTATTGTTCATTATTATTTCCTTTTCTCGTCTTATGGTCTTTTTTGGTTAACATTCACGCTTTGGGTAGTGTTTTTCTGTGTGGTGTCTTGTGGTGTATCTCGCAGTTTATAAAGAACAATGAAACTCAAGCTTATCCTGTCTTTGATCTCCTCGGTGTTTGGTGTTTAGTTCCCGCTTTGATTTTCTATTTACTTGTCATTTGTAGAAACACATGAACTAGCCATTATTTTATCATCTTACTGTCATGGGACATCCAATCCGGAAAATACATTTATTTATTTACTTTTGCTAAAATAACTGCTTTGTAGGAACTTAATCATTTTTTTTCTTTTATTTTAATCAATCATTTTGTGATCTAACTCTTTCTGTCTATTTATTGTTATTTTTTAACCTTGCTATCAAAATTTTAGCTTCTCGTAAGTACAGACGCTTTAAAATTAAAAACTAGTTCCCGACGTTTTTTCTCACGCTCAAAATTTTCATTCAGAGCGCCATCAGAGCCCATCTTCCGGACGCCATAAATTTTACTCCCGAACTCGGAATGACTTGATTTTTTTTTAACGGAAAGGTATCAGAAAGATATATGCAATTAAAAAATAATTTTTAGATTTAGACTTATAGAAAAATTTTGGTTTCATTTCTTCTAACACTTGTCTTTTTAACAAAAAACACCAAAATTATAGTTGTATTTTTTTTAAATTATTATTTTTATTTTATTTCACGTAACAACCTCACACGTATGCTCTTTCCTCGCACTTCAAAAGTGATCTTGGAAATCAGAAACGTGAGGCCACTCGGGCTCTGCACAACAATTTTTTTTAATTTTTAATTTTTTACCTTACATTTCAATTTTCCACGACAACACTTCTAGGTAGCATTTTCACACTTTTCTTTCGTCGTCTTTCTTTTTTGTGAAAATAATCATTATCGCTATTTCACAATCATGATTAATTGCAATAATTATTAACATTTAAAAAAAATTAAAAAATCTATTTCAACTGTATCTGCGTATGCTCTTTTCTTGTGCCTTCGAGCGATCTGGAAAATCAGAAATAGTCACAATTTTTTAGTTTCTTGTTCTAACATTACAGGATCCTCTAGCTTTGTTTTCCAACTATCATTTCAATAATTATTTTCCTTTGTCATATTATTAATATTTTTTTAGTCGTTGGTTGTGTATGCTCTTTTCCTCGCCTTTGAGCGATCAAATCAAAAACAACCACGATCACTTTTCTAACATTTCATTTGGATAACTACTAATTTGTTTTCTATGATAACTACTACGTTTGTTTAATATTGTCAAAAATAAAAACAAAACAAAAAAAAAAAATCCCACAAAAATACCACCATTCAAAGACAATTGCAAACAAAAAAAAAAGTATGCTCAGTGCACGCAATTATTTTCTCGCTAGTGATTTATTTCAAGTTGGAAAGAACTACGCATTTAATCACTTTATCATATTGTTTTTGCACGTATAGACAGGTGGATTTCATCACCACCAAAGCTACACCGGTGACGTGGACTTGACTACCACGCACCAACAATATTTACATCTGCATTGCACTTTGAGACCTAGTCTCATCACAACGCTCGATATTTATCTCACCATGCTCTTCACTTACAAGTAATGTATCATGCAGCAATGCATGCGAGTCACGCCTAAATCCGTCAGAATAACCTCCTAATCCATCCATCTAAATCTTCAGGGAATTATAAGGGCACTACATACACATTCATCCCTCCATCAATTAGAGAAGACTTCCACCTTTCACAAAACTTGTTCTCGACATGGTGATTCTCTCTACAAACATCCTTAAGTAAGAATCAATAAGTCTCCTCCAATGCTCTCAAGGGTTCACAACAATTCCTGTCCCATACAATAGGTATATCAGACTAGGGTATATCCCCCAAGGATGTATCTTTTGGAGTAATAAGAGCTTCGACCTACTTCCACCATTTCACAAAGATACTTGTATGATTGCATGAAACAATGATAATTCCCAAGAAGTTACCTCATAAGCCAAAAAAAATCAATCCACATGACTTTTGCTGTTTGAAAACACAATAGTTAAGCATTGTTTTATCCTAAAACTTTTGGCTGATATCAATGTGTTCATTGTAAAATATTAGACCCTAGTTGTGTTCCACAAAAAATCAGTTCTTGACCAATTCAATACCAAGATAAAACATCCAAACAATCCAACAACAACATAGATCAAACCATCACATATAATTTCTCTTTCCTCATCCAACAATACATTCATGTCATAGCTTGTCTTCGCTATATCCAAGTTTATTGATTGACAAGCATTTTCCCCATATTACGTCAATCCCCAAAACATCTTTCATAGCTTGTTTCCTCAAGCTATATCAAATTAATATTAGGTGACTTAATAGAGTTCACTCATTATTCTATCCCCCATCACGCATTTATCCAATTCACTACCAACACAAATCCTTTCACAACCATATCTCATTAACCTATTCAGTTATTTCCAATCCATTATAGTCCAGCATGTTTAAGCCAAATCTACACAATGTATGCAACAAATCATCTAATAACTCATCTCGAGTTAATCATCATCATCTTCCAGATAACTTGTTTGAGTTACTCTCCTTATCACCATCACAAGCTTATTCACGATAAATCCAAAGTAATCAAGTTCTCATTTCTCACACTATTCAAAATTCCTACCCATTTTAACTTCATCTTAATCCACACATAACCCATTCTCTTCATTTTTTATTCACTCAAACTAATCATGAAAATGACGTACATATTGAAGTCACACAACCATCTCACCATTTAAGAATCAAGAACAAGTCAATAGGGTGATCAAACAAAACAAAATGAATATCTTTTTATATCACATCCTAGCCATATGGGCAAAACTACCCCCACTTCCGAGAATCCATCCCAATTTAAACAAACTCATCGACAATGGTGAATCAAGTTATCATGAACAAATACCAAACAATCCAAATGGTTCTTCATAAGAATTATTCCACTAAAATCCAAGATTTAACAAAGAAATAATGAGGAAACAACGACTAGAGGTAAAGATTAAAAGACCTCAATCTAGATTCCAATACTCACAACATGTTTGATAAATCATCCCCTAGCTTCATCCATTTGCACATAATGGAAATTTATGAAATGATGACATTCATGAAATGACATTAGGTCTCCATGTAATTTTTGAAGAATCACTCCTTATCCATTTACCTTTACGAAGATATCACATTATTACCATTTCCGCCATCCTTTGAAATCCCTAAGTTTGATAAATACAAAAGCAAAGGCGACATCACGCAAACATGAACATGTTCCAAAATTTTTCAAGCAATCAAGAAGTTCCTTATCGAGACACGTACCTTTACGATTTTCCCCAAAAAAGGATTTAGAAGGACAAGCTTTAGACTGAATTTTCCATCTACCCAAAGGGTCGGTCATGACATTTCAGTAAAATTTATCAAGAAATTTTTCAAACATTTTTCTTATAACCTAGACTTAGAAATAAACATGCTTGATCTCTCAACAAACACTAGGCAAAGGCCAAATCAAAATTTTGCTTCCTTTTTACAACGATGGCAAAATGCAATGCAAGCCGATTTCCATACTTGGCAAGCACTAAACAAGAGACAACTATTTTTAGCATTTTTGTCCCTAATCTCAATGTCGAATTATCATTCCACATGCAAATGCATTAATTCCAAAATAGTTTCAAAGAAGTCATCGAAAGGGGGGACACAAATCTCTCAAAAAGTCCTCATTTCTAAGGGCTTACTTAAAGATGTAAAACCCTTTAGAGACCAACCTTATCGAGACACTCCTCAAAACCAGTGACAAATCTAAATTGTTTAATCGCCGAATCAAAATTCATCGAAGCGATGGCATTATCAAACCTATCCAGATTATGTCTCGAAATCTCCAAAACCATTCCACCAACACATTAAAATCAAAACAACCCATCATTATCCCTCGAAAGCAAGTTCCTTCTAGGGATCCCGAAAGAGAGTTCACTCCTCTCCAAGAAAGTCTATCTAGTGTCTTTTGTCATTTAGAAAATGCTAATATGATTACATATCCCATTGTCAAACCCTTCAAGAAGGACAACCCAAAAAATTGGTATAAAGATAATGAATATTGTGATTACCACCATGGTGATTACCATCGGCACCTCCACAGATAGATGCATGCAACTCCACCATTACGCCCAAGACCTATCAACGTGGAGACATAGAAGTCTTTCATACTTTATATCATGGAAGATTATGTTGATGATATATTAGCAAAATCTAAAACATGAATTGGGCATCCAAGTGTGTTGAGACGCATTTTCGTTAGATTACGCGAGTATAAGGTTCATCCTAACCCAAAGAAATGTGTGTTCGGAGTAACCTTTGGTAAATTATTAGGGTTTATTGTCTCACGAAGAGGCATAGAAGTGGATCCTACCAAAGTCAAAGCCATTATGGAAATGCCTCCTCCTCAAAACCTAAAACAATTACACAGTCTTCAGGGAAAGATACAATCTATTTGGCGCATTTCATATCACAAATTGGCCTGACTAAAGTGCCATCACTTTAATCAGTTGCTCAAGAAAGATGCACACTTTCACTGGAACCACGATTCCAAGACTCTTTTGCTAAGTTAAAAGAATACCTCTCTAGTCCACCTATTCTTATGTCACTAGTTGTAGATAAACTTATGTTGCTTTCTACATCTACCACCGAACATGCCATAGAGCTCTACTAACACAACATAACGATCAAGGAAAAGAACAAGGTTGTATATTACCTTAGACAAACACTTATTGAGCATGAAATACGTTATTCCCAAATCAAAAAGTATGCTTAGTGGTCACCTTTGCATTCCATAAGTTACGCATTACTTGCTCAATCACACAACTAAGTTGATTGCCAAAATTGATCCTCTCAAATATTTGTTGTCTAGACCCATTCTCATGGGAAGAATGTCTAGTTGGGTCAGATTACTTAGAGAATTTGATGTCAAATTTTTCCTATGAAAAACAATTAAAGGACAAGCCCTTACCGACCAACTTGCCGAGGCACCCTTCCTAGCACAGTAACCACTTCAGCTTCTCTTTTTCTCCGATGAAGATATTCTACACATAGACATCGCGCCACTTGACTCTATTTTTTGATGGATCTTGTAATCTCCATGGCTCAAGGGCTTGTATTTTTCTTATCACACCAAATGATACATGTTATCCCCAAATCATTTCGCTTAATTCCCATGTACCAACAATATCACGTAATATGAAGCTCTCATCGTAGGATTAAAACTGCTATATCTTGAATCTTACAGACTTAGCATATTTGGTGATTCTTTACTTATCATCAAGAAAGTTACCGATGAATACCAGTCAAAGACAAAAACTTATCCCATATAAATGCATGGTGGATAGTCTTCGAAGCTATTTTTGATTAATTATCTTTGATCAAATTCCCAGAATTTGTAATAAATCTGCCGATGCTATGGCAACCATCGGATCCCTATTAGAAATTGCATCTAGTGAACCCCAGGCACATTTTCTCGTTGAACATCTCTTAATGCCTACCTATGATCTTCCTGAAAACACTATGGTATGTGAGATCGTGGGTCCGAATAACCCTTGGTACCATGATCTTTATACCTTCATTCATGATAAAACATTTCCTGCCAACATGAAACCAATGCATAAACGTGCTTTAGCACAACGTGCTTCTCGTTACACCATTTTAGCAGAAACTCTTTATAAACGAGGATATGATGGCACCTTACTCTGATGTCTTAATCAGGAAGAATCCTCGAGTGTCTTAGCTGAAGTCCATTCTGGTATCTGTGGAGCACACACGAATGGTATCGCCTTAGCCAAGAAAATCCTACGAGTTGGATATTATTGGCCCTCCATGGAAAGTGACGCATGTCATTTTGTCAAATGTTGTCAAGCATGTCAAAAGCATGGAAATCTTATCCACGCACCTTCCCAGGCATTACAATCAATAACCACACCATGGCCCTTCTCTCAATGGGGACTTGACCTCATTGGTAAAATCAGACCAACATCTTCCGATGGACATAAGTTCATCATTACCACTACCGATTACTTCACTAAATGGGTAGAGGCTATGCCTCTCACTTATGTTACCGGTAGCCAAATATCAAAATTTATTTTCAATAATCTCATATGTCGATTTGGTATTCCATCCGCTCTGGTTGCAGATAATGGCAAATCATTTAAAACCAGGATGTAAATGACTTAGCCAAACGCTTTTCACATCAAACTTAAATGGTCCACTCCATACTACCCTCGTGGCAATGGTCAAGCTTAAGCAACCAATAAGACCTTAAAATCCATTCATGGAAAAGATTGTCAACACCCATGGACGTAATTGCATACTCAAATTTACCCCACTTTTTGGGCTTACGTACATCTTATCGCACGCCTACGGAGCCACCCCATTTTCCTTGTTTATGGTCAGTGAATCCATTTTACCTATTGAAATAGAACTCCCATCCTCGAGGATCTCCCTTAAAGATGTAATTAATGAGGATGAATACCGACAAATACTTCGCTTTAGGAGCTTGAGCTTCTCGATGAAAATGACTTAATGCTCTCAATCATCTTCAAGTCTATCAAAACCGACTGCAACGCAGTTATCATAAAAAGGTAAGACCCAGAGAATTTGAAATTGGTGACCTTGTTTTAAAATAAAATCAAAAGAATACCACTAAAGAACAAGAAAAACAAGGAAAATTTGAGCCTAATTGGTTAGGACCCTATGTAATCACAACTAAATTTGGCTCTGGAGCCTATAAATTGGCCACTGAAGATGGTCAAGATCTTGATGAACCAATGAATGTAGTTCATTTAAAGAAATTTTATCCTTGAGATGTTCACTATTCTAGGATACAACATGTACATTGTTCCTTTTGTCTTGCTTATTTCTGAATAATTTAAATTTATTCATTTCCATTGGCAAATATTTTCTTTATCAAAATCACATCTTCATATTTATCATCATGAGACAAGTGCTAGTATAAATCCTATTAAGATTGTGACATCGACTTCTTCCATTTTCTACTTTGCTTTCCTCTATGGTCATACCTAGAAGCTTACTGATGGTAATATATTCCCTTCAAATACATTCTCTCTTTCATAACAAAGCTCTAAAATTCTCATTACCTAGTTCGCTTTGTCGTCCATCTCGCCTTTCGTGTTGAACCTCGCGCCCTACTAGTCGTGGTGGGGCTGAGATTGGGGGCAGACGTTTCTTCCCAAATACAAAGCACTATTGTAAAAAAATCCATCAATTCAATAACTTATGAATAATTCATTGTCACATCTTTTGTCCTTCATAGTCTTTGGTGTTGAGCCCACACTTCTTACTGGTAGTGTGAGACTAGGAATGGAGGAAGGTGCCCTTACTCGTCTACGTCTTGTCTTCGGTGATAAACCCTTGCCTCTTACAAGTGGCATGGGGCAAAGCGTAGAGGGTCATTCTCATAAAAACATAAAAACATTGCAAAATATTAAAAAAAAACAAAACAAAAAAAAAAGACAAAAAGGGAATTCACTCGCCTATATTTTGCCTTCGGTGATGAGCCCTTGCTTCTCACTAGTAGCATGGGGCAAGGCATAGGAGTCATTTCAAAATATATAAAATATTACAATTCTTAAGTTTTACAAATTATAGAATCCCTAAACATATAATTTAGATGCCTAAGTGAAGAGAGAACTATCCCTTAACCTCATATCTTACCAATCAAGAGTGCCACATAACTATCTAAGTCTTAAAGCACGTGACTCATAAAGGAAAACTATTTTTAAAAATGGTTCAAGATCATTATGAAGAATGGAGTCACAATTTCCCAAAGGGATTGTTGTTAGCATTTGTCTCTATATTCATTATCTACCTCTTACGTCCTTCTTGATTCTCGGTGATGACCCCACACATCTTACTAGTTGTGTGGAGTCAAGAATGGAGCTGGAATTCTTTTCATCATATCATCACCACCATATCATGCCAATGGAAAGAGAATTTGTGTTATTCTGAGCATACGTTAGAACACAGAACATGGTACATATGGATAATATCCATTTTTATCACCTCTCAAAATAAGTCTCGCACTCTAGTCTATAAATTGCAATCACAATGTAAAAATCTACCAACATTTGAAAATCATCAAAAATTCAAAAACAATGTAAAAATCTAAAAATCTAAAAACAATGTAAAAAAACAATGTAAAAATCAAAAATCTAAAAACATTCGAAAATCGTCAAAAATCTAAAAATAGTGTAAAAATCTAAAATCTAAAAACATTTGAAAATTGTCAAAAACCCAAAAACATTAGAAACAATCATCTAAAATCCAACAAAAAAATTAGAACTCATCAAAAATCTAAAAACATTAGAAAATCATTAAAAATCTAAAAACATTACAAAATCGTGAAAAATCCAAAACCATTAACAAGAATCGTAAAAAAAAATCTAAAAACATTAGAAAATCGTAAAAAAAAAAACATTTGAAAATCGTCAAAAATCCAAAAACATTAGAAAATCTGTATATATATATAATAAACAAAATAAAAAAAAAAAAAATCCACAAAATTGCTAAAAAAAAAAAAACTCTAAAATAACCAACACAATTTAATCTTTGAACTATTATCCCCAACGAATGATCCAATCACCTTATGACTACCAAATTCAAACCACTTCTCCTCGCGTGAATCCTCGCTTGGGGCAAATCCGGCTCTCATTGTTTCCTTGTTTGAGGACAATGACCCAATGCTTTACTATGTCCTCATACCCCTGCTTGGGGGCACATCCATCAATCCTCACTGTGGAACACGTTAGGGACATGTTTATTGGTTCTTGTGTTGCATTATTAGTTATAAATTATTAATTGATTTCTTGTATCTTGATATATTACAGGGGGCATCTTGATTTTATGTATCCTAGTGTTCTCTCTAATATTCTTATGTTATCTGATTGCATGTCGTACTAGGGCATCATACTTTCTTGATGGCCTCTGTCTATGCTCTCTTCCATTTACATATCATACTAGGGCATCAAACCTTTTTGATGGCCCCTGTCTATGCTATCACACATATTACGCTAGTCATCCCGATCTTTTATATCACGATGCATCCTGTTATGTGCTATATTAAAATTAAGATGCTTTTCGTCACGTGAGTATCTTCCTAGCATGATCAACATCTTACTTTGCACCCCATCCATTCACCCATACTAATACATTCCCCAGTTTGGGAATCCTACTTGATCATCATTGTTTGCATGAATCCTACTTGATGATCTTTCTCAAGTAGCATTCACTATCCAAAGCTCCTTCTTCCCACCATGATCACCATGTATTTGATCCATTCATTCTCACTCCTCATTTTTACTCCTCCACCACTTATACCCATATTACCCTTCTCACCATTCCCGTCCCCTCTCACCCATTTGTATTCTTTCCTTTCACCCTTTTTACTTCCCGCTGACAATCTTACTTAATAACCCCTTCTATATGGAATCCTCAAGGAGGTTTACCCTCTCCCTAAGATCTTCCCGCTGTAGAAGCTTCTTCACCACCTCCCCTCTCATCAAACAACAATCACCACCACAACATATCTTCCCATTCCACCTCTTCTACTTCCCATTCTCGTATCATTACTCTCACCACACGGCATCCCAATTAAGGATTCCCCTCACACTCTCCACCCTCCACTACATATATTCCTTCATCCATTCATGTTACACTCCTTTTTTCCTTTCTTTCTTATTATCACCTCATCTCATATCATATACCACTTAGGCATACCTCACTCACTCTTTTCTCATCCTTCCCCAAATCCACCTTATGCCTGGTCATCCTACTTACACGCTCTCGTAGTATGGAAAAGGCACACTGAGGGTTCCCTTAAGTCCATTTTGTCATACCCTATTCCCACCAACTCTAACATCATCCTTCTTCTTCCTCAGCCTTGCGATCTTACTTAACCATTTCCAGCCACATGGCAATCTTACTTAAGACTTCCACTTAAGGTTGATCTTCCCCCGATGGCCTTCCTCCATCCCATCATATTTCCCCATCTTATTTCTCCCACCTCTCATCGCGATCATCTTCTTCACCCTACCATTCCACCCCTATCCCTAATATCATTTTGTCTTTCTCTTTGATATCATCCCTTTCAATTGGGTGACCATACGAAACCTCTCCAAGAAGATGACGACAATCTTACTTAAGAGATTCTCTTAAGCATGACATGTCATCTTACACTCGCCCATCACTCTACAATCTCACCATCTATTTTTCCTTTTCATTCCCCATCATCACATATTTTTACGACCACTATCACCCTCCTCTTCTTGGCAATCTTACTTAACCACTCACCTAGCATGGCGATCTCACTTAAGAGTCCCTCTTAAGGATGATCTGTCTCTTTGCCTTTCCCCATCACTACACACCCTTCACCCTTCATTTTTTCTCGGAATTCCCCATTATCACATCCTTTCACCTCATTTTCGATTCTCGCAAACACCACTTCTCGCTTGACCATTTGTCATCTCCAGTTTACTCACATGGCAATCTTACTTAACCACTTCCATCACATGACAATCTTATGTCGTGGTCCTCCTACATTTAACTTTTCATCATGAACTTCTCCCCGCCTCATTCTTTGTTCACTTTTTTGATCACTTCTTCCACCTAGTATCTCCTACTACCCACTTTTTCCTCCTACTATTATCCTTTCTCCACATATCCTCTTACAACATACATCTATCTCTTCCACCTACAATCACATTATTTTCCCCATTTTCCCATTCTTGATCCATCATCCTTCATACTGCTTTCTTCCCATTATTTTCATGTCTTGGTTCTTCATCCTCACTTCGCTCATCCTCATCACCCACATCCTCTCCTCCTTTCACTTAGTCCCCTCATCCCTCCCATCTTCTTCATCTTTCCACTTCATCTTCTCAAATTCCCCACATTTCTACCCACACACACATTCACCATTATTGTTAACACTCCTATATCATTCTTTCATCATCATCTTCTCTTCGTGCTAATAATTATCAATGGGTTTTCCTAAAAATTATCAATCCTCATTCCGCATGACCTCATTCACTCCATTGGACCTTCTAGAGTTTCCTTTCATTCCTTCCTCCTCTAAGCCCACCACTCATTGTCAAAGGGTTTTCCCTAACGTCCTTTGTTGGCGTTACCCTTTCCAATCCTCATTAGCTTTCTCCTTTTCTTCATTTTTCTCTCACCCTTCCCCACCACTCATTGTAAAAGGGATTTCCCTAACATCCTTTCATTGGCATTGCCTCTTCTATCCCCCATTCTCTTTTCTCTCCTATTCTTTTCCCTCACTCCCACCCTTTCTTGCGCTTCTTACCCATCTCTCCATCTCCTCTTTTCCCTCTTCAATATCTTTACTTGTCTTCATCATACATCCTTTTCCTATTTTCTCGCATCCTAGTATCCTCATTTCATGCATCTCCACATCTTTTCCAATCGATGTCATTCATCCCTTCTTTCTTCTTTTTAACATTCCTTATACCATTCCTTTCCACTTATTACCCCCTTTTTTATTTCCTTCCTTCTACATCATTTTCTTTGTTATCCTCTTCTCTCTCCCACCCCTCGTCTTATTTCCCTTCCCCTGTATCATCTTCTTCCCCTTTTTCCATCACGTTTCCTCCTTACTTCCCCATCGATAACCTAGTTGTTCAGCGTTGTCCTATCTTTTTTATCATACCACCCTCCACATGCATCTCCATATGGTCTGCTCCATATTCTTTGCCTTGGTCTTCCTCACAATGACACAATTCCTTCAATCTTCTCCTTGTATTCGCTCTATCTTCCTTTCCTCTCCCTAATTTTCATGTTTCTTCTGACCACTTCTCCTTTTCTCTACCACCCCTACCTTTTCGTTCATTCTTTTATTTGTTTCTCTTCCTTTTCTCCTCTTTTCACACTTTCCTCGCCCTCATAGTTTCTTTTTTCTCCATTCTACTTCTTCTTTCGTCCTCTTTCCATTTTCCTCCATTTCACCCCTACTCCCACCTCATTTTCTCCTTCTTATTTATCCTTTCCCATTTCCTTCTTTTCTCTCGCTCTATCATTTATTTCACTTCCACGTATCCTCTTTACTATCTCTCGCTGCTTCCTTCATTTGTACATCTCTCTATTTCATCCTTTCACCCTCTACTCTGTCATTTTCCTATTTTTGCCTTGTTTGTCCTTCATCATTCCCTTCTTCCCCTATCATCCCTCTCTCTTATTTCTACCTCTTTCATTCCTTTTTTTTCCTCCCCTATCTCCCTTACTCTTCTCATAATCAACCCCCAATCCTATCCATTCCCTTTTCTCTTTCCCACACACCCTCACACCTAGCATTCAAGGTCGATTGAATCCTTTCTCCATTTGCGTCGTGCGGTCATTCTAGTCTCTTCCACTCCATTATCATCCTCTTCTCCGCCGAATCCATTTCCCTTCTTTTCGAGAGTTCTGTCGTATCTTCCATTCTCGTCAGTCCTCTCGAGGGGGCATCACCACATCTATCCATAATCACATCTTCTCATGACATTTTTGTCTTGGAGGATACTATGACATCCGTCATTCACCACTTTCTATTCTCCCCAACAAACATTCACTCTACCTTTTAAAAAGTAGATTGAATTCTTCCCCCATACCGTCTACTTTCTTTGAAAGGACACTACTTTCATAGTACCCTTCCAAAGAGGGGCAAATGTAGACACCCTAATTTCACATCTATCTTAAATCAATTAATTCCCCTTCCTCATTTCCCACAAAAATACACTTTGAATTAATCAAATATAATTTGATTAATTATCCATTTCAAAATCCAAAAATAACCCAATTCTCATCACATGTCATTATTCTCCATGTTTTTCTACTATTGAATTAAAAATTCAAATTCAAATCCTCACCCACCCTTCGTGGTCCCCACTCACATAAAATCCTCCACTTATGAATTAAAAATATAATTCAAATCCTCACCCATTCTTCGTGGCCCCCACTCATCTAATCTTGCCCACATTTTCAAACCACTCACCTAATCTTGCCCACATTTTCAAACCACTCACCTAATCTTGCCCACATTTTCAAACCACTCACTTAATCTTGCCCACATTTTCAAACCATGATTACTTAAATTAATCTAAGCTAATCACTCCCTTAGGCTATAAATACAACCTTACCCCTCCCCTCTAAACACATGGAGAATAAGCTTGCATGCCATATCTAAGTTCTTGCATCCTTTGAGCAAAGAACATCCTTTTGCCTCATCCTAATGCCAAAATAACCTCAAAATCCTTTTTCCCATCTAGTGCAAAGTAAGAGGATTGTTGTTGCAGGAAGGCCTTGCTCCGTCTTGAAGAAAAGCACCTACATATCACAAAATCAGGGCTCAATCCAAGTTTCCTAGCCCATTCTGAGGTTTGCTACGGAACGCGAAGGAGGAGGTATGATTATTGGTATTTTACTTCCTTGTTAGTAGTGTATTTTTCCTAGCTTACAACCTGCATGACATGTTTACATTGTGCTAATAGAACCCGACATGCGTGAGACTGAAGTAGTAAATTGTATGTTTTTTGTAATTATTGGATAAAATTGCATATTACCTGCATGAGAAAACTACATTTGTGTTGTTGGAAATTGCATTTCTACTGTTGAAGGAAACTACATTTGATTTTTATATGTAGGCATGTTTCGACTTGGTAATTGGCCACATTTGGAAAAGTCGAGTGTAAATGTTGTATAAATCCATCATAATTGGATGTTGTGAAGGAATAGGATAGTCTAGACAACTCAATCATATTTTCCTTTGCATTTATTTTTCTATCCTCTCCTTCTCCTGTTGTAGATTCTCGTGTTCCTTTTTTTTCTCCTTTTCATGTTGTTGTTTCATCTTTTCATGTTCCCTCCTCTGCTTTTTAAGTTTTTGTTCTAGTTTGTTTGCTTCCCTTTTTTCTTGTGCAATGATTTTGTTTGTCTTCATCTCCTTGAGTTGTTTTTTCTTCCTCATTTTCAACTCCTCTAGTTCCTTCCTTCATGCTTTTTATTCATTAAACATTTAAAAATTTTCTATTGATTTGAGAATTTGTGACTCCTCGCTCACATATAGAGTCCCTATGTTTGCACGTCATGATCTTTCATTAATGCTTTCAATTGGAAGCTTAATAAAGGTCTGTAGTGAAACACCAACCTAGTTTATTGAATCGACATTACATGTTTTTTATGTTGTGTCTTGTATAAATTTTTGTGAACACCCCAAATCTGCAACATCTAACTGGCTATCATCTTCATTTTTCCATGTGTTACAATTTTCATAGTAGTGGACTATTCCACTTGACATGCTAGGAAGAGGGGATGGCATGGAAAGAGAAATATCCTCAGTAGAAAGGTCGATTGGAATCCCCAAGTTTGTGGCAGCTTCTTTTAACCATTCAAGTTGGCTAACTAGATTTTACATACTCATCTTGTCATCAACTATGATGGGTTCTTGTGTTTGACTCACATGATTTGATGTGTTTTATTCAACTTGTACATGAATTCCAACTTGAATAACTTTCCCAATCTGACTTAAACATGTTCTCCTCTCTTACTGATTTGACTCTGTCACCTCCACCTATGATTTCTTAATTATATCAGCTTGTTTTTAGCTTGTTGCATCCTTCGTTTGCATGATTTGATCACCATTCTAGTGGATTGATTCTTCATTATCTCTGATAAATTATTCAATTTCATCTCTGTTATACAACCTAGCTAAGATGAACAATGTGCTTGTTGACTCATTATTGCAAGATATTTTTGTGAAAATCCTTTTACCACCACTTCAGGAGAGTGTTATCTTTGAAACCTCTCCTTCATTCGATCAATTATGTCATATGCTCAAAATGCATGAAGTCAAACTACTATCTTTGGGTAAACTCAAAAATTAAGATACTTCTTCATCATCTTATAATAGGTCTCAATCTAAATCAACATTCAAGCCATCTCTTAAGCCTACTGAAGTAAAGGCAATTTTTAATGTCATCTCTCCTCCTGAAAAGATTCAATGACAACCTCCTAAACACACTGTCACCAAATTACCATATGCACCTTGACTTCTATTGCCTTGAATTCTCGAATAACAATCTAATTACTCTTCTACTGCCACTCAATCTTGATTCATCTTGCCCTCGTGGCCACACTTATGATGAAAATGCTAAATGTGACTATCATTAATGCATTAGGAATTATACCGCTCATTTTCTAAACTTGAGAATATTATTCAGGATCTTATTGACAATAATTCACTCAAGCTTCCCACGCCATCTACTTCGCAACTGGTTCAATGATAACAAAAAGCTAAAAATATTCAACAACCCTTTACCTAGCCATGAAATACAAGCTTCTGACTCTTTTGTTAATCAATCATATCATGTTGTGCCCCCTCCTTCATCGGGGCCCCTTGACTTTCTTGTCATTTCTACAAATGTATGGCCACCAACCATAACATTTTATGATCATGATTATCATGCAACTTTTTCTTCTAATTCATTGCACATAAATTCTTCTATCTGTTCATATCCTATCAATAACACTATGATTTATCTAGCAAATCCTATGAGTGTATGCTCATTGCACTACTTATGGCTATCAAATGTCCAATTTCTACTATCACTTATTCAATTCCTCATTCTTTTGGCTATATTAGGCTTCCCATTATAGTTGGGCCTCTTACCATGCTTGTGACATTTGTTGTGGCATCTTCAATCAAATGTTTTGACATGTTCTTAGGTCTTCCTTGGCTCTGCGCCACTCAAGCTATTCCTTCCATGAATAATTTTTCTTAATTTCATACACAATAAGCGATTTGTCGTATTAAAGACATTCCACCATGCACACCATTGCCTCTACCTCCTCTTGATGACATTCTTCAACCAATTTTAGTATCTAGGTCTCCAAGGCCTCTCAAATCTAAGGCACATTCTGCACCTATTTAACCTACTCATACTTGACCTGGTCATTTGCATTTGTAACGCCCACAAATTTCTACTCTCAAAATAAAATAGAACTAATAATTTAATAGTCAAGTTTATGGTAATAATTTTTTTGTTTTAAAAGGGGTTTTGCAAGGTTAGACATTTCCACAATTAATAAATTTCTTGGTTAAAGTCTTTCTACATAAGCTTGTGAAATTTGGAATTAAATTAATAATTAAATATTATTAATTTACTTCCTAAAATATATTTATGGTTTAAAACAATACGTTTACCAAGTTCCATAAGTTTAATTAATTATCATGCACCAAGATTCCTTTATTTTCTAACACAAGATTTTAATTATTTTGTTTAGCCATTAAGTGGCCCCATTCACCCCATCACCCATGCTCTTTTTTTAAGGCCCTATTTTAAATTTCATTCCCACAAAACACCTCCCACTTAAGTGATGTAGGGTTTAATTTGGGCCATTGAATTGGATCTATCCTAGCCCTTAGATTTGGGTTGCTCTAAATATCTTTATGGGTTTTCTTTTATTTCTATTTGCCCCAAAAAAACCTCATTTGCTCATTCTTATTTTGTGGGTTTTAGAAGAGGGGAAGGAGGAGAAACCATGAGAGCAAGAAATGCCACCATGGAAAAAAAAATGGTTTTAGTTGTGAAGGGTTTACTATTGTAAGATTTCTCATTTGCTTAATGTAGAGATCCCACCATGGATTTTTTTTTTTGTTATTTTAATGTAAACATCCTTTGAGTTCAACAATTGGGGAAAACCCCATTTTATTTAATCTATGAATTTTACACATTTGGGTGCCCATAAAGGGATTGAAAAGCTTAAACAATTAAATTTAATTAATTACTAGTTCTTGTAGTTTCATTTTGATGGTTTAAAAATTAGATTTCAATTAAATTTCAATCTGGGTTTTTCATAGTTGAGATTTTATTTTTCCATCAAAAGTTATGAAATCGCCCCTATGGCAGACCAACGGTCCCATGACCACCGCCTCCTTACTGGGGTAGTTCATCGTCACTCGTTTGGGCGGCGGTTCTTTTCTCGAAAAAAAAACCTTAAATATATACATTTTTCAATAGTTTTTTTCTACTTAGGTTGGTGTTCAATGCAATATTAATTTTAATTAAGGTGTCTTCCATTCATTGGTTGATAGATTGATAATATATCTAGTTTCATAACTCAAAATTACATAAACATCAACTCATTTCTCTATTCATTCTTTTTCAATAAAATGTAAAATTTGAGTATAACATCAACTATAATTCATTCTCTTTTACATATTCAATACAAAACAACAAAGAACTCAGGAACACTTTACCAACAAAACAACAAAGAACTCAACAACATATAACATAAAAAAATTTAGGAGAGTTTCATTTCAAGCAAACTATACAACTTAAAATTTCTCCTTTCACTATAACATTACAAATTAGAATAAATGAAATATACAAAGCCTTCTTTTGATAATACAATATTTACAAACTTCCACTCTAAGTGGGAACAATATGGACAAATTACAACATATAGATTCTTCAAATGGTTTCAAACAAAAGTCTTAATTTCAATGTCTTCTCCCAACTTTTAGCTTTCAAACTTACACCCATCAACACTTCAAAACTTAGATTTTAATACAAAGAAAGGGGGATAGATGTGACTGTCTTTGCCCAACTTTTAATCCAATAAGAGGAGAATCCATCCTCCTTATTGGCCCCCGAGTCCCAAACCAAAGAATAATGAGGAGTCTAGAGCAACATTTGACAACTTTTACAAGAAATGGCTTCTACAAAACATACAATCCAAAAACATACAACACATTCAAATGGACATACTCAATAATATTTACAACTCTCCCATTAACACATAAGCTTGACATCAATCCAAAAGGAGCAAGGAATATGGAACCACCTCCTTTTTCCTCCCAAGTGAAGTAGGAGTTCCACCCAAAAGCCTCCATGTGCACAATACAAAACATTCAATACATCTTTATCTCTCCCCTTGCAAATATGCAAAAATATTTCCATGTTTTCCTTTTCACTCCCCATAGGTGGAACTTCTAATCACACTCCCTCCAAAATGCATGTCTCACAAATCCCTTTTCCCTCCCCAATGGTCCCATACTTCCATCTCTCATTCCCTTCTTAAGGCAAGCTACCCAACCCCAATATATCACATTCACAACACCCATGCAAATACTCATACAAACACAATTTTCACATCTACAAACATAAATAAAGAAATAAAAAGTGGAGATCCTACCTCTCCATTAAGCCTCCAAAATATTCACTCCAACAAGCTTTCAACACCTTCAAACCAAGCACAATCCAAAATGCAACTCCAAAAATCTCTACAAGCATGCAACTCAAGACCAAATTTCCAAAAGTGCAAGAGAAGAAAAATAAGACAACTAACCCAAAATCCTTCAAATTCAATCAATAAATAGAAATGGGATGTGAGGATGATGAGGTGGCTCCATGTAGGATGCCACTTCATCATTCCTCCATTCTAACACACAAGTCAAACACCAAGCCCAAATAAATTAAATGCACATGTAAGACTTATGACATGCCCACATGACACTCCAACTTGCACACCATGCTTATCAAGGACAAATTAATTGTGGTAAGTAGGAAAGTGCAATTATTTTCAGTTTTACATTCAAAAATGCATTAAAAATGGTCAAAATAAGCCACATACTTTATAAGTATGGTTGGTAGAAGAGTTTGAGATGTGAGGGACAAGGTTAACTTGTCCCACAAGTCTCAAAAAGTGCCCTCCAAGTCAAATTTCGAGTTTTGGAAGGAAGGAAGAGTGTACACAACAAAAAATTACAATAAATTTCATTCATCATCAAGCACAAAACAAGGACCATCTACCCTCATAATTATCCAATTGTCACATCCTTATTTTAGTTAAAAAATTAAGTTGGATTAGCTAATTAAGACACATTAATAATTGCTAATAAAGTGACTAAAATTTCCCAATAATTAAATACATATAACACAAAATAAAACACACACAAAATTAAAAGAAGGGAAAACATTACACCCCATGGCCACACATGTGAGGTCACCCCCATGGGAAACCTCCTAACTAGGCATGTAATAACACAACATAAACATTAGACACAAGTTGTCAAATTTGGCCATGTTGCAAAACACCCAACATTCTTTTGTGGTTGGTCCCCTATCCCCTTTCAATGTATGATATAATGTCCTTGCAAACAAAAACAAAATACCTCTCTGGCCTCACGACCGCATCAATAACATTAAGAAATAATATATATATATATATATATAAATCAATAATCGTCATCCAAAATTAAGTAATTCTATCATCTATCAACATATCAAATAATTTGATTCTAACATCCATGAGATCATAATTCTACTCAGAACATCCAGAGTATAACGTGTTAGTATAAAATCCAAATAATGAAAATCAACATATATCAAACTATCTACCAGTGTCATCTAGTGTATCATAATCAAAATGTGAATCACAACATATCAATAGTCCAAATATCTGCATAGTCTATCATCTACTTGCTCAAAATATAATAATCAAAATGTCTAAGTATCAATCCAACAATAATATCATCATAATGAAAATAGTGTCGAAGAGGAGTGGGCACTACATCCCCCTCCACTTAGACTTCGACTTCCTCCCCGGAAGTCACTCAAAATAGGTGTGGAAATGGGCTCCAGAATAAAGTAAGTAGCATCCTCTCATGTGGCTGCAGTCTCATCATACCTATCCCACTAGACTCGTACCTAGTCATCTCACGACATTCAAAGGCCCAAGGTCTTGTGCTCTATGATGCGCACGAGCTCCACAATCACCTACCCCTGCTCCTGCACCTGCAATGTGGTCCAATCCAATACATGAGAGGGATCTGGAATGTATCTCCTAAGAACATAAAACATGAAATACATCGTGGACGTGAGACAAGATGGGTGGCAAGGCTAGACGATAAGCTAAGGGACCAATCCGCTCTAAGATCTCAAATGGATCCACAAATCTAGGAGCTAACTTAGAGCCTTTTCCATAATGGATAGAGCTCTTATGAGGTTTGACACGAAGAAACACCTTCATGCCCACCTCATAGCTATAGTCAACTCTCCTCTGATTTGCATATTTATTTTTTCTATCTTGTGCCTCTTGAAGTCTCTATCTGATCAAAATAACTTGTTGCTCCATGTCCTGTAAAAAGTTAGCCCAAGAGATACTTTGTCCTCCAATCTGTCCCAACTCAGTGGTGTCCTAGCACTCCCTACCATAAGTTCCTAAAATGGAGCCATACCAATAGAACTCTGAAATTTGTTATTATAAGAAAACTCCACCAAGTAAAAATACTCCTCCCACCTCGACTGATGGTCCATGACGTACATATGAAGTATGTCCTCTAAAATCTGGTTCACACACACTCTTCTATCCATCTCTCTCTCTGGATTATATATTATATCAAGTTGATACTTGTCCCAAGGGCATGTTGTATGGTAGTCTAAAAATGAGAGGTGTATAAGGGATCGCAGTCACAAATAATCTTCCATGAGATCCCATGCAGTCTGACAATCTCATCTAAGTATACTCGCCACTGCACTAGCTGTATATGTGGTCTTCACTAGAGAAAAATGAGCCACTTTCATCAATCTATCCACCGTGACCATGATGGCATCGTGGTGGTATCTCGACATCAGTAGCCCTACTATAAAATCCATGGAAATGGTGTCCCATTTCCACTCCGTATAACATGTAGGTAGATAAGGCCAACTAGATGATGATGCTCAGCCTTCACCCTCTGACACTCCAAACAACGCAACACAAATTGAGCTACATCTCTCTAAAGACCTCTCAATGGTACAACTGTCTCAAGGTGGTGTGCATCTTCTTCACCCCTGGATGGGCTAAATAAGGTGCATGATGAGCCTCTGCCAAGATATCTTATCTCAAACCTCCATCCCTAGGTACATAGATCCGGCCTCTGTGTTTGAGAAGTCCATCTAACTCTAATTGAAAATCCATCAAACTTCCCCTCAAGGGGTCTATGAGACTTAATCTCTTCTCTAGCTGCAAGGTAGAAGTTGTCATGTGGAAGTTGTCGCAAAATCCTGCTCCAAGTATGTACCCATTGAAGTATCCATAACCAAATGTCTTCATCGACTCAAAGCATCTACAACCACATTCTCCTTCCTCTTCACATGTTCTATCTCCATGTCGTACTCACATAACTCCATCTAAGATCGTTGACTAACGTTGAGATTGGGTTGTGTGAAGAGGTGACGTAAGCTCAAATGGTCTGTCCTGAGAATGAACCTCCTACCAAGAAGGAAATGATGCCAACACACCAAGGCATGCACCATTGTCGTAAGCTCGAGGTCATGAGTTAGATAATTAATCTCATAATCCTTGAGTTTGTGAGACTTAAAGGCTACTATACAACCCTCCTACATCAAAACACCTCCTAATCCTACCAAAGAAGCATGATTTCAGTACACACGAATAAATCCCTCTAAGGATTTGGCATTGCAAGAACCAAGTGTTATCGTAAGGCATTCCTTCGATTTAGTTAATGAAGGTGTTCTCATATATATCGGACTAAAAAAACTGTCTTCCTTTCCCTTATTGAAGGGAAGTGATGGGGTGCGCAATCCAAGAGAAGTCTTGAACAAATCTCCTGTAGTAACAATTCAACCCCATGAAATTACGCACCTTTACATTCATGGTTGGCATTGGCAATCCATAATAGCTCTAATCTTTGCAAGGATCAACTGTGATACCTTCCCAAGAAATAATGTGACCTAAGTTTCTCGACATCGAAAGACACACTTCTCTAGGTTCCCCGTATAGTTTTTGCTCACAAAGACACTATAGAACCTAACGAAGGTGCTCCTTGTGATCCCCACGCATACGTGAGTATATCATAATTTCATCAAGAAACATAAGCACGAAGTGATCTAAAAATTTCCTAAACACCCCATTCATCAAACTCATGAATATTATGTTAGGAAATAAGAGATAAAATATGCAGAATAATCCCTCACAGAATCGCAATAGTAGAAACTAATATGTAAAAATTATTATAGATCTGAAATAAAATTCCATAATAAAATAACACAACACAAGGAGACAATATTTAACGTGGTTCACCCAATTTGGGCTATGTCCACCAAGAATCACTTGCTTAGATTTTATTATAAGCCACCACTCTCTCAATACAATACCTAGATCTATTTGGAGCTATGCTCAACAAACTCTACAAAATTCACAACTAAATTCAAAACACATCTGCAATGTTTTTCATCACTCTATCATATGTATAAAGCCATATAAATAGACAATCGCTTAAGCAGCTTTTACAAAACCATGGGCAAAACTGTCCCATAAACCTATGGGTAAAAAATCTCACCCGTATGAGAAGAGCACGTTTCTCGATATGTCGTACATTTTTTTTTGAGGGCAAAAAATTTACGCCTAAATTAAATTTTTTTTCGGGGCGCACTCCAACCCTACTACTGTGGGCTTCCACCCCTGGACCCCCGCCCGAGGCCTGACTCACTGTAAACCTCGGCGAGGATACATGAAAAGTGTATAGTACTCTTAGTGTATAGTCTTTAACACTTTCAAACATGAAAACAGGCTCCATAACCTAACAATCTCCCACTTGGAAGCTAGTTTTCCTCTCGAGCAAGCTTCTTAACTCTTAACTAGTTTATGTGAAGACCAACCAAAGCTGAACACAACTTAAGTTTTTCCTTGTGACCACCTTGGTCATCATGTCTCAGGATTTCGACTAGTATGAATCTTCTCCAACTTCAACTTCTCTTCCTCCAAAGCACCCCCGATAAAATGGTACCTTAACTATATATGCTTTGTCCTAGAGTGGAAAGCGAGTTCTTAGCTAGGTGTATAACAATCGACTATCACTATGTAACTTTCCTTCCTCTTGCTTATGCCCCAACTCCTTAAGTAATTGTTGTAACCAAATCATTTCTTTGCTTGCCTCTCGTGGTAGCAACATACTCAAATTCTCCATGGTTGACAAAGCCACCAACTTCGTATTTGTGAAATCCAACTTACTTTGTTGTTCCACCTACAAGTGTAAACATAACTCGTTGTGCTCCTCCTCGCTGTCTACATCTCCACCATATCTCGAATCTACATAACCACACAAAATAGTGTTTGATCCACTATAGCACAAAATGTCCCCATGGTCCCTCGTCAAGTACCGAAGGATCCACTTTATCGCCTTCGCTAGTGATCTTTACCGATCACTAATAAATCTACTCACCGCTCCCACCGCATGGGCAATATCAGTGCCTGTGCACACCATGGCATCATCAAACTGCCAACTGATGATGAGTAAGGTATCTTGGACATTTGGTTTCTCTCTTGCTCTATCTTGGGACACTGTTCCTTTGATAACTTGAAATGGCCTGCCAAAGGAGTCCTAACTAGTTTAGCATCCTGCATATTAAACCTCTCCAAGACTTTCTTAATGTACTCTTCCTGAGATAAAGTCAGCTTCCGTTCCTTCCTATCCCAAGATATCCTCATACCAAGGATTTGTTTGGCTGCCCCCAAATCCTTCATAGCAAAGGATTCACTTAGCTGCTTCTTGAGTACTTTTATTTCTTGCATGTTTTTACCTGCAACCAACATGTCATCCACATATAGACAAAGGATAATATAACTACCATCCTCAAATTTCTTTGTATACATGCAATGGTCAGAATGACATCTAATATAACCTTGCTCCATCATGAAGCTATCAAATTTCTTATACCATTGACGTGGAGCTTGTTTCAAGCCATAAGGGCTCTCCTTCTTCATTTTCACACCATCTCCTCTTTACCTTTGACCTCATAGCCCTCTGTTGCTTGATATATAGTTCCTCCTCCAAATCACCAATGAGAAATGCAGTCTTTACATCAAGCTATTTCTAAGTGCAAGTCTTCTACTGTAACTATTCCTAGAATAGTTCTAATAGAATTCATTTTTACTACAGAGAAAAATCTCATCAAAATCTATACCTTTTTTCTACGTGCAAACCCTTGACCACCAACCGGCCTTATATCTTTTCTTGCCTCCTCCTTCTTTGACTCTAAACACCCACTTGTTCTCGTAATGATCTTTTTCCTTCTGGATAGCTTTACCAAATCCCATGTCCGGTTCTCCATGAGAGCCCGATGCTCCTCATCCATGGATTGCTCCCACTTCTTCCCGGCATCTACCTACATTACTTCATCAAAGCTCTCGGTTCTCCACTATCAGTGAGTAATAAATAATAAAGAGAAGGAGAAAAATGTTTAGGTTCTCTTCTTACCCTAGAAGACCTCCTCAATATAGGAGTTTGGGGTTCCTGTTGAGGAGGTTCCTAAACTGATTCATGTGTTACTTTTCCATCCGGAAGATCCTCTACCGCTGCATATTCTTTCTTGGATTCTTCCTTGTTTTCCTGCAACTATTGCTTATACATGACTTTCTCATTAAAGACCACATCCCTAGATCAAATGATTTTTTTTTCCTTAATACTCCAACATTTATATCCAAAGTCATCAACACCATAACCAATGAAAGTACATTTTTCTCGATTTAGCCTCTAGCTTGGTCCTATCATCCTTGTTTATATGAACAAACACCTCACATCCAAAGACTTTAAGAAATGAATAATCAACTTTCTTACCGTACCAAGCCTCCTGTCAGTATGCCTCCATCCAAGGCACTTGAGGGTCCTTTGTTTATCAAGTACACATTGTGCTCACCGCTTCTGCCCAAAAATAAAGAGGCAATCTTGCATGTAACCTCATGCTCCTAGCACATTCCATTATTGTTTTGTTCATCCTTTCGATACCCCATTCTCGCTACGGAGTTCTTGGAACCGCTTTTTCCTATGGATTCCATTCTTAGAACAAGAATAATCAAATTCATTGCTATAATACATTCTCGATGTGTGGGGGCCATCTCGTATCATCTCTTGGGGTTCAAGTTATTATGTTACTATCTTGCTTTTGGATTTTGACCTTGCCCGATCCTTTGTTTTTCCATGGTTTCCTCTATTCTTTTGTCTCCCTTTAGTTTCCACTCAAAAGCATTCCCTCAAGTAGAAGATTCACTGAGCTTTTTCTTCACATTTCCTCGCTTAGAATCACCCCTACAACATCCTCAAACTTCAACTTTGAGTTAGCTGAACCGAGTTGCTTACCGCCATTACCAAGCTATTCCAACTTTTAGGTAAAGAGCAATGTAATTAATAAAGCCCTAACTTCTTCATCAAATTCTATTGTAATCAAGCTAGCATATTCACAATCGTATTGAAATCATTTAAATGATCTCACATCAACTATTCTCACACATCTTCATATTAAACAACTTTTTCATTAAAAATATCTTGTTAGAGGCAAAGGGTTTTTCATACAACTTCCCTAATGCATCCATTAGATCTTTTGTCGCCTTTTCCTTTGAAACATTAAATAATACCGAAGATGCAAGACATAGCCGGATCATTCCAAGTGCCTTCCAATCCAACAAATCCCATTCCGCATATGTCATACTCGAGGTTTGTTCACCTTCTCGCAAAATGAGTATAAAGATCCTTCCCATATAAAAGTAATCTTCCATCTACATCTTCCAAAGACTCAAATTCTTCCCGTTGAATTTATCAATCCTAGATCTTCCATCATCTCGCCATAGCTCCCACTCAAGCTAAAAACTTTCCCTCGCGATTCAACACTTTAAAGAAACCAAACCAGCTCGATACTCGATCTTGATTTGTTAGGAAATAAGAGATAAAATATGTGGAATAATCCCTCACGTAATCGCAACAAGAGAAACTAATATGCAAAATTATTACAAAATCTGAAATAAAATTACGAATAAAATAACAAAACACAAGGAGACAATATTTAACGTGGTTCACCCAATTTGGGCTACGCCCACCAAGAATCACTTGCTCAGATTTTATTACAAGCCACCACTCTCTCAATACAATACCCATATTTGTTTGGAGCTATGCTCAACAAAATCTATAGAATTCACAGCAATTCAAAACACATCTACAATGTTTTTCATCTCTCTATCATATGCATAAAACCATATAAATAGACAACTACTTAAGTAGTTTTACAAAACCGTGGGTATTAAAACCATGGGAAAAACCCGTCCCATAAACCTATGGGTCAAAAATCTCACTCGTATGAGAAGAGCACATTTCTCGATATGTCGGTTGCATTTTTCCAGCCAAAAAAATTTATGCCTAATTTTTTTTTTTTTTTTTTGGGCATGACTCCGGACCTCACTGAGGCTAGGCCCGGCCCCAAACTCCCGGCGAGGATACATGAAAAGTGTACAAGATTTCTTAGTGTATAGTCTTCAACACTTTCACACATGAAAATAGGCTCCACAACCTAACATATTACAGGCGTGCGTCGTACCAAAAGGTACCACTGTAAACTCAGTGGTCATATCTCATGCAAAAATTTGTCTTGTGGATATCTTCCTCCACAATCCTTAGTTGATGATAGCTTTACTTAAGATCTATCTTATAAAATACAGTGCCCCCTTCATTTGATCAAAAAAATCATCTATCCATTGAAGGGGGTAACGATTCTTGATCGTTACTTTGTTCAGCTGTCTATAGTCCACACATAAACATAGAGATCTGTCTTTTTCTTCACAAATATCATTGGTACACCCCAAGGAGATACACTAGGATGGATTAGGCCTTTCTCAAGAAGGCCCTCCAACTGCAACTTGAGCTCACATAGCTTAGGTGTGGTCATCATATATGGTGCGTGTGATATAGGATCTGCTCCCTAACCAAATCAATATGAAAGTATATCTCACGTGGGGGAGGTAACCCTAACAACTCACTAGGAAAAACATAATAAAAATCCTGCAAAATGGGGTGGTCATCAAGTGACGGTCCATGAGTCTCATCCTCTGATCGGTCACTAACAAGTGATGGAAAATAATTGACAAACCCATTACAAGACACCACTTCAAATGCCGCATAACAAATGCTATGGTACAAATAGAGATGGGTCTCCTAACTCCAACAATCACTGACTCCAATCCCAAATCGTTTGCACAAGATATAACCTTGCTTATAACAATCAACTCTAGCTCTATGTGATGAAAACCAATCCATGCCCAAGATAACTCCATATGAACCCAACGGAAGGATATAAAGATCCAAAGTTGTGGTGAAGGGTCCTAGGTCCACTACACACTCCTTAACTAAGGATTCCATTGAGAGTTTGGCTCCAGAAGCCATCTCAACATCCCAACTAAGGCCCTGCCTAACTACCACCACTGCGCATCGCTCTACTAAAGATGGAGAAATGAAAGAATCTAATGATCCTAAATCAAATAATATAGGGGTAGAAATACCACCAATGCTACATGTGGTCTCAATCATCATGCCCTCGGTGCTCATCCTGACGGTTCTTGACCACAACATAAATCTTGTGGCTCCTAGCCATGTCACCAATCGTAGGCTCATAAACATGTGCCTTACCCTGATTAACAAGGTTCTAAGGGCACTCTCTCTAATGATGACCATGTACACCGCACCCATAAGCAACTACCTGGTCCTCTCCAATGAGCAGATACTCCTCAAGGTGGCCTGGTAGTCTAGTGTTTTAGAACTTGATGATCATGTCATAGATATATGTGGGTGTTTTGTAGTAGAAGTACTCATATTGATCGTGTGCGAGGTGGATCCCGATTCCTATTAGGACCCCAGCTGGAGGTCCCATACTATGCCCTCTCTGAGAATCATGGTGTTGTGGAGGTCGAAAGGGTGGTTGAGTCTGTTGTTGCTGCTGCTGAGGAGGAGGATGCCTAAAGAAAGATTGTGCTGAAGTGTGTCCACCACGAGGAGGAGGATCTGATCCCCTCGACCTACTATCCTGCAATTGTTGTATGTAACTCTTCAATCTATCTCGATCCTCGATGAGTCTTACCCCTCATTTCTCTATAATATAGGCCTTCTCCATGGCCTCTAATAGATTCTTTGGGAAATGAATGCGCACTGCCCATCCAAGTCTAAGTTCATGCCCCTAATGAACCTGTGAACCCTAACCTACTCATCCTACATATAGTCCACATACTGAAGTAGATCTAAAAATCTGACCCTCATACTCTACTATCTTGTCATAGAGGCCTATCACGATAATAAAACTCATCGATCTCTACTTGGATGAATCTCCTGGATATGTATCTACTCCTGAAACATTCCTCAAAAGATCCCAAGTAATTGTCTTTGAATCTACATGGAGCTTCTACTCCTCAGTCCTCCACCAAACTCCGGCTCTATCTCTCAGAAGGTGGATAACAACAAGAAATTTTGTGTTCTAGTATAAGGGCATATATTGAAGCATCCGCTCAAGCTAACTAACCATGCCTCATATTGAAAGCCTCATGTGTCTCTAGCAAAATGTGGCAGGTGTAACTTCAAGATCACTGCCGACTATCAGCCCCTAGGTCTCTCCACATGAACATCCCTTGGCCTAGGGCTCCTAGATTTTTCTCTGTGTCCCGAACCTCTATCTCTGTGCTCTCTAGATGGTAACTCATGTCCGATCAACTCCATAAGAGTGCTTTGCCCTATCAGTTGCATTGGTACTATGACTTGATGGTGCATGAGCCTCCACTAATGGATCTTTGTCCTGTCTACTAGGTCACCCTCCTAAAGATCCTCCGCATAAAGCGACATTAAAATTTTGTAGTTTCTATAGTATCTGAGGCAATATAGTTGTTCTTGCTTGATCTAGGGGTGGTAGATCTAGGTTCATGTGTAAGGACCCCTCGTCTAGTCCGCACCTCCTGCACAGACCAAGACGGGAGTTAGTTTATCATCATCTAGGCTTTGTTTCAGCCGCCTAAGTTCCCTACTTTTTAAAATATCATACAATGTTGTGTGTTTTAGGTTTAGAGTTGTGCTAAGTTTACTTGTGTTTCATGTTTCCAAGTGTGCTCGGGGTCCAAGCATTGAACCCACGACTCTAATACCAAGTGTAATGCCCACAAATCTCTACTTTCAAAATAAAATAGAACTAATAATTTAATAGTCATGTTTACGGTAATAACTTATTTTTCTTTTAAAAGGGGTTTGCAAGGTTAGACATTTCCACAATTAATAAATTTCTTGGTTAAAGTATTTCTACATGAAGCTTGTGAAAGTTGAAATTAAATTAATAATTAAATATTATTAATTTACTTCCTAAAATATATTTATAGTTTAAAACAATATGTTTACCAAGTTCCATAAGTTTAATTAATTATCATGCACCAAGATTCCTTTATTTTCTAACACAAAATTTTAATTATTTTGCCTAGCCACTAAGTGGCCCCATTCACCCCATTACCCAATTTTTTTTTAATTTTCATTCCCACAAAATACCTCCCACTTAAGTGAGGTAGGGTTTAATTTGGGCCATTGGATTGAATCTATCCTAGCCCTTAGATTTGGGTTGCCCTAAATATCCTTATGGGTTTCCTTTTATTTCTATTTGCCCCAAAACAACCTCATTTGCTCATTCTTGTTTTGCAGGTTTTGGAAGAGGAGGAGGAGAAGCCATGAGAGCAAGAAGTGCCACCATGGAGAAATTTTCTTAGTTTTAGTTGTGAAAGGGTTTACTATTGTAAGATTTCCCATTTGCTTAATGTAGAGATCCCACCATGGATATTTTTTTTTTTTATTTTAATGTAAACATCCTTTGAGTTCAAAATTGGGGAAAACCTCATTTCATTTAATTTATGAAATTTTACACATTTGGGTGCCCATAAAAGGATTGAAAAGCTTAAAAAATTAAATTTAATTAATTACTAGTTGTTGGTAGTTTCATTTTGATGGTTTAAAGCTTAGATTTCAATTAAATTTCAATCTGGTTTTTATCAATGGGATTTTATTTTTTCTCGCCAGTGACGAAACCGCCGCCTCTACGCATCGGCGGTCTGTGACCGCCGCCTTGCTTAGGGGTGGTTCATCGACTGCCGATCCGTGTGTGCATACAAAATGTTCTAAAATCCGTTTCTCATGACAAGGCGGTTGTTATGTTTCCAAAACAGAACCTTAAATATATACATTTTTCAACAATTTTTTTCTACTTAGGTTGGTGTTCAATGTAATATTAATTTTAATTAAGGTGTCTTCCATTCATTGGTTTCTAGATTGATAATATATCTAGTTTCATAACTCAAAATTACATAAACATCAACTCATTTCTCTATTCTTTCTTTTGCAATAAAATGTAAAATTTGAGTATAACATCAACTACAATTCATTCTCTTTCACATATTCAATTTTTCTAACAAAACAACAAAGAACTCAACAAAACTTCCTTTCAATAACATCTTTTTTTCCAAACACACACACACACACACACACACACACAAGAACTTTGAATAACATACAAATTTAGGAGAGTTTCATTTCAAGCAAACTATAAAACTTAAGATTTCTCCTTTCACTATAACATTACAAATTTGAATAAATGAAATATAGAAATCCTTCTTTTGATAATACAAGATTTACAAACTTCCATTCTAAGTGGGAAAAATATGGACAAATTACAACATAGAAATTCTTCCAATGGTTCAAACACAATTCTTCATTTCAATGTCTTCTCCCAACTTTTAGCTTTCAAACTTGCACCCATCAACTCTTCAAAAACTTGGATCAAAATACAAAGAAAGGGGGATAGGCGACGCTCTTCACCCAAATTTTAATCTAATAAGAGGAGAATCCATCATCCTTATTGGCCCCCGAGCCCCAACCAAAGAACAATGAGGAGTCTTGAGCAACATTTGACAAATTTTTACAAGAGGCTTCTACAAAACATACAATCCACAAAACATACAACACATTCAAATGGACATACTCAACAATATTTACAACTTTCCCATCAACACATAGGCTTGACATCAAGCCAAAAGGAGCAAGGAATATGGGAACCACCTCATTTTTCCTCCCAAGTGAAATAGGAGTTCCACCCAAAAGCCTCCATGTGCACAATACAAAACATTCAATACATCCTTATCTCTCCCCTTGCAAATATGCAAAAATATTTCCATGTTTTCATTTTCACTCCCCATAGGTGGAACTCCTAATCACACTCCCTCCAAAATTTATGCCTCACAACTCCCTTTTCCTCCCCAATGGTTTCATACTTCCATCTCCCACTCCCTTCTTAAGGCAAGCTACCCAACCCCAATATATCACATTCACAACACCCATGCAAATACTCATACAAACACAATTTTCACATCTATAAACATAAATAAAGAAATAACAAAGGTGGAGATCCTACCTCTCCATTAAGCCTCCAAAAATCTTCACTCCAACAAGCTTTCAACACCTTCAAACCAAGCACAATCCAAAATGCAACTCCAAAAAGGCTCCAAACATGCAACTCAAGACCAAATTTCTAAAAGTGCAAGAGAAGAAATAAGACAAGTAACCCAAAATCCTTCAAATTCAATCAATAAATAGAAATGGGATGTGAGGATGATGAGGTGGCTCCATGTAGGATGCCACTTCATCATTCCTCCATTCCAACACACAAGTCAAACACCAAGCCCAAAGCAATTAAATGCACATGTAAGACTTATGACATGCCCACATGACACTCCAACTTGCACACCATGCTTATCAAGGACAAATTAATTGTGGTAAGTAGGAAAGTGTAATTATTTTACTTTTACATTCAACAAATGCATTAAAATGGTCAAAATAATCCCCATACTTCATAAGTATGTTTGGTAGAAGAGTTTGAGATGTGAGGGTGTTGGCGAGAAAATTTGTCGGTGGACAAACTTGTAGAAAGTGTGGATTTCTGGTGGTCTTTCGACCGGGATCCAACAGGGCACTCCACCGACCCCGACAAAGCTAGCAATCTCTTGCTAGGGAAGTCTTCATCTCAGTAGAGAGAAAGGGGAGTGAGAAAAGAGGTAGGAGAACTAATGCTAGGTAGAAAATCGATTCCCGCACACACACTAGTTAGAAACTTCAACACATGCATTTATCAAGAAACAACTCTGCGAATAACAACAAGACCAAATAGAATTCACCGATCACCAAGTATCAAGAAACCCCTTAGTCAAAGAAAGCTAGAAACTCCTTCTTGTATTGATTGCTCAAATCAAAGTTGTACATAATGTGGGAATGGAAGAAATTTGAGAGGGGAAGAGAGTAGAAGAAAATGGCTATCTCCTTTGCTTTCTCTAGGTACAATGCACTCTTGAGTCTACAAGATCAATTACCAACCCTTTGAAATGGGAATGGCTTTACAATTTATAGAATAGAATATGACTCTTCATCTTCCTCATGACCTTTCAAATACCTTAATATGACTTAAGACTGTTCATATTCCACTTTAAATATTTAAGTCCCTTTTATAATAGCAAGGCGACTTAATTTACATTATGTTTCTAAAGTCACTTTTAAGTGACTTAAAGGTATATCAAAAAGTGCAAACCCCAACGAAGAATTAGAAAATTTGAAAGTGAGAGAAAGTTGGGGGAAGAGGAGAGAGAAAGAGAGAGAGAGAGAAGAAGAGGATATGTCTCCCGATGAAGTCTGTTGATCCTCGTTGATGGAAAGCTCCAAATGCAACGAAGTTCTAAATGTCCCATTGTGCCAAAACTACCCTTTGAGTGTGACTTACTATTTTTAGTAAATGGTCATTTCCACTATTTTCTGCTCCGATAATCATTCTAGCCTTCCTTTGAGATCTTCAAAGGCACACTACGCTTTTTTCCATAGCCACTTTTGATGAAGACTTGCCAAAAATAGCAAGCATGTATAGAAAACTTACTATTTTTAGAAAGTGTGTTTCCAGTGCTCTGATTTGTGATGGAACATACTTTTTTGGACTCTTCTTTCATTACGATCACACCCTCCGAATTTCACATAGTTTTTCCCACTAGAATGCCTGGAAATAAATTTTGAAATTTTGACCTGGCAGTGGCTTCGGGCACAAAGCTGTCATGGCGGCCATTAATGGAGCTCAAAATTTGTAGGTCTAGTTTTTGTCTCCATTTTGCAATGAAAACAACTCCATTGTGATAGGTTTTTCATTTGGAACTCATGTGCAAGTTTTTAGCTCATTTCCATTGCCGGAATGATGGGAAATTCGACGAATGTGAGCCGGTGCACGAAGTGAGGGTTTTGTTGGAGAAAATGATTCTGACACCATTTGACCTCTTGTTTGTTGGATCTTGATCACCTTGAAAAATGAGGAATTCTGCAAAATATGACATCTCGATCCGACTTGTATCTTGCAAGATATGAGGATTTTTCGATCGGTGACTTCACGGTTATCTGCAAAAATCTCCATTTTTCTCTTCGTTCTTCGTCATTTCACTCCATTTTTCTATGAGGCCTGAATATTTCTATGCATTCATGGTTTGAAGAGTTTATGTGGCCATGGTGGAGCTGGTTCGGAGCAACAATGGTGGACCGGTGTCTGGACAATCACGCATGGAGCCATGGCAAGGTGAGGAGTTCTGAAGGAGAAATGAGAGGAAGAAAATGGCTAAGTGTTGGATTTAAACTTTAAAAACATGCACATGGATGGGCTGGGGAAATTTTATGTCCCTGATGTCCCTGACCTCAGGGACATGAGGGACATCAATTTCCACGGTGGTCAAGGCGATGCCATGTGTCCTCGATCCGACGGTAGGGGATTTGCTTGAAAAATGCACCTGGGGGCTGAAACTCGGTCACGTGGGTGTCCAAATGACTCCTCATAGGGGATGGGAACATTTTTCCATGTCTTATGTCCCCCACCTCAGGTGCATAAGGGACATCAGTTTCCACGGTGGTCCTGGAGGTGACACGTGGCGCCCGATCCAACGGCACAGGAATGGATGCTCCAAAAATGCACCTGGGGCTGAACTGTGGTCACGTGGGTGTCCAAAAGACTCCCCATAGGGGCTGGGTGAATTTTTCAAGGTCTGATGTCCCCACCTCAGGTGCATAAGGGACATCAAATTCCACGGTGGTCCTGGAGCTGACACGTGGCACCCGATCCGACAATAGGAATGCATGCTCCAAATAAGCACCCGGGGCCGAATCTGTCAAGTCTGGAGGTCATATGAGGGTCCTAGAGGTCACATGAGGGCTGGGAAATTTTCCAAGGGCTGATGTACCTGACCTCAGGACGTTAGGGGCATGAAATCCCGCCAGGCTCCTGGTGCTAACACGTGTCCTCTCGAAAAATGACTAAGTCCTTGAACTACCTTTGAGAGGGTAACTTGGAATGAAGATAACTTGAGCTCCTGTGGAATTTATTGGTGAAATTTTATATGATCCTGACTGGAAATGGAATTTTGAATCCAATTATGTGGGTCTCATGTCTTAATTCGACCATATGATCCCTGAAAATTGATTTTTGATCTGGGACTCCACTTGTGCCTGAGAAAACTACCTTCCAATCATATGCACCAAGGTGTTGTGAAAAATATTATTTCACCATCATGTAGGTATTTGGAATCCTATTTCCTAATATGTTTTTTTTTACTTCCAACTCCATCCGGAGCTCCCAAATCTTCTTCTGAATCCCAACAGCTTGTTTTAGGCCTGTGTACCGCCTAGGCTTGAGAACCTTGTTTTTCTCTCAAACTGCTCCAAGTATTTCAAAACTTCCCAAAGCCTTCCAAAATAATTTCCATGATGTTATAATGTATTCAATTCATGTCCATGTTTAATTTGGCCCTTATGTTCCACTCCAGGGGTTGAATCCAGTCCTGGGAAGGCCAACGATAGCCCTTCCCAATACTGCCAGAAGATAACATCTTTTCAAAACTCCCTAAAATCACCTAGGGGAATGAATAGAATTTCCTAAATCACCTAGGGACCAATTTGACATCAAATAGAGGGTGAAAAGACTAACGGATTTGGCTTGGGGTTCCTGGGAATGATAAAACATGAAAATTTTGACATCTGGGTATAGTTGTCATGCTCGAAATTGTCAATTTCCCTGTTGCACATTTTCACGACAACAACTGGCTCTAGCTTGGGGACATGACATGGACTGAGCACAATGAAGACATGACATGGGAATCCAAAATCTCAATTTTAGACCATATAATTCATTGACCAGTGCCTTATCCATTGGGCCCTGCAGAGTCATGCACAACTTCTAGAAAGGAAGATTAGAAGAAGGAAACACACACACACACAAAAAAAAGAAAGGAAACACACAACACACAACAGGAAGGGAAACACACACAACGGAAAGGGAAAACACCTATCAATCACCTATGGTACAAAGTGAGGGACAACCCACTTTCACTGAAGTACTTTTTATTTCTCAAAAGTTACCCCTGAAGAGGCAACACCGAATGATGATGTTCTGCGAAGCCGTTGACGGGTTCCAAAAAGTATCCTCCCCTCCTTAGCTACTTATGAAAGCTAGGTGCTTTCACAATTGTCTATGTACTTGGTAGGAGTGAGTCCATGTGATCTTCTTGATGCTTAGGTCCTTGCTTGGAAATTCCACTACCTTCATGCTCTTTGAAATCAGTTTCATCATGCTAGTTGCCTTCCATGTTTATAAATATAGTGATTCTCCATAGAGCATCTCATCACTGCCCCAATGCTGATTTTCATTCCAATTCCTTGAATCTTCTGAGTTAATTTCTTTCCCAGGTCTATGCTCATTGACATCTTCTTCATGAGAAACATTTGAATCATCCCTTATCTTTATTCCCCTGTGAGGTGCATTTGAGTCCTGACGGAGGATCAGAGGAAAACTCATACTTGTCTTGCATGTCCATGGCACAAGTGAAGAGATCAAGAATCAGCTCGGGATCTTCTACAAATTCTACTACATCAAAAATTTCTTTCACGGAGTTATGCTTCATTGTTTCCTACAACTCATCTTTGTACACATTTGAGGAATGCAGCTCAAGGAAACTATCTGGAGGGATTACCCCATCATCTTGGGAATCACTACACTCTATCGATCCTTCATCAAAAAGAGCTTCATCTTCAAAGGCTTTGAGACTCCTTGCTTTGATTTCTTCATCATGGAAAGAATCTTCATCCTCAAAAGGGAAAGAAAATATCTCCATTTCATTATTGCATCCATCAACCATTAGCTCCAGAGTACCATCATATTTTTCAATATGGCCAACCTTCACATTGGTTAAGGCTTCCAAATTAGCTTCACGCTTGTCTTGCAGATTTGTGGCTTGCATCAGGAGCTCGAGACTGATCTCAGGGTCTTCTATTTCTTCCACGGCTCTTAGCAGTTCTTGTATAGATAGTTCTTTCCCATTGCTCAAGGGCTCATTATAGACTGGCTTGGTCTCTTCCTAGGTGACATGATCAAGGGAGTCCTCATCTTCAAATGGGAATGAGAAAATTTCTTCATCACAGATAAGCATATAAGCTGTTTTTTCTTTTTGAAAATCTTCAAGAACCATATCCTCTTCTTCATGGTTTGCATCATCCAACAATTTGGGGCTGCCCTCTTGTAACTCGAATCTCCTCAATGCTTCTTCAAAATCCAAATCTCTCTGGGAAGGCATGTCTGGCCCTATCAAAATGGGGATATCCTCTCCCTCCTCTGTTGTCACCAAGTGATTCATCCACCTGGTATTTTGGTACAAAATGTTAGCTTCTGGGCTTCCAAAATTTTGCATAGTGTACCTCATCTTCTTCTCGGAAGCAATTTCTCCATGTCTCCCTTCACTGGTATGGTTGCAGATGACCAATTCATCTGAATTTTACCTCCCAAGTCTCGACAAAAACTTCTACTCAACAACATTCCGAATGAGGTCGGGACATCAGCTACCAAAATCATCACTGAAATTTTCTTTCTAGAAATTTGGCAAGAGACACTTGTGCATCTTTGACCTTCCCTACAAGTGGGACCTTTTTTGACTCCAAAGAGTAACAAGAGCCACCAGGTGGAGCCATGGTGAGTTTGAGAGCTTTAGCAACCTTCAAAGGCATCACATTATCTGAGGCACCAAAATCTATTATGCAATTACTCAATACATATTCTCCAACAAGTAGGGAGACGTAGAAAGGTTCAACTTTATCAATCTTTGATGCACTCAGAGAAAGCATGTTTTGTGAGGGAGGTGTAGGTGAGATTGGTAGCATGCCTTTGGAACTAGAAGTTACAGCATTGGGTGTTAGACTACCACTCCTGATATATCGAATAACCTCTCAAATTGTTCAGGATGAGTCCGCAAATATTCAGTTTCAGTAATCTGCACTTTGGCTTTGTTTGCATATTCTATGAAGTCAAAGGGAGCAGATGTGGACAAAGGGGGTGAAGGGACTGCTTTTGGATTTAGGATAGGTTTGGAAGCAGAGTAGATTTTTGGGGAATGGAGGGTATTTTGAAAGGTACACTAGAGCTTTCAAGGTATTAGATTTTAGAGCAGATTTAGATTTAGGCTTGGAAGAGACATCAGAAGACTTACTTGGGATTACGGAGTCTTCTTACTTGCTACGGGATCAAGATCTAACAATGCAGACTTCATGGAGGATGGAAGTGAAGATCCTCAATTGATTATTTTATTTTTCGAGTCACCACAGGAGGATCATACACTTCTTTTCTTTTTGCAGCAGTGGAGGGAGATGCTCTTTTCTCAGACTAAGAATGAGTGAATACCACACATGAGAAACTGGGTGCATCTTCTTCATCTTCATAACCTCCAGAATACTCACAAAATCTGATTTGTGTATCATTCTCAAACTCATCACTTTCTAGGAAATCACCACCTTCACTTTCTTGTTCAAACTCTTCTTCACTTTCTTGAAATCTGCAATTTACATTCACGGGTGGGGCCTCCAAGGCAAGTCTTTGGGGTGCTCCTACAATCTGATTTTTGTTGCTTCTCTGAGAAGAAACTCATTCAAATAATTCCCTCTTCAAAGAGGCCATCTCATTCACCAACTTTTGCAGCGATGGATTAGTTCTCTCATCTTCAGGATGTTGGGCCTTGCCCTTTGATGGATTCTTGATCTTTCCAGAGAGGATGAGATCATCATCCAATTCAATGGCCCTCCTTTGTGCTTCTACAATGTTCCTTGGTTGAACTCTTCATAGGAGAAATCCTACCTCCGTGATTGAGCATTTATGAAGAATCTTTTGATATTGTTCTGAGAGGGTGAATCTTCTTCGTATCCTACGAAGCAACCATTCGAAATGAGCCACAAAGTCTCTCATCGTTTCACTTTCTCCTTTCCTCATTTGAGCCAACTACACCAAGAGGTCTTGACAATCTTCAATTGATTTAAATCTTTCCTCGAAGGCAGCCTTGATGTCATCCCAACCAGTGATGGATCGGGAAGGTAGGAGGTAGAACCATTCTACTGCTTTTTCTTGGAGGGACTCCACGAACAATCTTACAACAACATCTTCATGTTGGACACCAAGAATTCCACATGATGTCATGAAAGCAGCAATGTGTTCTTCAGGATGTTGTGAGTTGTCACCTTTGAACTTTGGAAAGTTCTTACGGAACCCATTGGTAGATCGTGAAGAGGGGGTTCAAGAGCAAGTGGGCCTGTATTCCTTCCCCATGGAACAATGGGTTGAGGTCTTTCTTCTTCATCCGCCATCATTTCTTCTGCTTCTATTTCAGCTCTTGCTTCTTCAAATTCTTCTTCTTCCGCGAACTCGATGTTCAATGATGGTTGAAAAATTGGAGAATTTGAAGGAGTTTGGATAGGATTTCCAGGAGAACTACTCAAAGTGCCAGATGGAGAGGAGGCTTGAGAGAAGAAGTATGGATTATCTCTAATTCATTCTTGCTGATTTTTCAAAGCTTCAAAATTGGAATCAGCAACACCTCTCGACCTGCTCAACCTGGTGTATCTTCTTTCAACTAGCTTTTGAAAACTTTCTGCAGTGGAACATGAAAGGGCACTGTAGAATGTGAAAAGTCATGTGCAGAAATCAGCAGTGTATCTTTCAAAGAATGGAATTTCATGAACTCTTTTTTTTTTTTTTTCAATATTTGATTTTTTTTTTTGAATTTTTGGGACCTTGCGGTCATATATTGGGTGTAGATGTTGCTAAATCTGCCCCACGGTGGGCGCCAAAAACTATTGGCAAGAAAAATTTGTCGGTGGAAAACTTGTGGATTTCTTGCCAATGCTCCGGGAATCTAAGTCCTCTACTTAACCAAAGTGCAAATGTCACAGATGTGCATGCATGCGAGAAAGTGTGGATTTCTGTGGGTCTTTTCACCGGGATCCAACAGGGGCACTCCACTAACCCTACGACAAAGCTAGCAATCTCTTGCTAGGGAAGTCTTCATCAGAGAGCGGGAAAGGGAGTGAGAAAAGAGGTAGGAGAACTAATGTCAGCAGGTAGAAAATCAGATTCCTACACACACACTAGTTAGAAACTTCAACACATGCATTTATCGGAAGAAACAACTCTCGCAATAAAGAACAAGACCAAATAGAATTCACCGATCACCAAGTATCAAGAAACCCTTAGTCAAAGAAAGCTAGAAACTCCTTCTTCTTGTATATTGATTGCTCAAATCAAAGTTGTACATAATGTGGGAATGGAAGAAATTTGAGAGGGGAAGAGTAGAAGAAAATGGCTATCTCCTTTGCTTTCTAGGTACAATGCACTCTTGAGTCTACAAGATCAATTACCAACCCTTTGAAATGGGAATGGCTTTACAATTTATAGAATAGAATATGACTCTTCATCTTCCTCATGACCTTTCGAATACCTTAATATGACTTAAGACTGTTCATATTCCACTTTAAATATTTAAGTCCCTTTTATAATAAAGAAGGTGACTTAATTTACATTATGTTTCTAAAGTCACTTTTAAGTGACTTAAAGGTATATCAAAAAGTGCAAACCCCAACGAAGAATTAGAAAATTTGAAAGTGAGAGAAAGTTGGGGGAAGAGGAGAGAGAAAGAGAGAGAAGAAGAAGAGGATATGTCTCCCGATGAAGTCTATTGATCCTCGTTGATGGAAAGCTCCAAATGCAACGAAGTTCTGAATGTCCCATTGTGCCAAAACTACCCTTTGAGTGTGACTTACTATTTTTAGTAAATGGTCATTTCCACTATTTTCTACTCCGAGATAATCATTCTAGCCTTTTGGAGATCTTCAATGCACACACGCTTCTTTCCATAGCCACTTTTGATGAAGACTTGCCAAAAATAGCAAGCATGTATAGGAAAACTTACTATTTTTAGAAAGTGTGTTTCTAGTGCTCGATTTGTGATGGAACATACTTTTTTGGACTCTTCTTGTCATTACGATCACACCCTCCAAATTTCACATAGTTTTTCCCACTAGAATGCCTAGAAATAAATTTTGAAATTTTGACTGGCAAAGTGGCTTCGGGCGCAGAGCTGTCATGGCGGCCATTAATGGAGCTCAAAATTTTCAGGTCTAGTTTTTGTCTCCATTTGCAATGAAAACAACTCCATTGATAGGTTTTTCATTTGGAACTCATGTGCAAGTTTTTAGCTCATTTCCATGGTTTAAATGATGGGAAATTCGACGAATGTGAGCCGGTGCACGAAGTGAGGGTTTTGTTGGAGAAAATGATTCTGACACATTTGACCTCTTTTTTGTTGGATCTTGATCACCTTGAAAAATGAGGAATTCTGCAAAATATGACATCTCGATCCGACTTGTATCTTGCAAGATATGAGGATTTTTCGATCGGGTGACTTCACGGTTATCTGGCAAAAAATCTCCATTTTTCTCTTCATTCTTCATCATTTCACTCCATTTTTCTATGAGGCCTGAATATTTCTGTGAATTCATGGTTTGAAGAGTTTATGTGGCCATGGCAGAGCTGGTTCGAGCAACAATGGTGGACCGGTGTCTGGACAATCACGCACGAGCCATGGCAAGGTGAGGAGTTCTGAAGGAGAAATGAGAGGAAGAAAATGGCTAAGTGTTGGATTTAAACTTTCAAAACATGCACATGGATGGGCTGGGTGAAATTTTATGTCCCTTGATGTCCCTGACCTCAGGGATGTGAGGGACATCAATTTCCACGGTGGTCAAGGCGATGCCATGTGTCCTCGATCCGACTGACAGGGGATTTGCTTGAAAAATGCACCTGGGGGCTGAAACTCGGTCACGTGGGTGTCCAAATGACTCCTCATAGGGGATGGGCACATTTTTCCATGTCTGATGTCCCCCACCTTAGGTGCATAAGGGACATCAAGTTTCCACGGTGGTCCTGGAGGTGACACGTGGCACCCGATCCAACGACAGGAATGGATGCTCCAAAAATGCACTCCTGGGGCCGAATCATGGTCACGTGGGTGTCTGTAAGACTCCCATAGGGGTAGGTGCATTTTTCAAGGTCTGATGTCCCCACCTCAGGTGCATAAGGGACATCAAATTCCACGGTGGTCCTGGAGCTGACACGTGGCGCCCGATCCGACGGCAGGGAATGCATGCTCCAAATAAGCACCCGGGGCCGAACTGTCAAGTCTGGAGGTCATATGAGGGTCCTAGAGGTCACATGAGGGCTGGGAAATTTTCCAAGGGCTGATGTACCTGACCTCAGGGACGTCAGGGGCATGAAATCCCGCCAGGCTCCTGGTGCTGACACGTGTCCTCTCGAAAAAATGACTAAGTCCTGAACTGCCTTTGAGAGGGTAACTTGGAATGAAGATAACTTGAGCTCCTGGTGGAATTTATTGGTGAAATTTTATATGATCCTACTGGAAATGGAATTTTGAATCCAATTATGTGGGTCTCATGTCTTAATTCGACCATATGATCCCTAAAATCAGATTTTTGATCTAGGGACTCCACTTGTGCCTGAGAAAACTACCTTCCAATCATATGCGCCAAGGTGTTGTGAAAAATATTATTTCACCATCATGTAGGTCTTGGAATCCTCTTTCCAAATATGTTTTTTTTACTTCCAACTCCATCCGAGCTCTCCAATCTTCTTCTGAATCCCAACAATTGTTTTAGGCCTGTGTACCGCCTAGGCTTGAGAACCTTGTTTTTCTCTCAAACTACTCCAAGTATTTCAAAACTTCCCAAAGCCTTCCAAAATAATTTCCATGATGTTATAATGTATTCAATTCATGTCCATGTTTAATTTGGCCCTTATGTTCCACTCTAGGGGGTTGAATCCAGTCCTGGGAAGGCCAACGATAGCCCTTCCCAATACTGCTAAGATAACATCTTTTCAAAACTCCCTAAAATCACCTAGGGGGAATGAATAGAATTTCCTAAATCACCTAGGGACCAATTTGACATCAAATAGAGGGTGAATAGACTAACGGATTTGGCTTGGGGTTCCTGGGAATGATAAAACATGAAAATTTTGACATCTGGGTATAGTTGTCGTGCTCGGAAATTGTCAATTTCCGCATGCAATAACGCAACATAAACATTAGACAAAAGTTGTCAAATTTGTCCATGTTGCAAAACACCCAACATTCTTCTGTGGTTGGTCCCCTATCCCCTTTCGATGTATGATATAATGTCATTGTAAACACAAACAAAATACCTCTCTCGACCGCATGACCGCATCAACAACATCAAAAATAATATATACATAGAAATCAATAATCTCCATCCAAGATTAAGTAATTCTATCATTATCAAAGCATATCAAATAATTCAATTCTAACATCCATGAGATCATAATTCTACCTGTAACATCCATAGTATAACGTGTTAGTATAAAATCTAAATAATACAAATCAGCATATATCGAATCGTCTACAAGTGTCATCTCGGGTGTATCATAATCAAAATGTGAATCACAACATATCAATAGTCCAAATATCTACATAGTTTATCATCTACTACTCAAAATATAATAATCAAAATGTCTAAGTATCAATCCAATAAAAATATCATCAAATGAAAATAGTGTCGAAGAGGAGTGGGAATTACAACATCGGTCCACTAGTCCATCTCACACTTCTAAGTTCCCTAATTGGGTAGCCCCTTCACATAGGTGTTCGCCACCTCCTTCACCTCATAGCTTTATTTCACATAGGTGTTCACCACCTCCTTCACCTCATAGGTCTACTAAACATAGGTGTTTACCGCCTCTTTCTCCACATAGCCTTCTTTCACATGTACATTGTCCTTCTCATACACCACCGATCTTAAAGTATTGTCACACGCCTTTATCTCCTGACATCCTGTGGAGAACCCTTTCCCTTCACTCTCATTAGATAGCTTACTTATCATCATGCACTTGGGGGACAACATGATCTCTTCCCCCATTTAATCATTACCACTTATTTCTAATATCTACACATGCATATTACGCTTCGTATTTTATATCTAACCTCTCTCATGCACATTGATACACATCTTGTGTTGTCATTACCCGATGATGCACTCTAGTTCCATGGTTCATACTCGACTATTGAGGGTCTAAATATGAAATGAACCTCACATTCACTACACATTCCATGCTCAAACGATACACTTTTTAGCACACGAAAAAATCTATTTCCCAATGACGCACTCTTATTTTATGGTTCATTCTTGATTGCTAAAGGGGCATGTATAAATGAACCTCATCTCATACTCATCCATATCCGTCCGTGGGGCACGCTTCTCTCTATCACATTCACATTGCATACCATTCTATCACACTCATACACAACATATTGCATATCTTGGTTGCACTTACTATTGTTTTCTCATACTTACATGTACACTTTGTTTTCCATGCTAGACGGATACTTAGTATGTCAATATCTTTTCTATATACACATGCACGTTCACCGTATTTTGGAGTGAATACATATTTCTTGGGCTTTACACATTACAATGATGTTTGGCACTTCAGTCTTCTTACTAGCCCCACCAAGGCTCCTGGGGGCATCTACTTTCTCACACATTACAGGTGTTATCATTTCATCATTTACTACTTCTAATTTATAGCACATTACTTTCCACTAATACATACATGTTTTGACATACTTTTTATCTTTATAACATGCTAACGGGTGCTTCATGTGAAACATTTGCTTTGCAGGACTATTTGCCACCATGGTTGTTTGATACATTTTTTTGTTTGTCATTGCTTTCTCTTGGTATGTTATTGTTTGCATGGGTATGCCCTATGTATCATTTGATCACTTTTTGTATGATTTTCGGCCAGCTTGACTTCAATTTTTGTGACATTTTGAGCAATGTCCCATGTTTGAAACCCTCTTTTCATGGTCTATCTTATCCATGACATTTTCTTGCTTTATGTTGTTTTTCTATGGCATGCTTGATACTTTTTTTCTACTAACACATGTATCTATCAACTTTGTTTGCATGTGCCTTGGTTTATACCATGCACATCCCTCCCTCCTACGAGAGACAATTCATATCAACATCGGGTACTCTCTTTGGGCTGCATACTCCTACTGAAGTTGCATGCACCCCAAATGAGGGGGCATACATTGGGTGAACAAATCACCCCATACAACAACTCATAGATACAACACAATATAATATAACAAAGAATCAACACATATTATAGTTACAACACTAGCTTAGAATCAGACTTGGGTTAGAATCATGGCACGTAGACTTGAAACCCAAGCTCGCATGAGCGCGTGGTGCCTATGTCCTCCCTAAGTGCTCATATCTTGGGAGAACACATAATCAATTTCCCATATCAATACGATTCACATAAGCCTTCGTAGTAGTTTGACAAAGATCAGTGCACATTCTTCTAGCAACATAATGCATTTTATCTCCATCTCAATTGGAACAATCAATACATTCAGAAAAAACATGGAATAATATGAGACACACCATTTGCAGTGGTGTTTATTGGGCAAAGTCATGGAAGGAGAGTAACATTAGACCTTTCTCCCCAACACTTTCTTTTCGCGTGGGATCGCCTAAAAACTTTCTCTAGGCGTGAGATCGCCCAAAAACTCGTACTTGGCATGAGATTGCCCAAAACTCACTCTTGGCTAGAAAGTGAGGGTAGCTATGAGAGAAAGACCATATACAAGTGGCCGGTAGCCGGACAAGTTAGAATTCTACTTATCCATGTAGACAACAAAAATAAACCTATCACCATAGCCAAGAGGTAAGATGATTATTTACAATCTCAAAGAGAAGATTAACATGATAAACTAAATTATAGAAGATTGATTAATCTCCTATTCTTGCAAAGACAACAATTTTTTCTACTTTTTTTAGTTAAATGAATAAGAGGAATTGTGTCCATTGTTAAAGAAAGTATTTCTTATTTAGGAACAATAGAAACATAATATTGGCGTAGTAGTTGGTTAACACAACGAGATCCTCTCCACCACCGCTTCGAGTTTTGGTGTGACCGCAAATCATACATGGTATAAGAGCCGGAGTAGTTAAGCGCGTCTCGACCTCGGAGTAGTCTTGGGATGAGTGACTCCTAGGAAGTCCCAATGTCGTTGTTGCCTTGTAATGTCGCTTGGGCCTAATTGGGTGTATACGTGGTGGGCCCAGAGCTCACGTGGTTACATCCGGCTCCATCGCATGCGGGTGTGTTGCGCATGTAGCGGGTTAACACGATGAGATCCTCTCACCACCAATTCAAGCTTTTGGTGTAACGACAAATCGTACATGGTATCAAAGTCGACAATTAAGCGCACCCGACTTGGAGTAGTATTGGGATGGGTGACCTTCCGAGAAGTCCCGATGTTGTTTCCTCCTAATGTCGTTGGGCCTAATTGGGTGAATACGTGGTGGGCCTAGAGCTCACATGGTTGCATCCGGCTCCATCATGCGGGGGTGTGTTGGCATAGCAGCTAGTTAACACGCCAACACACCCCTGCACGATGAAGCCGGATGCAACCATGTGAGCTCAGGGCCCACCGTGTATTCACCCAATTAGGCCCAACGACATCGGGAGACAACAACACCGGGACTTCCCAGAGGTCACCCATCCCGGTACTACTCTAGGTCGAAAAAGCGCTTAATCACAGGCTGATATCATGTACGATTTTCCGTCACACCAGAAGCTCGAACTGGTGGTAGAGAGGGATCTCATCGTTTTAACTAGCTGTTACGCCAATACATAAAGCAATCCTCCATTTTCCTACTACAAGAGAAAATAAAAAACAAATGTATACTAAAACAAGATATCTTTTTTATGTGAAACTAAAACAAGATGTGTACAATATGTCTGCAAAAACCATTGTTTTTGAAAATGCTAAACCCTTTTCTTTCCATGCTTCTCAATTTATTTACCTCCACATGATGCTCTCTTTCAATTAAATATTCTGAAGAGAGCGGCCTTTTTATTTATCTATGTTGTTTCTAACTGGAAAATATACACGGCTGAAATTGATTTTTATGGGACAACAATGGTATATGGGAGAAATGGAGCAGAGAAGACGAACATTCTCTCTGCCATGGTAATTGATAAGCATGGGATGCAAACAACCGAAGGTGAAAATTGAAATTCTTAACTTCTCACTGAGTTTTCTTAAACAAAACTGAAAATTATTTTTAATGCAAGAAAGAAGTTGATGTTAGGAAATAAAAGACAAACATTAACACAAGGAATGTGAAAATTAAATCATATAGACAATAGCTTACAGAAGGAAGACACAAAACTCTTTCATTATAAAGGCAGAGCTTAAGATATGGTCTGCCGAAGGCCTGTCATTTTATTCGTTCTGCTATGTATAAGGCTAATCTGCATGAATGATATCTGGCAAGAAAGGGTCTTATCGGCATAATCTAAAAGAGTAGTTAGGATCATATTATGACGGCGCTCTAGGAGCACAATTCTCACAACGAAGTCGAACTCAGATAGAACAATATCTTAGATGAATCCGTTGATCTGCCATGATGGAGATTGATGCAGGTGCATCGCTAGAAAATAACTTGATAGGGCATTTTGAGATCATTCTATGGTCTCATGGAGGCGACTTGGTTTGAGTGACCATTTTGTTGAATTTTGAGAAAATGACAATTTTCTGAAATCATCGTGAGGTGACCATGTTTAAGATCACTTTTTGATCTCGTGATGAACATATCTAGTCAAATACCTGAGAATCATAGGGTTCATGACATTGTCATATGGACTTGAAATTGAGTGTCGTTTTGTTTTGATATCGCATAGAGTTTGAGGTGAATACAACAGCTCTATCAAAATCCTCATGGTGTGTGGTATACTGTCAGTAACATCCTATTGAATCTGACAGTGTAGTCTCATGACAATGAAACCTTGCAGTGACCATGACTTTGTTATAGGAGTCAAAATTAAATGCCGTATTTTTATTTCACATTTAAATTTCTGAGATGAAAACAATGGAGCTAGCAAATGTACATATGGTTTCTCTAAAAGACGCCATATTGAGGTCCACTGATGGTCTGTCAACAACTACAATTATGCAGATCTCAAATTATAGTCCAAGTAGTAGGATTTCATGTGCTCAAGAGATTGACAATGTTGTGGTATTTCAAAGACACAATGTTGAATGCCTGAGTCTAAAAACATGTCATGATGATGATCCTGCCATGTATTATCGACCATTAACCTTTCATAGGAGCCATTTCATGAACATTTTGACAAGTTAATTTCCAGATGCAGAGGCATTTTAGGATGCCAAATATTGATATGTAGCTTCGTTCATTCATTTTGAGTGATATATCTTACCTCTCATTCAATGCCTGAGATTGTGCAACTGTTGGAAGGTGAATCGTTTCATCTATCTATTCAATTATTCTTCCCCTATAGTAATGGACAAGAATATGAGGATATTTACATTTCATCCGAATTACAGATGGGGATCTAGAATTTAGAAGAGTGAAGCTGGCACATTGAGAAGAGCTTGCAAGCTGGAAGTGAACGAGTGCAGCTTGCAAGGAGATTGCCATGAAGTTCAGAATCAAGATAGGTGTAGAGACTGCGTCTTTTATTTGAGTTTGCAAGCAGAAAATAAATTATATGCTTTTTCAAACAGTTAATGTAATGACATTTTGAGTAATCCTCAAATTTTGGAGTATGTTTTCTCTGAGCTGATCATTTCTCTATATTTCTACAAAATCAATAGAGGAAAAAATATCAGAGATTGAACTTTCACTTCCATATTGTGTCTGTGTCCTATTTTCTCATCAAGATTGCGACACTCGTTTGCTAATCTAAATACAAAACATTCAATGCAGTCATAAACACAGGTACATATCCAGACTTCTTGTAAAAATTTCCATAGTCTAAATCAACATGCCTCATGGTGAAAAATCGTCTCTGTCGAAATTGACAACCTCAGAAGACAGTTCAGGAAAAAGACATTACACCATGGATTTTGCTTGCAAAATATTGTTGCTACGTGCAACCTAAGATGCTTTAAACAACAATATAGCATGGCATGTCACTACCATAAGATACTAATTGGCTCTGAGGCAAGTCCTCCTTAAGGCTGGGAAATTATACCTGACTACAGTGGCACTCTAGTAACTAAAAATTGTTGAAATATACAGCTCACAATTAACACATGAAATCTAACTGTATATACTGCAGCTTGGATCTCAGTTGTATAAGTGCATATTGCAACAATATGCTATGATCACTAGTTATTGTAAGATGATGAATAAGTTTAATTCTACTTCACTAAGACAAATCAAGAGTAGGGCTACGATCAATTTAACCACCTCTCTGCTAATTAAACCAGTAAACACTCCAGACTGGAAAACAGAGTGTTTTCATAAGACACGCTGTAATTTCAACAGGAACTTCTCAAGTTCTATGAAGTCGGAGAAAAATAACATCTAGAAATGTGGTAAGCCCTGATTTGGAATATGGAGCTAAATTTTCAAGAGTACCTAGTACACGTGTACCTTTATTGCTTTGAACACAAATCCGAGAAAACCAGTTATGACGTGGTTTTTTCTGTTTTATAATTTGCATTACATCTGTGAAACATTTGCAACTTAACAAGATTGAATTATTTTTAAAAATGGAAATGAAACTATAGAATTTGTAGGTATTTTTAAAAAATGGAAATGAAACTAAAGAACTTTGTAGGGTATTTTTATTAGTATGTAATAATTTTTATAGTATAGGTGGTTACCGGTCATGGCATGGAACACAAGTTTATGGCCAGAAAAGTCATCACTATGCGTCAGGAGGAGCTCAGACTCTCGATATATGTCTTATTGTACCAAAGCTGAAAGTCATTTTTTGAATAGACTATGATGTACATATTTTTGCTATCAGGAATGATCCCTAAATCTGCAGCTGGTATATTTGCATGATTTTGTGAAAGTGATGAACATCACATTTCATTATGGTACATTCAAATCTACACGGACACAGTTAACACAAATATTATAAAATCTTTTAACCATAATTGCCTGGAGGCATGGGGTACGAGGGGCAGAGACACCAGTCAAATCTGAATATGTGAGTAAATGAAAAGGGTGCAGCTACATTATATATAAATGTAGTCACCAGAAAATGCGGCTGTGAGGACAGGGACAGGAACGTGATATGTGTTCCTGTACTGGAGTTTCCTAGTAACTATACTTTTAACAACACGAAACCTCACATAAAATTCAAGCTGCAAACATCAAGTCACACAAAACCCTTTTATTTCTCCATCAAGTTTGGATTCTATAAAATGGGCATTTTTCTTTGGGTTGGTAATTGTAAAATGTTACTAACTTCATTAAAAGAAGATTCATTTTGTTGCTAGTTTAGAAGAATGTTTTGCATCAGGCAATGGGAAAGAGAGTTTAAGGGACAAAGAAGAAAGAACTATAGACATTCCTTAGATATATGAACATGTAGACAAATACAGTTCCATAAATCACATAATGATTTAGTTTAGACAGTCTATCACAATGTGTAACTTTTGCCATAGCAAAACTTGCTTTCGAAAAAGGTTTAGTGTGAAGAATTGACCATGATGTATCACAGATGAGCCGATGTGTGGTGCAGCTACAATAACAGAGCTTGATGCCATCAAGTCCTATTGTGCACTAGAGCAACAATATAATACTTATCCTTAATCTACATTCTTTGATGACCTCTACATGACTTTTTTTTTTTTTTTGTACATAATTATTCATGGAGATGATGATCTGTAATAATACTGATCAAACTTATCCCCCAAATCTTACATAACATAGGTCTATATTATAAATATAAAAATAAGGCAACCCACACAACCATGTATATATTTTATCCTTGTAACAATCTTGAATACTGGGTTCACCTCTTGTATATTTTGGGTCATGTGCATAGTGCCTTACATCAATTGTTATATTCATACATTGTGTTCCGTCCTTTGAGCATTCATTGTTCCACAGATTTGATTGGGTTTCTAATGTCTTGAATTAAGATAACTATGATATTCCCACCTTGAATGTTGATGTTTTGTATACGCTGGATTGCTTTAAATTTTAATTAGTATTGTTGAGGCTTGCATCTTGGAGGAAATAGGAGAATTATTTCTCTTATAGTCTTTATTATGCAAGAAAGATGCATGGATTCTACCTTGCCACAAGGTTTTAAGGTAGAAGGTAGTGGAATTTGTTATCCATCCATGTATCTAGTATGTCGCAAAAGTGACCAAGGATATCAACAATAAATTGTCAACTACCTCAAGTCTAAAGCAGAATATGATCTATGTTTAATATGAAAATTGAATTTCTTTTGAATGAGCAATCTTCTGGAGTATTAGAAGGATGACATGGTGAGGAAATTGAGGAGACAAAGATGAAGATGATAGTAAGGCATGGCGTCTGAACAGAATTGAAGCAGCAAATGAGGATGAACAATTTCAAGTTAACAAACCCACAGTTAGATTCAGTATGATGAAAAAATGAGGATGCCTGATGCAGAGGATGAACAATTTCAAGTTAACAAACCCACAGTTAGATTCATGATCATCAAACAATGTAATTCTTCTTGATCTTCAATATATCAATCCATGCCAAAGAGCCAAAATCATGAAAATACTATTCCAAAGGCTATTATAATGGTTCACACTCTCCTTGAACTCCAGTCCCTGCTATAATCTTCCACACGAACAATCATGAATGAATCAAAACACAACTTTACCAATTTTACCTTCATGTTCAAGAATAGGTTCAACTAGCCCTCAAAACGGGCAAACTTATAGTCTAGAACCATACACAAGCACTCAAGAATTATGAATACATTTTTAAGTACCCTTTATGGGCCTTTTGCTATACACAAAGTTTCAAACCCTACCTTTGAGCCTATCTCTTTAACACTCTTAAGACTGTTCTCAATTACGTCTCTGGTCTTGTAGCCCTGTTTTTAGGAAAACCTTATTTTAGGAAAACCTTATGGTTCTAACCAACAAACACAACTTCATAAGAAAAAATTCCTATCTTTGGATACTCTTTATAAAATTACTATCTTTGGATACTCTTTATTGTGTTTTTGCTACCTGTCAAGTTTTAGGCTCCAACTCTTTAGCTAAGTACTTCAATTGTACTCTCACCGTTTGAATTAGTCCTCTTAGGTCTTCTTTAGGTCTTCCAACTGAGTTACCAAGGTTATAATACCTTCCTCTAGGTCACAGACCTCTAAATCACCTTAAACATCTTACAAAATCCTCACACAAGTCCTTGTCATGTCTCAACTTGGTACTTACTCTTCAACACAACAATTCTGTTTTCTTGTCTTCTTTGTGCCTTAGTTTAAGCTAGGATTTTTCTGTATTTTCCTACCTTCTAGGTTTATACACCCTAGTGATTCCTTCACCAACCTTGTTCTCACCTTCTTAACCTTCTATCCACATTATATGCAAGCTTCTACAACTTGTTATCTGACCCCTTTTTGAGTTTGGTTCCATAACAATGTTTCTTGACTGTGCAAAACAGAGCATGGACTGTGTCCTCTCGCTTTTCTCTATCCAATGCCTTATATTTCTTCTTACAATCATGGACATATCTCCATTCACCTTTTAATAAAATATTAGCAGGTATCAATCAAGAGATTCTTATTAGTCATTCCTTAACTTATGCTAACCCCTCCAAAACTGGGTTCTACTACACAGTCTGACTGAGTTTTCTACTTTTGCCCTATCAAAACTATTTCATTAGCCTTGAAACTTTATGACATATTTTAATATGCCTCATACCACCTTCATGTAAATTTTTAGCTTATTCTATGGTCCTAACTCGAATTTTGATTATTTTTCATCTCTCCAAACCCTAGACAGGGTTGCACAGTCTGAGAACTTCAAGTTTAGGTTTATTTTTGTTTGTTCATTTCTTGGGCTTCTTCAAACCCCCTAACACCTCTACAAACCTTCACTCAACCTCTCCTAGGTCTTCCAAACACATTTGGTCACTGCAACAACTTTCATACCCTCTAAAACCTCAATTTACCAGTCTATAAGGACTGTGTGTAACAGAGCTCTCCAGGGTTTATGGTTAATTCCAAATGTATG